>VXAV01001520.1:58915-86394 GCA_013399715.1 Alectura lathami | reverse complement strand
TCCCCCGCGCCCCGCGCCGCGGCTGGTGCGACCTGTGCGGAGCGGCCGTGCGGGAGCGTGCCCTGCGCTGCGACTGTGAGTGCTGCTGCCCCGCGCCCCGCTGTCCCTGACCCCGCACCCCGCCTGCCGTCCCGCACCCTGCCCGTGCTCGGTCCCCGGGGTCACCATCCTGCCCTCCTGCCGTGCCTCTCGTTCTCGGCCCCCGGGTCGCCTCCCCTGCCCGGGTCCCCCTGCGGAGCTGCCCCTGCCCTGGGTGCGGGGTTGTCTGGGGGCTGTGGGAAGTGAGGATTTGCGGGGGAGATGGGGTTAGCGGCTCATCGGCTGCGCTGCGAAGGGCTCGGCAGTAGAGCGGGGGGGCAGATCTCGGCGAGAGGAAGGGATTCGTGTTTGTGATGCTTTACGGGGAGGTGTAAATCCCTGCAGAAACAGTGCGGCTCTTGGACACCTTGCTTTGCCCAAACTCCCGGGAAAAGCAGGAGCGCTCAAGCCAATACGCTAAGATGTGCGTTGGTCCTGTCAGGTACACGCTGCATTTGTGCTTGCATTCTGCCGGAGGCGTTCATGTTTCCACCATGTGGGAGGGGGGCAGACCAGGCGACCCAGCCGGGGCCGTGCAGTCTGTGCCAGTGTCCCTGGGGTGTTTGTGTGGTCCTGGGGCAGGTGCAACCCGTGTATATCATTACTGCGGGGTTGCAGGGGGTGGCATGAGGAGGCTGGGGCAGGGGGGGGCTCGACAAACCTGCATCACAGCCAGGTGGGTGGCAGCAGGTGGCTCTAGAGGTGAGGAACACAGGTGCCACAAATCAACCATAAATACTAAAATGTCACATCTGTTGTGTTGTTTTCCCACACCTTCGGAATGGGGAAAGCACTCAGACTCCAGAAGCCGCACGTGTGTGTGTGTGTCAGGGGATGTGCTACTGGTGGTGCTTCTCTTGCCCGAGCTGTGTGTGCAGTACGAAGGGATGGCTTTGGTGCTGCTGAAGGCTGTTCGGAGCTGGTTTATCTCAGCAAGGGCCAGGCGGGGAGCAGAACGAGCAGGCTTAGGCACCGCACCCTGAGATCGGCGGAGAAGTGAGAGCAAGGAGAACTCCTGGTGCCGAGAGTGCTTCAGGCTGGAGTGGCAGCTGGGGTTGGGCACTGTGTTTTCAGGTAACTAAAGAAAAATTGACATGGTCTTGTTGGCTGGGTTGAGCTTTCACATCTCTGTAGTGGAAATGTCACTGATAACTGCTATGTGACAAGTGCTGCTACTGCTAGAAAATGAGGAATGCCAGTGTATTTCTAGCACAATTAATCCTGGTAATGAATCCATTTGTTCTTCCCCTGTCGCTAGCTGACAGTGCAAATTAATAAGGAAATTTGCTCTGGCTCCGTGGGTGCAGGGCTGGCTCGGGCTGGAGCTGCCAGAAGCGGCACCGCTCGCTGGTATTCACTGGGGTGAGGGAATGGGCTGCACCTCTCCCTGGGTGCAGCTGGTTGCTTCGTCGCTTGCTCGTTTGGAGGCTATGCCAGGCGTGTGCCATAACTCCAGCCTCGCTGGGGCAATGAGTGCCACCTTGGCCCTCTGTGTCCTGACGCTTGCCTTTCCTTGGTTTATGAATCAGTGAGGTGCTTCCAGCTGTGATTTGCACGGCACGGTCCGCCTGCCTCCCAGCGCCATTTGGACGCGAAGGATGGTCGGGAGAGTCGGCTGCACCACACGGCTGTGCTGCGTCCCGGGAAGGTGTTCGCACTGACTGCTGTTAATTAAATGTCACCCAGCTGTCCCCAAGGGGTGTGCTGGGGCTGCTGAGCCGCCTCCATGGTGCGTTGTTGGGAAAAAGGCGACGTGGAAACGTTCTGCCAGCGCATACCCTTGCTTTCTGCCTGCCCTTCCCCATTAAATTCCTTGGGCTGACAGGGGCCGGTGAGATCCCTGGCGCTGGGACCTCGCCTGTGCCTGCTGCCGCTTTGTGATGCTGTGAATGCTGTAAAGAGATGTTCTGAGGGACTTCTCTCGCAGGACTCTTTTCCTAGTTATATTGAAACAAATCTTGAATAACTCTACTTCCCTTTTCATTTCTGCAGAAAATTATTCAGACTGTGGGAGTAGATCTGCCTCTAAAATTCCCCAGACAGTGAAGTGTCATTGCTGGGAGGGAGGGAAACTTCAGTGGAGATTCTCATAACATTTTTGCCTTCTCCCAGCAGCAGACCCGTCTCTGCTGTGGGGTTTTCTGGTGTTTGTCCAGGCTGGGCGGAGCGCAGCAGCTGAATGTGAAGGTGACAAATGCGGCTCCCAGGTCCTTGCTGTGATTTATTTCGCTTTTGATCGGGGACACCCAGGCTGGGCTGGGGGCAGCCTCTCAGTGGCAGGAAGGTTTTGAGTGGGTGCTGGAAGTCTGGCACTGCCCTGGCTCCACTCGAGGCACCTCTGATGCAGAATTGCCTTTTCCTGGCAGCGTTTCATTGTTTCCGTGCCAGCTCACTCCAAGGTGGCTTGGTTCTTCCCGCAGGATGCTCTCACTCTTGCTGCAGGGGTGATGCAGGTTCTGACTCTGAAATTCCTGCTGCTGGGAGCTGGAAGTAAGACATCCCACTGCTCGCTCCTTCACCTTATTACATGCTCTGCGTTGGACCGGGCTCTTGCCCCAGGCACTTGCTAGTCTCAGGTCCATGATCATCCTGGCAGCTCAGGGCATGACTTACTGCTCACGTATTTCCTGGGCTGTGCTTATCAGGTCCTGTGGAATTGTTCCCCTGGCCTGCGTGGGTTGAGCCGGGTGTGCCTCTTGCATTTGGAGTGACCACAGACGGTTCTGTTTGTTTGCTCTCACAGTTCGCGGCGAGCTGCGGTGTCCCCCCCCACCCAGAGCTGGGCCTTGATGCCCCCCTTGCCCGACAGGACGGGGCTCTCAGCAGCGGTGACATCACGTTACCTAAACAGGACGCTGCTGGCCAAAGAGGTTCCTTGCAAGAAAATTGCTGCAGCCACCTGCAGCAGGTGCTGCCCTGCAGGAAGGCTGCTCCTGGGATGCTGCTGCCCAAGGAGGGGCTCACCCCGCCCCCGGTGACCTCAGTGCTCAGCTGTACCCGCAGTTGGGATCTGATCCACCTCACAGCATGGGCCCGGCTCAGCAAAGCACCCCAGCATGTCTGGGTTCACGGCTGTGGTCTGAATTCACCCTTATCTCAAAGCGGTGTTCAAACACTGCTGAATCAGGACCCATTTCCTCGAGAGGGAAGCTGGCTGAGCACACAGCATTTCTCTCTCTAGTTTGTAGAGTAAGTTGCAGTTCTGATGCTACAGGTTCTTGAGTAGGCGTTTGCTTAAGATAATGAGTTCTGTAGCAGGAGTGGACACTCAAAGCCTAGCTTCGCTGGGGTGAGGCTCTGCTCGCACCAGTAGCACCGGGGTACACGGGTTTCCCGTGTTGTCTTCCTGCACGTCCTCCCGTGCCCCGTCACATCTCTGCTCTTGCCATTGTAAATAATAATTGCCAGCAGCTCACAGGAGCCGCAGTGCTTGGTGTTTCTCTCCAGCTGGCTCGAACAGATTCCTGAGGCTGCTCCCCTGGCTGTGGCTGGGGCAGGTTGGGCAAGGATGAGGATGGTGGGGCAGGCATGGGGTGCATCCTGCCCACAGTGAGCATTTGCTTACCAGGGGACAGAGGCGTGGGCAGGGGCTGCCACCTGCTCCTGAGCTGGCTCAGGTCCTCGGGGTCACCCTCCTTGCTGCCTCCATTGCTGCAGTCCAGCCTGGTGCTCTGGGAGGTGTTTATGGAGAGAAACACCAGCAACGGCTCCGGCTGTTATTCTGCACGTGAGTTCTGGGGCTGTTGCTTTTCTCTCCTTTCCTGGTCCTGCTGGTTCAGCTGAGCTTGCTGGTCTAGGCTGGGAAAAAGGGGTGTGTGCAGCTGCAGGGATGCTCCCGGGAGCTGGGACAGTGAGGGGTGAATAAGAGAGTCCCCTGTGTCAACTCACTGCCCGTGCTGCTGGGTGCGGTGTTCAGGGAAATTCAGTGAGCTTTCATCTTTGTCACACCGCGGATAAAACGGGAAGAATGTGTTGTGCAGGGTGCTGGAAAACCTGCCCTGCTTGTGGAGAGGGCTGTAACACAGAGGCTGTGAAGTGGCAGGTTCAAAGCCTGCAGCTCAGCGGTGCCCGTGTCCCACGCCATCGTCCGACACCTAGCGCCGTGACGGCTGGCGGGTGCCGTGGGACCTGAACACCTGGCTGGCCGCAGGGCTCCAGTCAGCACCGCAAACACAGCCACTCTCAGCGAATTCCTTTAATATAACGTTTGGTTAAATATTGGAGACAGCTGCAGGGGAAAAGCAGGGAAGTGGAGAGAGGATATTGGGAAGAGACCTCCCGGCGTACGGCTGGGTCCTGCGCTTGCTCTCAGCTCTAATCGCTTCCGTTGGGTTGTTTTATCTTATCAAGCAAAAAGCCCCAGAAATAGAAAGTTTTCCATGGCTAACAGGACAAGCCCTGAGATGCACGAGCCCCAGGCTGTGTGTTGCCTCATTGTTCAGGAAAAAAAAAAAAAAATCCGCCAAATAGCAGCAGATTGCAAATGGACAATGTCAATGTTTTATCTCCACGGGATAAGGCCTCTCGCAGGCGCAGCTTGTGCCTGCGCACGTTGCCTCTCCCAGCAGCGTTGAGCTGCCCGTGCCGGCCCAGGGAGCTATTGATCTCCTCTCACAAGGATGTCAGAGGGGAGAGCAGAGGCAGCCGCTTGCTTTGGGCTCGTAACAAAGAGAATCCGCAAAATATTCGGGCATTTCCCCAAGTCCAAGTCTTGGTCGGCGGGACCGCGGCTGCGGCCAAGGCCGAGCAGGGAGGTCTTGCTGCTGAAAGGTAGGGGCCGTGCGCTGCCGTTTGGGTTTGCTGGTGGCTGCTGCATGCTGTTAATTAGGGGCGATGGGATTCCTGCGGGGCTGCCCCGCTCCTGCCAGATGCAGCGCAGCGGGGAAGTGCGGCGGTGCTGGCCCCGCTCTGGTGCCTTATGCCCTGCCCTGGCTGCGTGGCTCTGGACTGCTCCTGGAGCCCCAGCAAGCCTTCCCTCTGTGCCCGGATGCGGAATTGGCCTCTGAGTAAATGCTGGCCCAAGAGCATCACGTGCCCACGTTTTGTGCTCCAGGTTTTGCAATGGCACAAGGGACTTCCAGGGGTTGCTGTCATCAGAAGGGTCGGGTCTGGACAGGCAGGAAACCACCTTCTGATCCTACCCGTGTCTGAAAGCAAGCTGCAGCCAAAAACCTGATTTTTAAACCTAAAACTGCTCCACAGACTTCAGGCAGAGGTAGGGCTGGGTGGCTGCCGCGTGGGGTGCCGGGGAGCGCTCGTGTGCGTCCGTGGGAGCTGGGTTAGCGCTGAAGGCGGAGGAGGTGCCCAGGTCCTGACCCCCTGGCAGCAGGGGACGTGCACCAGCGCTCACTGGGGACCACATCCTGCAGTCCCGTGGCTGAGGTTGCCCCGTGACGTCAGGAGGCTCTGAGTGAGCTCGACCCCACGCGCGGCGTGCTCTGAGATGTGTGTGAGCTGCAGCGGAGCTGGAGGTGGATGGGAGCAATCCCGTCGGCACGGGGATCCTGCAGGTGTGCTGGCAGTGGGATCTCCCTGCATGCATCTCTGGGTCCTGCTGATGTAGGGAGAGCTGCTTTATTATTATTATTGTTTTAATTTAAATGAGCATTAGAGTCCTTAATAAACCAGGAGCTGGAGCTGTAAGATAATTCCTCCAATTTCAGGACTTGTTTGGACATCACACGGGTTGTTTCGCAGTGTGTCCTTTCTTCCCTGCCAGCCTGTGTGTGCTGCAGCACCACTGCTGAAACTGCAAACTTTGGCCAAAAATAAAAAATCAGATTTTAAGAGTGTTATTCCAAAAGATGCTCTGCAGCGTCGATGGTATGCAGGGTGGCTGCAGAGCTATATTTAGGCAGCTGGGTGGGCATCCGTGTTGGTCTATTGTGCACCATCCACCTTTATCTCCCTGAGAAACTTTATCTGTGGATAAAGGGAAATTCCTTTCAGCCACAAAAGTTTTCTGCTATATCATGATCTGGCAATTGTCCTTTTTTTTTTTTTTTTTTAAAGAGAAACTCTATTTCCAAGCGTGCCTTTGTTCCACTTGAATAGAAATTATCTCGAAGCCGAAGTGGAGGCATCCTGCATCGGCGGCTGCTGGCAAGCCTGTCACGTGGCTGCTTCCTAAAGCTGCGCCGGGCTTCTAAAATTAGTGCTCCCTGCCAGATAGAGGGTGATTAGGCCTGCTAATAGGTGGCGGTGACTAAGGAGGTGTCACGCTGTAATCCTGCAAAGAAATGCCTGGCCGTAATGGGCCAGATCCGGAGCGGTGCTCGGGAGCTGAGCTGTCTGTGGTCCGTGTTACGCATTTCAGACCGCTCCCTGCGCACGGGGGCTCCAGCGTTGCCACCCCACAGGCTGTGGTCGGGGGCAGCTGCCCATATCAGAAAACCCTGAGGACCCGGAGCCTTGCTGTGCTGGTGCTCAGGTGTGGCTGCAGCTGGAGCCTCCTTGGCTTGGCACCTCCAGCAAAGCCTTGGCAAACGCCCCCTACAAAAGGGCTGTTCCCGTTGCTCAAAAGGTCATGCATTAAATTACCACATAACTGCTCAGCTTATCTCTAATTAAAAAACAAACAAAAACCCACCAAAAATAAGAATAAAACCCAACGCTCCCTGCTTTCCCCCAGGCTTACTTGAGACAACTGGCTTGGAATAGGAGCGTGACAGCCAGCTGGTGCCAGATGAATGGTGAATGAAAAGCAATTCCCCTGTTTCCCCTGGAGGGAGATGCTCTGCCCCCAGGCACCAGCTGCCAGCAGCAGCTCAGGTCCCTCCTTCCTTCTTGGGCATTCCTGCGTGCGAGCATCCAGTGCTGCTGAGCAGGAATCTGCATTGCCAGAGCAACTGTGGGACGCTGCTTTGCTTTCCTGCAAGCCTGGGAGAATCAAAAGCATGTAGAAATGCAAAGGGGAATAAAATAAAAATAAGTAAAACAGAGAAAAAGGCAGGTCTTCCTGCAGGGAGGACTTCTGCTCTGCTGACAACGTTACCTTTGGGAGGAGGGACAGCTGTCCCCATGCTGCTGGGCTCGCTTTGGAAGCAAGGGCGGCCGGACTGCTGTTGGCTGCAGTCGCTGTGGGCTCGGTGCACCAGAGGGTGTCCACAGCCCTGGCTGCTTTTGTGGAGTCAACTCTTGCTTTGTTTCTTTTTTTTTGATTGTTTGTTTTATTTTTTTTCTGGGTCAGTGATCACACTGAAATTTTGGGTTGTGTAAAAAGTAGCTTGAATGCTGTTTGTAGGGCAGTTAAAAATTAAAGGGGTTGGAGGGGCTGTTAAAGCAGAAGAAGGCTGATAGCTGCACTCGGGGGGTATGGAGGAGCTCTGCTGGCAGCACCTGTGGGAGGAGAGCCAGGGCTCCCGGTGGAGTTCCTGCCTGGAATTGGTTAATGTCTGACCGCAGCCAAAAAAACACCGTGCCAGTGCCCGGCTGCTCCAGGGCAGCGTGCGAGGGGTGAGAGGCCACGGCCAGCGCCTGCCCTCGTGGGGGTGGTTTTGCTTGGTGGGATGTGAGCACCTCCAGTGCTTTGTGTGCTGAGGCCCCTGGGCTCCCCAGCAGCTCTCCCGCTGTGTCACGGCATCACCGTGTTCTCTCTCTCCAGACTGCAGGTACACCTGCCACCAGCAGTGCCGCAGCCTCGTCCAGCTGGACTGCCGCCGGCCCGACCCCAGCCAGCTCTCCCCTGAGAGTTCCCTTGTGCTTCCCTGCAGCCAGGTAGGCTCTTTCCCCCCTTGGTGGCCGGTCTCTCCCCCAGACCCCATTTTCTGCTCCCGCAGGCTTTAACAGGGGTGAGGTTTTGTCGCAGAGGTCAGCCCACCAGCCTCTGCTGATGCTTGCTAATAAATTCCCTATACTCCTATGTCTCTTGCCTCTGTACCCGTGATCCGGTGGGGAGGAGGTGATGTGCACTGGCCCTTTCCCCATCCTTCAAACATGAGTATGAGTGTCCGATGGGTGCAAAGTGCTGCATGGCACAGGAGGAGAAGCAAAGCTTGATTTCTTCTGCGTCTTGGCAGAGTGCAAGCTCAGATTGTGCAAGGAGCTCTGGCTTAGTAGCCTTGACTGAGGAGTTTCAGTAGTCCTGGGGGATCAAGGCTCCTCAATCTGGATTAAGGGTGTGCAGTAATCCCCGGGTCACTCCAGAAGGCATGGCTGCTCCTTTAATCCCCCTGAGAGCCCCGTGGTGTCGGCAATGCCTGCGTGGGTGCCCACTGGCAAAAGGTGACAGGGAGACTGCGTGGTGGAGCTGGGGGTGCTTCGTGCTGGAAGCTTGAAACACCTCAGGGTGCTGAAGGCAGCTGGGGGTTGTTGATGGATCTAACGGTGACCGCGGAGCCCTCCTCAGTTCATCACTGATGTGTCCCTGCTGTCACCCCATCACCGCCCCTAGTGGGGAGGAAAGAAAAATCTCTCTTTTTTTTTTNTTTTTTTTTTTTTTTTTTTTTTTTTTTTTTTTTTGAGGCTTGTGAGCCTTACCTGGGAAGGGCTGCACAGCCAGGGAGCCCGGGGGCTGGAGGAGGCTAAATCTCAGCAATAAATCTGTTCTCATTTGTGGCTTTAAGAAACGTCCACAGGGCTCACACACCTTTTAGACTTGGACACCCCAGTGGGGCAGGACTTGAGAAGAAAGGCAGATGTCCAAATTTGCATGACTTGAGCCCGTAAAGTTGAGCACGCAGCCGAGTTTTTGTTGTGTTTCTGTCCGCCAAGTAGTTGTTGCTGGTGGAAAGAGGAAAGATGAAGGTAAATGTGGCAGAATTCCAGCAAGAGACTAATAGTGTGTAAGAATACACCAGGGAAAAAAAGGAGGATTGTGTGCTGGAAACACAGGAAACTGAATAGCTGGTAGGGTTGGAAGTCAGTAAGCAGCACGGTGAAATGTAAGCAAACCAGAAGCATCAGAGAAACAGCTCCCTTAATATCACGTAGTTAAGTTCTGTTGCTGTGTAATACCGGGCATTAATAATTTGGGCTTTGATCCAGCAAAGTACTTAAGAGTGCATTACGTGTGGGTCCCAGATTAGTCTCCGTGGGTGAAATCCAGCCTCCAGTGAAGCTGGCAAAGCCTCCGCCAGCCTCAGCACCAGGGCTGTGGCCCGTGGTGTGGGCAGAGCTGGCTGCGTGCTTCGCACCTGGGCGCTGGGCAGTTCTGCAGGTCCGAAGGCTCAAAATTAGATTTTTCTGTCTCTCTTTTAACGGAGGAGATCTCCAGGCAGGGGGGCTGGGATGGCAAAGGCCAGGCTGCTCGGGAAGCTTTGCATGGGGCCGTGCATGGCCAGCAGTGCCCCCTGCACAGCCAAACAGTCCGGCGGCTGCTGCTGCAGCGTGCTCCCATCTTCACCCCAAAACGCCCGGGGCTGAGGACACAACTCCTGCACCTGTCACAGGCCCAGCGCTCACTTTNAGTTTGGGTGTCTCATAGCGGACGTCTTTTTTTTTTTTTTTTTTTTCCCCCCCCTCTGAGCATTACCAGTTGCTTTGCAAAGATTGCCATCTGGATTCTTGCCTTCCACTCATGAAGAGACGCATGCGTTGTGCCCCCCACGTCCCGCGTCTTGTTCACGGGGCACCGTGGGCGTGGGGTGCAGCGCTGTCAGAGCCCCGTAGCAATGCGAGTCCTGCAGCGAGCAGTGGGGTGGAAGGTGCGACACGATGTCTGCAGCCTACCGAGAAGGGAAGAGGTTTTCGTGTTGGTGGGTGGGGGTTTGTGCAGGGCCTGGGAGCCCTCTCGGACCAGTTCATGCAGGGCTTGGGAGAGTGCTCTTCCTTTTGGTCTGGAGCCCGCTGTGCTGTTCGATGTCAGCTCTCCATCGGGTCTGTGTTCCCTCTGGCCCCTCCTTTGCAGATCTGGGAATGGAAACCTTCTTGTACCTCTGGTCTCTGCCCTTCTCTGTACCTCGTGTAACTCTTGATTTGTTCGTGGGTGGGCTGGCATGAAGCATTTGAGGTGTGGGCTCATTGAGTATGTGGATTTATACCGTGGCATTGCACCTCCAGGCCTGGTTCCCTCTTCCTTTCTGAAATAATTCCAATGCTGCTTTGGCTGCTGCACTGTATTCACTGTGTTTTAAAATCACCTGGGATTATTGTGATGGCAAAGTCTGCGTCAGGCACTGAAAAATGGGTGCGTGTGTGTCAGGGTGCTGCCAGCTGGGCAGCGTGGGGCTGTGGGCCGGGGTCTGCTCAGAATTTCTGCACTCCCACCCTGGTGCTGGGTCGGGCCCTGTCTGTAGGAAGTCTTGCAAACCGTAGGAGAGCTGTGGAGGAGAAGAAAAATGCCTTCCCTGGGTGTGAAGTTTGTAAATATTTATAGCTCAGGAACAGCTACAAAGCAGGCTGCAGTCTCCTTATCTGCACCAGGGATGAAGGAGGCAGCCCTGAGCAGGGGTCTGTGCCAGGCTGAGTTTCTGGGGAGCAGGGATGCAGCTGGCACTTGGGGGCTCTTATTGAGGCCCCCGCTGTGTTTTCACCCCCTCCTGCCATGAGGTACTGCTGCAAACAGGATCACGGAGCTGAGTGGTGATTTCCTGGCTTGCGCTCGAACCTGCCCCGGAACCGCTGCTGCTCCCAAAGCATCAGCAGAGCAGAGGGCACCCGCTGCCCCCTGCACCATCCTGTCCTGGGCTCCTTGCCCCTTCCCCACCAACTTTCAGGGCAGCACAGCTCTGTGAGCATCCTTCAGTCCAGCCTGGGCTTGTTCCCCTGCAGATGCAGCGCAGCTCGCAGGGAAGGAGCAAGGAGCCAGCACGCGGCTGTGGTATATTTTTGGGTAGGAGGCTCCGGGGTTACCCGTGGCTGAGCCCAGCGCACCTCGTCCCTGCGTGCAGGGTGAGAAATTTTGCAAGAGGAAGCGGCCAGGCTGCGCAGCAGGAAGGGGGAGGCGATGCTGCGCGAGCGAGCTCGGGGGCGAAGAGCGGGAGCGAGGCGGCACGGCGGCCGCTCCATGCTGCGGGGAGGCGGGTGGAGGAGGAGAGGGAAGGGTTACCCAGCGCGGCTGCCTGCTGGAGAGGAATCACTGCGGAGGATGAGCAGCGGGAGCTGCCGCAGATGAGCGCCGGTGAGCCCAGGATGTGAGCGCTGCTCGCTGCGGGGCCGCCTTCGATGACCATCGGCAGCAGCATGAGCAGCGGGTACTGCAGCTTGGATGAAGACCTCGAGGACTGCTTCTTCACAGCAAAAACCTCTTTCTTCCGGAGCACGCCGAGCAAGGTCCCCGCCAAGGTAACAGCTTAAAAACTGCTGAGCGAGGGGCTGCGCAAGGCGGGAGGTGCGTGTCGGTGTCCGCGCACGTTTGGCTGCAGGTGCTGCCGAAATTTGCTCGCCGTGGAGGCAGGAGCAGTGCGGTGCCTGGGGGGGCCCTACCTGCCTCTAGCAGGCTCACTGCAGGGGTTTGCTCTGCTGCAAGATTTCTCAGTGTTTGGATGCCCGCTTGCCCCCTTCGTAGAGGGCCCACGGAGGAGCTCGAGGGGACAGGCAGCAGCCCTGTGAGCCTGGCAGCTGCTATCTTCAGGTCAGGCTCCCAGCCTGTGGTTTGGCCCCCAAAAATGCGTGCTACCGTGCAAGCTGCACCTGTTGGGCTGGCAGTGAGATGGAGGAGTCCCAGGACCAAATTCACCTGCAAAGTTATTACCACAGGGATGAATCTGGCCCTTTCCTGGGTGTGCGAGTGCGTCGGTGCCTGCCCTGGAGAAGGGGAGCAGTTCTGTGCCGCAGCCAGAACTGAGCATAAAAGGAGAAGGAGAGCAGAAGCTGCTGCGGAAGTGGGGTTTTACTCAGGAAAAGCCCTGAAGCGCTGAGCTGAGATCTAGGGGGAGCAGCAGCAGCGGGGAGGTTGCTGAGAGGGCTCCAGGAGAGGCCGGGGACACAAATCCCCGAGACCAGCAGTGCTGCAGCGCTGCCGGCCCGGCTCTGCTCTATTTGCATGCCTGAGGCTGTCAGGTTCCAGCCCTCAGCAGGTGCTGTGGGTTTGGACTTTCTGCAGCGGGGGCCAGGGTTGCTCTCTGCAGGACAGTCCCTGCAGGGTGCTTGGTCTGGAGCCGGGAACTTATTGTTTTTCCTTTGAAGAAATTTTCCCTTGGGTTTAACGCGGGATATTCCTGTTTGCCACCAGCTCCCTCTCGCTATGATTAACCAGCGCATACTGCTGGTTTTTAAATGTCATTTGATGATTCATTTGTGTAGGAGATGTAAAAGATTATGGTGTCAGGACGGTGCAGGCTGTGCCCAGCACTGCCTTAACGCTGCTCTCGCTGAGCGCAGGCGCTGCAGCTCCTCCAGGCTGACCCTGGCCGTGCTCGGGGCTCTCCCTGCAGAGGGGTGCTCGGGGCGCTGCGGTGCCTTCTGGCCGGGCCGCTCGGCTGGATGCGGGCAGCAGAGCCAGCGGCTGCCGGAGAAGATGGAGCCTGCTGGGGCCGTGGTGTTAGGTGGAGGAAGTGGTTCCTGTGTGTGAAAAACACACACGTACTGCCCAAGCCAATGCCATTGCGCAATGGGGCCGCGCGCGGAGGTGGGTCCCGAGCGTTTTTGTCACTGGCGGTGGAAAATGTCTGCAGGTCTTGGTGGAGGGAAGGTTTGGGGCTCATGGCACGCGACGGTTGGAGGTGCAGGAGGGGAGGCTGGGCCTCGGCTCTGCCGGGAGCTGGCTCCCGCAGGCCGTGCTGGATGCGTGCACAGGGGACAACTCCTGTGGGTCTTGCATCTCTCTGTCCCCTGATTCTTTTCTCTTCAGGTGGGCATTAGGAGCTGCTGGTGTCAGGAGCATCCCATTTATTTTTAACTCAGATGTCAGCCTGAGCATTTACTGGCTGTGGATTCCCTCCTGCCCAAGGAGGAAGGGCTGCTCTGGCCCTGTGAGGCCACTTTTAGTTCCCTGAAGGTCTGCCCAAATGTGGGCTGGGATCTCCTGGGCTGCTGTCAGGGACGCCAGTGGGGCCCAGGCCCCGCCAGGTGCTTGCTGTTCAGCAGAGGTGGCAGAACAGAGGTTTCCAAGTGATATCTCCATGGCAATCAACACACCGAGCCCGTCGCTTGCTTCTAACCCTTCTGAAATGTGCCAGCGAGGCTTTTCCCCTCCTGGGGAGACGTGCTGCTCTCGCACCTTCGCCTTTTCCTCTGAACACCGCAGTAAACACCAGCATCTCATCTGAACTTCTAAAAGGCAGTGAGACCTGCAGATCTTATCTGCTGCAGAGCCCAGGAGCATGGTGGAGGGGGCGGCGCTGGGGGGCTGGTGTGATTGAGGAGCTCCTGCAGAGAGCTCATGCTGCGCTCTGGGGAGCTGGGAGCAAGGGGATCCATGGGGAGGGGGTGCTGTGCCCCCAACACCGCACCAACAGCGAGGCAGGGCACGCTGCAGAGCTGCTGCCTGTGCTGTTGGTAAAAGGGATTTTGGTGTGGCTTTGGTTTCTGCAGGAGGCTGTAGGAGTGGTGCTCTTCAGCTGGAAGCGGAGCACCTCTCTCCCAGCATCCTTGCAAAAGGATGAATACAGAAATCGGTCACCAAGGCAGAGTGATTCTTTGTTGGCTTGGGCTCTCTCCTTTGGGAGTATGTCACCACAGTCACAGTGGCCTGAGGGCTTTACCTCCCCCCCAGCAGTCTGTCACAAGCTCACCCATTTCTTACAGCTGAGGAGTAATGCTGGTTACAGAGGAGGAGCCTGCGTGCTGTGAAGGCAGGAGGACATGGGCTCACCTCTCCGTGCTGCTGCTGGGTGCTGTGCACCCCTGGGTCCCACATCTGGCTGCACCACAGTTGGGTGCAAAGGATTTTTGGGGCAGTTTTCCCCCAGGGTGCCCAGTGTGGCCTTGTCCTGACCCATGGGCTCAGCAGTGCCCATGAGAGGTGGCTTTGTTTTGCAGCCTGCTTCATCCTGCCACAGGAAATGTGGCAACGGTTGATGGTTAATAGCTTCTGTTTTTCTTCCTTCAGCCAGAATTGCATATTCTGCAGCAGAAACTTTGCAAAAGCAGAGGCCTGGGTAGATTCGTGAAGAGCAAGAGCCAGCTGATCTCACTGAGCCCAGTGGAAGGAGCAGCACGTCTCCCTCCAGGCCATGTCCCCGTGTCCTGCTGAGTGCTCACAGCCTCCTCTGGCGTGCAGCGGAGGAGGGCGAGCAGTCAGAGGCTGTTGCAGGACCGCTCCCATGCAACCAGCGGGGTGGAAGCGAGGAGCTTTCCCCAGCACTGTGCAGTGCTTTGCGGCAGCGTTTGGGCAGCCGACTCCCAGAGCACATTGCAGTCTTCCTCCTAAAATCACCGCGGCTGCAAGAGTTGGCCTGGCTGTTTCAAGCTGATATGGTGCAAGCAGGAACTTTCACTGCGAACTGCAGCGGCAGGCTTAGCTGATCAGTTTGCTTTTGCTGTGCATGTCTGGAGGGGTGCTGCTCTGCATCAGGCCGTGTTTGTGCCACGGATGAAGCGCAGCATGCACGTGGGCTGCGTGCGGTTTGGCTGCAGCTGGCCCAGGGCAGCTCCCAGTCCGTCTGCAGATGGAAGGATCCAGCCCTGGGCTGCCTTGCTGTATGTTCATCTTCGGGTAACTTGGAGGAAAGCTTTTTTTATTCTTTCCCTAATGCTACTTCTGATGATCTCTACCCTTGACTCTTTTTTTTTTTTTTTTCTTTTCTTTTAATATACTCCTATAAAACACTTGTCTGCAACCATTTAGGACCTAGCGCACTCAATAGATTGCAGTGAGGCATGTGTCTTTTGACAGATTGTGGAGTTGAAATTTTCATTATGATAAATGGATGTTTGTGTGCAATTCTTAAATACTACAGCCAAGCTTTGCTTTTGGTTGTGTTTTTTTTTTTTTTTCTTTTAGGCAATGAACAAGAAGGAGAGAGTAAGACAATGTTAGTGCTCCTCTGCTGGGTTACTGCTGCAGATCTGCGCTTCCAGAGGTCTTGCACTGTTTGTCAACCTCCAGCAGAAAGTGTGAAGCCTGCCCTAGGGAATGGCTTGAATGAATTTGATGCTTTCCAAGTCCCAAAGCGGGAGGTGTCTTGCCAGATTGTGACCAGAATTCTTGTTTGTCCTGTGCTTGATTTTCCTCCTAAAAGAAATACCATGGCTAGCCTGGGGCAGTGCTGGCTCGCGCAGTGCTCAGCTGGCAGTCATGTGCCTCCCCCCGCATCTGCACCCAGGAGAAGAAACTGCCCAGATGCTGGGAGTGGGGCTGCCTGGGAATGTGGGGCTTTGTTTTTCAGTTTGCTTTTTCTGCTCCTTTTTCTCCCCTTGGAGGCTGCAACGTTCCTTCTGAGCCTTACCAGCCAGGATAGCACATCCCCTACTCTCCGTTAATGCGAACTTCTGAGGCAGCCCACACAAAATATGGGAGCGCTGCTCGCAGTTCCAGGCAGCATGGGCTGAGACGTATTCACAGCCTGTCTCTGGGGAAGGCGATGCTTTATGGAAAGGCAGCGGAGCGCTGCGGTGTGAAATGCGGCCCAGCGAGCATGTTCCAGGACACGCAGGCTGTTGTGCAGATCAGGGATGCTAACGGATGTGTGTGCAGGGGCTGCTTTATTTTGGTGCTTTTGTCCCAAGCACCTGCTTTGGGCTCATGGTGGCAGTTCCTGGGGGTGGGATGCAGGGAGGAGACCCCAGAAGTGCTTGCTGCCTGCGTGCTGTTGCCACAGCCCTGTAGCTTCAGCTTCGAGCTCTGGATTTCTGTCCTTTCCTTGTCCCCAGCGCATGGTGCAGGCAAAGCGCCAGTACCTGGGAAGCAGAGCCTCAGGGGGCTCTGCACCTTGAGGTGGGAACATGCAAAATCCCTGCATGAATGTGCTGGAGCATCCTTCGTGGCCACGCAGCAGGGTTTTGGAACAGATCTGGTTGGTTCCCGTGTTCTCGCAGTCCTTGTGCCTGGGATCCATGTGTGGGATTGCTCTGCATGTGGGATTGCATCCTGACATTTCCTTTCCAGGGGGTTCGTGGGCCTTTGCAGCCGGTGCCACAGTGCTTGGGCATATGGAAGGTGGGAGCATCGCTCGGGCTCTCTGAGCCTGCTACAAGCCTTGCGGAAAGCCACCTGCAGCCGTGCATTTCTGGTGCTTTGTGAGCCCCCAGCTCTGCGGGCAGCCTGAGCCCAGGGCACCCATGGGGCTGGAGGTGCCAGGCTCTCCCAGCAGCTTGTCCAAACCCACTGATGTCTGCTTTAACACCCCCAGTGCTGGGCTATGTTTTGGAAGCTCCCCTGAGCTGCCTCCCCACTGCAGGGCTGTGCTGTCCCATTATTGATTAGCGACGTTTCCCCGAGCTGCCTGCAGGTGAACCCCACCAACGCACCCAGTCTGTCACTCTGCCTAAGAGGAAATGCCCCCAAACCGTGGCAAGTGGCAGCAACCGCTGTCCTCCAGGCCAGCCCCCACGGGCAGACACCTCGCGCTTTGTGACACGGGCTGGGACGTGTTGATCGGGTTTGTCGTGACGGATTTGTTAGTCATGCCACTGGCTTGCTGCTCGTGTGGTTTTTTTACTGCTTTGAGGTGGGATTTCCAAAGTCTGGGACAATAGCAGCACATCGCTTGGAAGAGGAAGCCTGCAGAGACTGAGCTCCAGGTCCTGCCTGGGTGAGCCCACTGGAAGCTCATTCCCGGTGCCCCATGCACTGCTGAGGGCCTCCTGGCTCCTAGAAATAGGCCGTGATTTCCAGATGCATAGCAACAGTCGAGGAAATGCTTGGAAGGTGCAGGTGGCTGCTTTTGAAAGCTGCTTTTAGAGGCTGGATTTTTTCACCCAGCTTTGCACTGGGATGTCATTACTGCTCAGTGCCTCTGTTTCCCCTTCTATAAGGCAGTAAGATTTCCCCCACAGGAGGCGGGGAACCCTTGCTATCACTTCCACAGCACTTGTTCATCTTTCTGCAGCTCAGCTTTGGCCAGTTTGGGAACAAACCGATGGCTGTTGGCCAGATCCAGCCTTCTGCACAGGAGCAGGTCAGGCTCTGCAGGAGCAGGGACGTGGCATCGTGCATTGCTGCAGCCCTGCAGGAGCCCTGCGCTGGGTCTGGGTGTGCTGGGAGCTCTGTGCTATCACCAGTCACCGCACAACCCTTCTTCTCATCCCTGATGAGATTTGTCTTTCATGCTTTGCCACTGTAAGAGAAATTTTATGCTCCTGCACGGAGCATTGAAAGCTCCATTTAGCTGACATTTCCTTTATTTGTTTTTTAATTTTAAAGAATGATGCGTCTCTGCAGTGCTAGAGGCTCCAGAAAGGCTTTTCCACGTTCTCACTGTGCTTAGCAGCTCATGCCCTGGAACTGCTCCTCCTGGAGCTCAGGAACCGTGCATTTTATTCGTGTGTTTCCCAGCACGAGCAGAGCTGCCCAGATGCAGCGTTACCCCAAATCTAAACCAGCTAACAACACCTGTCTCTTCTTATTCCAGAATGTAACGAAAGCAGTAGAAGAAACACCCGAGCCTCTAACCGTCGAGGAGATCAAACAGAAGATTGAAAAATACAATGCAAAAGTTACAAACTGCTTGTTGATGAAGCTGGTACGTATCGCTCTCTGTTTAGGCAACGCGCTCGAAGCACGATGCTGATTTCCTGGGCTCTGATCTGAGCCAGCGTGGAGGAGGCAGCGCGCAAGGCCAGAGGGCTCGTGGCTGCAGGGCTGCTCCTTCCCGACCCGGGTTTGCTCCTGCTGTGTGCTGCCTGCGGTGCTTTAGCACCAGCTGCCCAGCACAGGAGGAGACTGCTCTCTGCCTCTGTCCCTCCTCAGCTGGGAAAATCCGCCCAGTAAGTTCTGGCCAGCAGGTGCTGCGAGCGACCCGACCCACCACCAACAGGCCAGGGCAGGGATGAGTCACAGTGAAACTCAGGCTGCAGGTCAGCAGCTGTCACAAAGCGGTCCAGGAGCACGCAGCCTTTCGAGAAACAGCAAGTTTCACAGTGGTCTGATGCTGCCAAGCTTCTTGAGACAGAGATTTAAGAACCACGGTAGGTGCGCTGTAGTTTGAAGCCTTGACTGCAAGCTTACCACCACCTGCAAGTAAAGCCTTGAGATGTGTAGGGAGGAGAAAAGGAGGCTGTCTGCTTTGCAAAGCCAAGTACCGCAAAGGTGCAAACTTGGATGATCTGACAGAGCAGAGGGAAAAGCTCCATGAAGTGCAAACTTAAATTGTAGGACAGCGACTACGTAACTTCGTGGTGCTGGCTAACATCTGAAAACAAACCTGTAGTTTATTTAAAACTGTAAATCTTACTTAAAACAATTTCAAATGAGCTGATCTTGAGTTATGAATTATTACATGGAGAGGTGAAAATCCTATAACTGAGGGGAAGCACTTGAGATCCCACTGAACACGAGGGGCAGAGGCCTTCACGGAGGTTTCAAATCCTCATTTAAATGCAACTTGCATATAAGAGTTTCCATAACTAACTTGAGGCAGCGTTGATCTTAAACAAGAGCCGACAGCACAAGCGCTAGGAGGAGATGAGTCACCACGGAGCGTGAGGAGCAGGAGGCGATCAGCGGTGACTAATCCTAAATTACTAGCTGCTGTGCTTACACCGTGGCTGCAAAGCCCCAAACCCACCAGAGCAGGGGGGAGCCCAGCAGTGTCACCCACCCACCCTGCGTGTCGTTGCTGCAGAGCGATGACGGGACCTACACCGGCTTCATCAAGGTGCACCTGAAGCTGCGTCGCCCCGTGACGGTGCCGGCGGGGATCCGGCCGCAGTCCATCTACGATGCCCTCAGGGAGGTGAACCTGGCGGACACGACGGCCAGGAGGACGTCCTTCTACCTGCCGCTGGACGCCATCAAGCAGCTGCACATCAGCAGCACGACCACGGTGAGCGAGGTGATCCAGGGGCTGCTGAAGAAGTTCATGGTGGTGGACAACCCCCAGAAGTTTGCACTTTTCAAGGAGATGCGGAAGGATGGGCAAGGTGAGCTCGCGCCCTCGGAGCTGCCAGCTTTCCCCTCTTGTTGGCTTGCTGTCCTGCGATGCAGGAGCCTGACCAATGTGCTCGCCCAGGGCTGGGTGCTGTGGCAGGTGACCAAATTTTGGGTGAATAAATGGCCTGACCTCCACGAGAGGTGCTGCTGTTGAAGCTAACGTGGAGTTACCAGTTTCCAAAGCGGGCTGAGGTCATGTGAGCCCCAACACAGGTTGTTACGGGTCTCTGATAGATGCTCAGTGACCTCCACCACGATCCTCCGCAGCACAAACCGCTTCCATAGCCCACGTTAACCCACTGAGCTGCCCTCTGCCCCGGCACCCCGGGGTTCACGGCGGCTCTGCTGTCCCCTTGCAGTGCTCCTCCAGAAGTTGCCTCTCACCGAGTACCCCCTGTACCTGCGGCTGCTGGCTGGCCCCGACACCGACGTGCTCAGCTTTGTGCTGAAGGAAAATGAAACGGGGGAAGTTGAGGTACGTCTGCGACTCTTCCCCTTGGTTTGTACGTGAACGTTTAGCGCGTGGCGGTGGGACAGACCCTGGAGATGTGAGGCAGAGCAGTGCAGGCTGAAGCACATGAGCCAGGCTTCCCTGCCTCTAACGTTGTTTACCACCGAAAATGCTGTTTGATTCCAGCTGTTCTAGAAAGCTACATTGTCAGCTGAATGCACTGCTGCTACCTTGCTTTAAAAAAAAAAAAAAAAAGCTCATTTATTTCCCCTAAATTACATTGATTTAAAAATAAAAACAATAATCTATTTACAGAACCACACAGCGCTGTCCCAGAGCTAACCCTCGGTAATTAGATTAGCCAAACACTGCAGTAAGTAATCCATGAATTCAGATAGAAGCCCGGCACACCCGGGTGACAAACTCAGCTTTATGCCGTGGCTCCCTGCTGGGACGCGTGCAGACGTTGGCGGCTGTGGGATCCCCGGCCACGGGGACAAGCTGGGCTCTGCAGCAGTGCCGGCTGCCGCTTGTTGCCGGCTCTCAGCCCTGCTGCAGCGTGCATCGCCTTGACAGCTTTGCTGGGGCCTCCTCCCCTTCAGGGCGAGCAGTGCAGGTGGAAGCTAGGCCAGCTATTTCCATCCACCTTCCAGCTCCAGGCAGCTGCCATCTCTTACAGTGGAAGATTTGATTCCTCTGAGTAAAGATTTCTAATAAATCTGCGATTGCAGGGGCTCGGGAGTGGGCTGGTCCTTTGTTGTGGCCCCCTGTCCTGGCCCTCTCACAATGCTCTGAAGTTAAGCCACCCGCAGATCAGACCCGTGCTTAAATGTCTTTCGTTGTTCCTCTTCACAGATTTGGGAAAAGGCTGCAAAAGTAACAGGGTAAATTGTGTGTGCTCACTTTCCCTCTGCTTCTGCTGTTCTGCAGTGGGACGCGTTCTCCATCCCAGAGCTACAGAACTTCTTAATGATCCTGGACAGAGAAGAGAAGGACAAAATCCAGCAAGTGCGAAGGAAGTACGAGAAGTTTAAACAAAGACTGCAACAGACCTTGAAAGAAGCCGGAGGCAAGCCTGGCTAACCCCTCAGGGAGCACTGGAACCAGACTAAGCTACGTGTTATTTTTACAATGAAAAGACACTTCTCAGGACACCTTCTGGTGGTCACTTCATCCCACTTCATCCATCCATGGACGACTGGCACACAGCACCCATAGAAAGAACGCGTTGTTTCCTTCTTCTGAAACCTCTTACCCCAGGACGCCTGGTCCAGAGCCGTGGCCGACGACAAACCAAACCCAGCTGCTGGTTTGCTTTTCAGTTGTGCCATCAGACGAAGCAGCCTCGTGCAAAATGCTGAACGTCAGACCCAGCAGGAGCACCCGCTGGCTGGCATCTGAGCAGGGCAAAGCTTGCTGCTCGCGCTTCCTCCCTGCAACTTGCTTGTTCTCGTTCGCAGGTGCTGCGGCTGCGCTGCGTGTGCCCATGCGGCCCAGTTCTCATTTCTTAAGTAGAGCACAGGAAGCAGCAGATAACGTGGAGGAGGTGGTTGCACCACACCACGTGGGTGCTGCAGCTGTAATCAATGCCAGACAGACTTATTCAGGGCTGAGGTGGCCAGAGAGACGTAAAGTCATGGCACCGTGGCAGCTGCAGCACCCCTGCAGCCTTTCAGTATTACTGAAACTTGGTGATATTAATGCCAGGAAAAGTCACCCATTTTGATTCTAATTAACCTCTAATTTTGAGAACAGACTTGAATTAAGGCAGATATCCATGATGCTTAGCTAAGTTAGCCTGTATTTTACGTTTCCTACTCTGTAGGAATTGGGACCTATGTTTTAAAAGTGTGAAGATGGGGACACGGGACGGCGGTTCTGTATGGAACACGCAGCAATACATATCCAACAGACTACAGCAGGCAAGCTCGAACTCCTCCTTCCCAGATCAGACCCATACTGAGCTGTGAGCAGGCCTGGCAGGAGAGAGGGGAGCTCCAGCCAAGGCCGGGGTGTGGAGGTGGTGCCACGAGCACAGAGTGCCCGTGCAGGAGACCCTTAGCACCAGGAAGAGTAAGGGAGCTGCTAACCTCAGATCTCTCCTCCCACCACCCCCCCGTGCCGTGCTTCCTCTTGCTGACCCCTCCCTGTGCTGCTCTCCCACCTCTCCTGTCCTTCCTGGTCCTTCCTCTCCCTCCCTTCCTGGTCACTGAAGTGCAAGGAATGCTACAGGGGTGCCAGTCCCGGAGGTGATCCTCCCCGTGTTTACTTCCAGCGCTTTGCACCGAGCGCTCTGCACACAGCCGGGTTCAGTCTTCCCTCTGTTTACATAGGACGCAGCAACAGTGTGTGAGAAGAGAACATTAAATGAGCTGGATTCAGGTGGAGCAGGCAGAATGGCTTCACAGGGACCAGGTGTCCCTTTGAGCTGGCTGCTGCGATCCCACCTGTGTGAAGTGGGAAGGGAGGGGTCGGGTAATTAGGCAACAGTCAATGGAGACAACTTGGAAGAGCCTAGAATTAACCTCAGTGCCTTTTTTTTTTTTTTTTTTTTTCCTTAAGTGTGGAAACTTTACGTTTGGGCTAAGGAGGAAGTTGGAAGGGGCTTTTGTCACGAGGCCTTGCCAGTGCTCCCCCCAGGTAGCTGCAGTACTGTTGTGAGAAGGTTGCTTTTGTCCATAGAGAGAAGAGGCACTTGTGCTTCCTTCTGCAAGGCGACTGGCTTTTTTCTCCCAGATCTATACTTGAGTACGTTTGCTTCTAAACAGTAAGAGAGCGACTGCATCGCTTACAGGCCCTCGGTTCGTGTAAATGCCACTTTGTGCAAGCTTAATTCCAGCTCGTGTCTTAGTGCAGCGGTGTGAAAGGGTTTGCAAATAGGGCTACAGCCTCCAGCTCGCGGTGCAGGAAGGGCCTCCCAGCTGTACTGTATTCTCTACCCAGATGACCTTTAACAGCATGGCAGCAGCCCAACTGGAGCAGCAATTTTCAAGCTCTAGGGCTGTCTGCCCATTTATAAAAATACTTATTACTTCGCTATGCACTTGTGAAGTAATTTAAATAACATTTATCTACTGCTTTGAGTCTTGGAAGCACTGTATAAATACTTCTGTTCAGTCGAGTGGAAAAACACTGCAGAAACTGCCGCTGGTTCTGAGAAGCAAGATCCAGACGCTTGTTTTCAAATCTCTTATCTTTCTGGCTAAAAGTTGTAAAGATTTCTTTTTTTTTTTTTTTTTTCCCCTTGGTTGCTGTTGTTTTCTACTAGAGTTTTGGTGACTGTCTCCCTTCCCCTTCCTGGAACCCAGCATGTCTGCAGAAGGCATGGCTTCTTATGCAATTGCCGTGAATGCTGCTGAAAACCTCCTGCAGAGGGGAGGGCTCTTTCCTTTGTTTTTTAAAGATTTGGGGCATCTGAAGTGGTAGAAATCAGAACTCCAGTTCTCAAGTCAGTTGAGCTCGTGTCTAGGGCAGGCGTGTTGGGCCCCCTCCTTAAGCGCAAAATCCCGTGGGCAGTGCCTTTGGTTGGTATCTTGTGTTGCCTAGGTCGTGTGAATTTATTTTTCATGTCTATTGTAAAACATGTAAAATACTGTGTATAGAATGGAATAGTAAAGCTTCTATGGCAAAGTGAAATGCATTTTTGCAATGCTGTAATTTATTTTTATTACTCCCTAGTAATCCTATGGCATTTTTAAAAAATGTCTCACTTCCAGCTTTTTTGAAGGTTCTGAAACCACTTATTCATATGCAGACAGTGTAAAAGACAATGACAATAAAACTGTCCGTAATTAAAAAAAAAAAAAAAAAAACTCTAACTTATTTTTCTGGCGCCCTCCTATGGTACTTTAATGTATTAAGTCTGAAGGGAAGATGCAGGAGTGCTTTCTAGAAATGAGTTTAAATTTCTCAGCTCCTCTGTGAATTGTTTAAAGTCTAAGCTTCAGCTGAAGCAGTACAGAACGGCTACTGCTGAGATGCCAACAGCTCCATTAACCATCCTAGTGTGCAGGTGGTTTGACAGAACCACTGAAAACATAAACCGCGGTTAATGTCATACATAAAATGTATTTACATACTAAAATAATAAATCCAGCCAATGGAGTTCATTCTCAGTGCTGAAACATCTGATATTAATACCTGGAAGTGTTTAAAAAGATAAAATTCAAAAACAAATGGTTTTTAGGTCTGACGTACGCAATCTACGGCACCTTGTGTTGGAACATTCTAGAGTGTTGTGTTGGAACGTACCTGGCTAATGTTTTGCCTGAGGTTCTATTACATTGCTTTTGTTAAAAGATGCAAAGCAAGAATGCTAGACCAGCCACAAGGCGCTACAGCCAGAAAAATGGCACACCCCTCCAAACTTATGGCAATTACGCTAGTATTCTTTTCAGACTTTTATTTTTATGAAAAATGATCTGTTAGAGCAATATTATTATTTGGGATAATCCCAGACCTTGTAGAAATCCAGGACTCATCCTTGAGTGAACAGGGCCTGTACCTATCCCTGACCTGTTGGCAGAACACTTCCATAAATAACGAGAGCTGAGTAATTCCTACAGCAGATTTTTCTCCTACTTCTTCCGGCCAAGCTTTGGAGCCTTCTCAAGGCCTTGAATATACTTCCGAGGTAGCTGGTATTCATCTGCAACACAAAGAAGAGTTTACCTCAGGTAAATACTCGTAGCTCATGAATTAAAATCCGTATCTTGCTATAACCACTCCACGCCCCACTCCAGAACAGGCCTACCTAGCAGCATCTTGGCGAGATGATGGATTTGGTTGCCTTGGATCTGGACCTGAACTCTGTCCTTTGCCCCAGGCACGGGGGTGACGGTGGCACTGGCCTGTACTCTTTGTTGCAGAATGTTGGCCACACTCTGTGGGTCCAGACCGTACAGCTCAAGGTTCTTGACAATTGTCACCTGCGGATTTTAGCAATTATTGCAAACATCACTGCTGTAGGTACCAAATACCATGTCCCATTCATCCCAGAAAAGCAAGCTGCCAAAGCTGCTCTCAGAATCCAGGCTTCCACTCAAAATCCCTATTTTTATTTCTCTTTTTACCTTCTTATTTGATGATCTCTGTGCAATGGTTATGTCAATGGGCTCAATGTTTCCTTTCCTCACAATCGGTTCTTGTCCAAAAAATGTCACCTGGTGTAAGGGCTGCAGACGTTCAAGGCACCTGAACAAAGTTGGTATGTCCGATTAGTCTACGCAGTTCAGCAAGACTGAAGGCAACTGTTTTTTCTGCTGTAGCCTCTCAAGGGTTTTTGAGAATACATGAGATTGCATGTCAAGGCTAGGCATTGTTTGTTTAGAAATCTTTCCCTGATAAAGAGTTAGCAGGTAAACAAAAACAAACAAACAAAAAAAACCACAACATCAGTTAAGGAGAGATGGTGGTTAAATGGTGAAGAAGGAGACACTCTTCATGTGAAGGTCTCTGGATATTTTCTGTATTACCAGGAGGAAGTTATAGCTTGGGTAACCCCAATAATGTGGGGCTTTGAGTTGTATGCATTAACTCTGTGTAATCCTGAAATGGTACACTGGGAAAACAGTCACCTGCTCAGGAGGTCATCCCATTTAAGGTTTGAGATTTCATCTTGTTCTGATTTATCTAACAGGCAGTCACACAGAATGGCATTCACCTTTACAAAGCTACAAAAGAAAAACATGCATTAGGAGCAAGCGAATTCATTTTTTGCTCTGCCTTCATCTCCTGTGGAAGCAGGGCAGGACAACTTCCACGTGAACTTACTTTTTGTTTGTTTCATCAACCAACTCGTTGGTCTTCACGTAGTTGATGATGACGTTTCTCACCTCACTGCTTGAGAGGATGCTGCCTTTTCTAAACAGGAAGAAAACATGATTACTTCCCCATGAAAGCTAACACAATGGTGGCAGCACAGGTTTGTTAGCCGCTCTCTTCACCTAACGGTGGGTTTGTACTTTGCAGTGCTTACCTGTGTCCAGATTCCTGAAAGAGTGGGATCATTTTTGTTGAGACCCCGTACAGTGGTATGATTTCGGGAGCATGGTACACTTGCTCTCTGTCTTCATTCTTGTTGTCTTGGACAGCAGAGGCTGAAGAAAACCCTTCGGGTACTGCAAATGCTTTAATGCTGGAAAAAAAAAAAAAGAATTATTTGGTGGGAGTGAAAGGGATTGAAATTTGTAACTTGGATTTCTCTGAGAAACTAAAACCTAGCACAGCCAAACAAAGAGCCTGCTGCCCTGTTGTACAGCATGTCAGTCCCTCTCAATGCATTGCATTGCAATGGGGGCTGGTGGCAGCAGATTAAAGCGGGCAGATGCTTCTGACACCTACATGACAGGTAACAGCACACACCATCACAGAGCTGGCAGCAGTGATTACGATCCACTGTGCACTGACTTAACCCTAAATCTTTGCTAATCCCAACCATGGCTTTTGCATACTTGATGGAGTGTTTACACTTTGGGATGGTGTTTCCAAATTTTCAGAAAAAAACCCTCTATTTGAAGGAATGGTACTTTGAAGCACTAGCTGCAATTACTACATCTGTCCTTGTACATGTTTCAGGGCTGCATGAAAATAAGCAATGACTCTGCCCCTTAACTCGGGTGATATTATCGCTTCTTTTCACTCTGAGTAAAGCTCTGCATGCTGAAAGAGGAGATCCCCCCAGCTCCTCTGTGTGTATTTTACTTTCTTGATTAAAGACAACTGCCATAATCCAAAGGGTGCAGCCCCATGCCACAGAATCTCTACAATTAAATAAAAAATGCACAGCTGCACTCCCTACAAATGAATACACATTTAAAAGCTGGAATAATTCTTTAGTGGCTCCTGATAAAAGACAGCTCTGCGAGAGAGGAGTAAGAACTGCATCAATTCAGGAGCTGGAGTCTGAACTCTCTGCCCAGATCTGCACATTCTGTGCTTGCAGGTAAGAGAACTTGGCAAGCTGAGTTTGAGCATGCCTGTCTCCTATTGACAAGGCCAAGTATGATGAGAGAAAAGTTAATGCAAAAAGTCAAAGTAATTCTGCTTCTTTCTAAATGCAGAAGAGAAGATATGCTTGTGCCTACCAAAATATTCTCCAGCTCAGTTGTCACGGAGATGTTACATAACAAGAAACCTCAGACCTGCTGGGAAATTCCGAGAGAGCTCATATGCTGATATGCAAAAGGCAGGAATGGGATTCTCTTGATATGAGGTAACTATTAATCCTTAGATAACGGAAACGCTGACAGAGGAATCGGGTGATAAGCAATTAAACATGTAAGAGTATTTATGCAAATCAATGTGTAATGGAAAACAAAGCAGTTATTTGTATTTTGCTTTTTAAGATTGTAACTTTGGCTGCTGATTTTGCAAAGTGGCTGATATGACCCCATACTTCTAAGGCTGTACTTTCATGGGCATTTATGGAGCAGCGCTGACATCTTTTCTTGGAGTTGTTTTTCAGACAGGTAAGTTCACTTAAAACTGAACAAAGAGTTGTCCTAGCAAACAGATGGGATGGGGGGAGACCTGCTTAAACGGAAAGGCATAAACAATCATACCACTATAGTCAATGTTGAATAGATGGAAAACTGCTTGGTGGATGTAAAGCCTCCCTCCCTTCCCAAAACATACACACAAATTACCAAGACTCACTGTCAAAGGAATGTGCTTTTTAGTGACCACTAACAGGTGTTCTAATAGGTAACAGAGCTGGAGATGGATGATTCCACTCCTTCCTTTCAAAGACTACAATATTCTACGTACTCTGGGTGCTTCCAGTCCACCTCCACAATGCTTTCCACACCTTTGTTCAGCTCCTTCACTTGTAAGATCTTCTGGTGCTGCATACATTGCAGGAATTTAGAAAACTGAAGGAAGCAACAATCAGAAATGTGGAGTTAAGCATCTTAAATTCCTGTTTGCATTTCTGACTGCCCCGAAATTACTTAATAGAGCAGAAAAACTTCTTGGGGAAAAAAAAAAAAAAAAAAAACCACCACTGAGCCCTTTGCTTCTCTAATCACAGCAATTGCC
>VXAV01001520.1:31608-50327 GCA_013399715.1 Alectura lathami | reverse complement strand
TGGGAACCGGCGAGCGGCGGCGTGGCTCGTGGCTCGGCTCGGGGAGGAGCGGGTCGGGCTCAGCAGCTCCGCGCCCCCGAGGAGCGGTCCCGACGCGTTTTGGTGCGGGCACGGTGCGTGCTTTCAGTGCGTGCAGTGCTCGGCGCTCACAGGCTGTAAGGCCAGTAGCACAAAGCACTTCAATTTTAAGTTCTCTGATAGTATTTGTCGGTTACTAGGCAAACAACACGACCTCTTTTATTTATTCTTTCCCCCCCTTGCAGCAAATCTGCTAGCTGTAATTCCCACGTATCATTTTTAAGGGATAACCTACTTTCAAGACTAGTCCGATCAAGTATTTAGGTGTATGCTCATTTTCTGTTGTTGGTCTCAATCAGGCTACTTCGGGATTATCCTACTTAAGGAAAAAAGGGGAGCATACTGGTTCCTGTTTCTTAAGGATATATTTGCAGTTCAGACAGTGATGGAAAAAAAGAGAAGCTCTAAATTAAAATAAAAGTCTCATCAATCAAGGTTTCCATAGAGCTTTGTACTCTCTGGTATTAGAATGCAATCTGAATGCCACGGTTGAATTCTAAAGATTATTTACCAAATGTGTGAGACCTGAAGATCTTACCCAAGCGTGCGATGCACCTGAGCGTTTGTCTCTGTCTGAAGCAGTGTGAGCTGTTGTGATAACTGGTTTGTGTATGGGACGCTTCCAGCCAGGTTTGGAGACGGACTGTATGACTCCTACATGAGGATAGATCAGATTCGGTACCAAGAGTCTGCAAACGAAGAACACAGCCCCTCAGGACTTCCTTCCCTTGGAAGATCTAATGTGAGTATTTTGAAGTCTTCTGGGTCTTGGTGTGGCATTATGTGGCAGGTGTATCTCCCTGCAAAGGTGAGAAGTGGAATGTTGCAGCTTCTGTGCAATGTAAAATTGCTAGGCAGCATCAGAAATCTTGGATTGTTATCCTCAGCTTGTGTTTTAGTCAAAGAAGCTATTTTACAAATGGTAGAGGTGTTCTGCTGTGTCACGTTACATGCTGATAAGTACATAAATCCACACGTTTTGCTTCGATTCTTGCCCATTGCCATTTTAGTTTCCCTCATGAAAATTCCAAGACCTCAGTGTGGGATTGTGTGTCCTCCAAGCATCTTACAAAAGTATCTTTCTTCCCTGAGACCTTTGGCATTACCTGTCCCTTGGTGTGCTCTTTATGGACTGAAGGTGTTAACTTGTTTCTCCATAAGCACTGTGTTTCCCAAGCAGATGTGGAGTTACCAGATCTTTCCTTAAACTGTCTCAGCTGAGCAGCAGTACTCCTGTTCAGCTGTAGGGTGATCTGACCGTTCCATGGTTCTTCAATGTATTTTGGCTCTTGTTGAATTCTGGCAGAGGTAAAGGAGCTTGTGCCTCAAAATCAGACAAACAACGACAACAAAAAGCCCCGATATCTAAGAAGTGGAAATAACATTTCACTGAACAAGATGCGTTTGAAAATCATCCACTTGTGTATGTTTATTCTAACAGATAGCAGTAATTAATTTGTCAAGTGCCATTCACAGAGCAGATTCAGTAGCACAAATGTAGTGACAATGTTGAGAGCGAGCAGAAGTGCAGAGATGTGATGGGCAGCAGAGTTTTGTGGGAGGCAAATGGGAACTCCTAAATGTAGCGTTTAGGTCATAATGTAACCACAGTTGACTGAACAGAAATCAGTGGCTGGAATCCTCCAGTTAGGTACAAACATAGCTGTGTGAATACTTTGTTTCTGTGGTGTACCTTATCCTTTGTTTGTATTCTGTCCATCAAGCCTGTTAGCTTTTTGAAGACAAGATTAAGGGCTGTAAAATGCCTAGTTTCGCCATAATACGTTAAAAAAATTGCAGCCTTAGTGATGCCTTGCATGCAGGAACTGAGATGAAGTGTGCAGGGATGAAAATTGTGATGTTCAACGTTAATGGAAAAGTGTATGGATTGAAGTGATACGCGGCTTTTCTTTCCAAGATTTTTGTATTATGATATAATGTTGTGTGAGAGTGAAAACTTCGGATACATGCAGCTGTTCATTTTTTTCATCTTAGTTATGTAAGAGAACATAAATATTTCTGCTTTGAGAATTGATAGGTTTAATTCAGTTCGAAAATAACTGCATTTCTGAAAAAAAGAATGGTGCAGGAACTGGGATTAACTTTCATTTGAAGTGAGAAGGATGTGAAAATCTTTAGTGTGGTGCCAGTTGTGTTGTCACTCTAATTTCTTGGCTTCTAATAGCAGATTTTACCAACAACAACAACAAAAAAAAACCCTGGGCACCCTGTGATTTCTGAAAGAAAGCTGATGTTACCCAGAGGTCACCTGCCTTTGTGTAGCTCTTCTGAGTTCAAGTTAAGATTGGTCTCTATTTGTGTCCCACTGTCATGTGGCAAACGGTTATGGTGTCTCTAGGAATGAGAATTCAGCCCTTACTACTTATGGATGTGGAGCCAGGTTTGAGGTCCAAAGCCATTGTCTCTTCTTTAATAGTGTCAGTAGAAATAGAATCCTGAACTCCGTGTTTATGCAGGAAGTTAAGAGTACAAAGACTTTGCCACAAACAACAGGTTTGCTGAGCTTCTGTACTTTATCATGTTGCTACATGTTTGTAAAGTGTTTTTGTGAGCCCCACTGAATGGTCTTTTGGCTGGCTCTGAAGAGACGCCTCTCTTATCTCTGAGCTTCAGCCAGGCTCCAAGAAAAAGGCGTTTATTCTGAGTTACCAGGGCTGGCCTTTCTTTTTTTCACTGCAGCCTTTCTGGAAAGGCGTGTCTCCCACAGTGCACCCTGCCTTGGGGCTGGCAGGGCTCCGGGTCGTGGATCTTGGTAGGATTCATCCCATGGCCCAGCCGTTGCTGGTCTAGGACTGGCTCCTGCAGGCAATGCCAATTCTCTGGGCTCATGAGCAAAAGGCAGCACTAACAAACAGGCTCTTAGGAGATGTAGCTGCTTTTGGCAAGAACATTCACGTCCCTTATTTATGGACTGTGCCGAGATGTTAGATTTTATGTAACTAAAAAGGAATTTGGTTTTATTGCTGTGGATCTGCAGGTTTATTTATATTTTTGTTTGATTCCTGTGTAGCTATTTCGGTTTTCAGGGATTCGGTTTGGCATGTGCCTCAAACCTTTATTTTTAGATTAAAGGACAGAATGGAAAACAGATGTTGCTACTCTAGCCTGGGCTTCTTCCATGTTGCACAGGGTAAAACAACACCTCTCTGCTGTCTGTCAGCATGGAGCATCGGTGGCAGAAAAGGGGAATAACCGCTGTGCAAACAGCAGTCTGAGCTCCAGGGAGTTCAGCATTTACTGGCTTGTGAAAATGACAGGCTTGAAAACTTTCACAATGCCTTTCTCTTGTCTGCTGTCTGCTTCTGATGCGTTTGTTTCAGATGTAAATGCTTTAACACATGACAGTAAGTGGCAGTGGTTACATGCTACTGTCAGATAAGCTGGAGCAAAAAATACTCCTGGCTAGTAAGGACTTCCAGGTCTGTTATCTCATAGTCACTCAGCTCCTGTGATTCTTGCTGTTGTTTCTTTGTCTTCCTCTGTCACGCGTGTCACTGCAATATTCCTCACTCTTCTCTGCACATTCGTGCTGTGTTGCTTGTTCCAGACAGGTGCAGGTTGCATCTGTCCCTGGCTGTGTTTGCTGCGCCCACGGTTAACGCTAAACATAGCTGTTCCCCCGGCTGTTTGCTGGCTGCCTGCATGCTGGTGGGGATAGGTGTTGTGTCCTTGTTGGAGTGCTGGACTCCCTGGGGTTTTCCCTGTATGGACTTAAAAATCCTTCGGTGCACGTGCTCGTTTTGCCAGGCTGCATTGAGTTAGGGTAGGTAGGACATCCAGCATTTTGTTTGTTCCTGATGGAAATGCAAAACTTGCTGGTGTTACTGGTTTTATTTGTGATTATTGATTTTGTGCTTAGTCCATGCTTTAAGAGATAAAGTGTATTTTTTTTTTTTTGTTTCTCCATTTGTAGGTTTGTAACAACAAACTTGCAATGAAGGATCACCCTCTGATTGGAAGCCAGGTCAAAGTGGAACAATTGTTTGAGGACACTGGCAACAGGAGGAGTAGTGCTCTTCAGTCTGCAGGATTTACTAGTTCAGAAAGGTCTCTTCCTTCCCTGACAAAAGACAAAAGCATAGAGAGCTTAAGCACTTCTAAAGGCGGTGGTGGTTCCTCAAAAGCACACAAAGCCGTTTCCCAAGCTCCAGAACAAGCTGTCAAACAGTACAAACATCAGTTATCTGCGTATGAGCAGCAAGAGATATTTAATTTTTCTGAAATTTACTTTGTGGGTCCAGCTGCAAAAAAGAGGCAAGGGGTGATTGGTGGTCCCAACAACGGAGGTTACGACGATGACCAAGGCAGCTACATCCACGTGCCCCATGACCATCTTGCTTACCGGTATGAAGTGCTCAAAATCATTGGCAAGGGCAGTTTTGGACAGGTTGCTAAGGTCTATGACCACAAACTCCACCAGCACTTGGCCTTAAAGATGGTTCGCAACGAGAAGAGATTCCATCGCCAAGCAGCGGAAGAGATCCGGATTCTGGAGCACCTGAAGAAGCAGGATAAGACTGGCAGCATGAATGTTATCCACATGCTGGAAAGCTTCACCTTTCGGAATCACATCTGTATGACTTTTGAACTCTTGAGTATGAACCTGTATGAGCTGATTAAACGGAATAAGTTCCAGGGCTTCAGCATCCAGCTGGTACGCAAGTTTGCTCACTCCATCCTGCAGTGCTTGGATGCTCTTTATAGGAACAAAATCATACACTGTGACTTGAAGCCAGAAAACATCCTCCTAAAACAGCAAGGGAGGAGTGGAATCAAGGTTATAGATTTTGGGTCCAGCTGTTTTGAGCACCAAAGAGTCTACACGTACATTCAGTCTCGGTTTTATCGAGCACCAGAGGTGATTCTGGGAAGTCGCTATGGGATGCCGATAGACATGTGGAGTTTCGGCTGCATTCTGGTGGAGCTGCTGACTGGATACCCTCTTTTTCCTGGAGAGGATGAGGGAGACCAACTGGCTTGTATGATGGAACTTCTTGGAATGCCGCCTCAGAAGCTTTTGGATCAATCCAAGCGAGCCAAGAACTTCATCAACTCCAAGGGTCACCCCCGCTACTGCACCGTAACCACGCACGCGGACGGCAGAGTGACCCTCGCCGGGAGCCGCTCGCGCAGGGGGAAGCTGCGGGGCGCTCCGGGGAACAAGGACTGGGTGACGGCCCTGAAGGGCTGCGACGATCCCTTGTTCACAGAGTTCTTAAAAGAGTGTCTCAGCTGGGATCCTTCCACACGCATGACTCCGAGTCAAGCATTAAGGCACCCGTGGATCTGTAAACGAACCCCCAAACCCTCCAGCACTGATAAAACCTCCAGCAAAAGGATATCTGGCTATACAAGTTCCTTCACAGGATTTGGCTCCAAGCTGCCTCCCGTGGTTGGGGTAGCAAACAAGCTGAGGGCTAACTTGGCACCCGACTCCAATGGCAGTATACCTCTATGTACTGTGCTGCCCAAACTGGTCAGCTAATAGGAAGTCACGCATCTCCGGGACACACACCGCGTGTTTTAACTGTTTGTTAATAATGTGAAAGGAAGTTAAAAGCAGAGGTTTTTAGTGGATTTACTTTTTATTAGGGGATGAATCTTGAATACAAAAAGTGCAGTCAAAATTTAAACATTTTACAAAATGTAAAATGTACATTTTACAAAAATGTAAAATGTACATTTTACAAAAATGTTTAAAAAAAAAAAAAAAAAAAAAGGGCTAACTTCTACCGAACCGTTCCGCTTGTGGTGTTGATTTCATCCTGGACAGGTCAGCTCATCTGATGAGTAGAGTGAGTTTTAGAAATGCTGTTTTAGAAACCAAACTATTCCTTGTCAAGACGGTTTAGGAGGTCCTTTTGCTGAAGACAGCAAGGGAAATTGATTTAAAACACGTATTTTCAGTTAACCCCCAGATTAACATTTTTGGGGGGAGTTTTTACATCTGGTGTCAAAAGCACAAATGCATTGATGTAATGCATTGAGAACTTGCTGGCAACTGGCTAACTTCTGTCTGAAGAATTGGCTTCTCTGTGCTGCTCTTCCCTCATCTGTTCTGACCGAGATTTAAAAAAAATATCATGGAGTATAAACACCAAAAGAATTTGGTGTTGAAATCTTGTAGTCTGATTTTTTTTTTTTTTTAGAGGAGACTAGAAATGTCATGGAGCATTGTCTAAATAAAGCTACTAGATCCTGTCCAGTTGCTATTTCCCTTAAAAATCTGTGGAAGGCTGACAGGGAAATCCAAGACCAGAACTGGTCCGTCACAAGCGTGGGCCACTTTGTTCAGGGCTCAGGATTCAACGACACACTTCTTGGAGCTCAGATGTAGTTGATCAGCTCTGCTGGGTGTGCGGGTGCATTTGTTTGTTTGTGTGAGGTTTTGGTTGGTTGGTTTTGTTTTGGTTTTGTTACTGTGTTCTTCCCAAAACAGTAATGTGGAGCATATAGAACTGCCCACGCTGGAGGCAGTTTTACACACTTGAGATACTGGTCATTTAAGATTTTTATTTTTTATTTTATTTTGTATAGAGTGAATTCCATTGAATTCCATGGAGCTCTTTTAATAAAAAAGCAAACATGGCACCCTGGTCAGACAAGTCAGAGTTCTTGAGGTGCAGGACTATAACTGGAAAACATGTGTGGAGCAGGCCTAGTAAATAGAGCTCTCAGACATCTCAGCATAATCTGTAAAATATCAGGAAATACTGATAACGTGCAAAAACGGGTGGATCCAAATCAGAATACATTATGGGATGAATTATTTTATTTCTAATCATATTCCTTCAGGTCTTTGAGAGATGTTTCTGCATGCTCAAGATTTATAAGCTTGTATTTCCTTTATCTCCCAAGAACTTGAAGTGGTGGTGTGACCTGTAGTGACAGCAGCACAACTTGTTCTGGTTCTTGGTTCTTGGAGCCACATGGCCTGAGTCCATAACAAAACATCTGATCTCTTGCCAGGTGCCTGAACACAATTTTGAATACAATTTAGAGCTCTTATGAAGAGAGGGTTTTACATTTAATGAGTTCCTCTGTAGCAAGTTTTTAGTATTAAAAGAAGGAGACTCTCATTATACAGACAAAGAATTATCAGGATGATTTTGGAGATAAGGTGACCACATGTTCAGTACAAGGCCCTTCTTCTTGAGAAGACGGGGCTGCATTTTCTGCTTGGCTCTGTTTTAATTACAGCCCTGGTGAAATGCTGGATGGAGGCTTGCATAAAAAAAAGCCAAAGAGCCAGAGCCAGTCGTTTAAACTGAGATCCTCACATATTGGCTTTTCTGATTTCTTTTGTTTTATGAGTATAAAAGCAATAAGCTTAATAATAATATTGAAATAATGTAGTCTGGCCTTTATCCGTGCAGCTGCAGTAACACCAGTGTGCATGCATTGTCCATGGTTCACTTCATAACGATGCATGCCTGGTGTTTGATGTGGCTCAGCTGAGTTTTATTTGAACATACAATCAGGAAAACAGATTTTTTTGGGAAGTGGTAAATACACCACCGATTTTAGGGGAACCTCTAGTAGATAGGGCACGTTTTCCAAACCAGAAACATTCTTCTTCCTCCTCTCCCTTTCCTGTATGAATTTTTAAATTATTTTTTTAAGTATACCTGATGAGGGAGGAAGGAGGGACCTTGGAGGAGCTATAGCTTCGTAAGAACGATGTGTAGGAAAAGGGCACTTTATATAGGAAGTCTGTGAAGTGATGGTGGTGTTTGGAGCCTGGAAGAAGGCCGTGTTGGTGTGTTGGGAGCTGTGCAAAGAGAGGATGAAATAGGAGCAGCAAGCAGTGTCTTGGCTGCAGGACGTTTTCGTCTTTAAAATGCTCAGTGCAGAGCAGTCGTTCTCCTGGGACTTCTGGGGTCTGGTTATGCTGAGGCAACTCCTGATGTCACAGCCTCTGGTGCGCACACAGTGCTCTTGCTTAGGGCTTGTGCTGTGGAGACACGAGTGTAATGGTGAGCTGGCAGGAACGTTGCTCTTTTTACCTTGTAAGCGTGTTCGCCTTGATCTGACCACACAGGGTGCTCGTGGTGAGCTGTGTGTGCTCGAGCCAATCTTATTTACCTGGGACTACTCCTATATTTTAAAATCAAATACTTAGTTAACTGTCTTGCTAATCTGGGGCTCTTATCTATGCAGCCATAGCAGATGAGCAGGAAAAAGAAGCAACTTCAGAAGATTACTGCTATATTGGAAAGGGCATCTTCAGAACCCAGGGAATACAGCTGAGAACGTGTTGGTCTGGTTTCCACTTACTAAGCCCCGTTCTCGTTATACAATATTTGCTTTCCCTGAATGGTGTGGCACAGGTTTCCCAAACTGGGCGAGCCCTCCAAGGTAGCGAAGAAACTTTTTGTCTGGGAGAGAGCTGAGTCGTCAGCCCTGTAAGCACTCATTGAGTTCCTGGTGAGTGGTGTAGGAATTGCACGTGGCCACGCTTACGGGGCTGGAGCACGGTCCCGGAGCTGAGCGGTGTCACTGAGAGAGCGTGGGCACACAGCGGCTGTGTTCCCTGAGATGATGTCAAATCTCAGATTCACACTTGGCTTTTTGTAGAGCTAAACACTACTGGTCTGAACTTGTACTTGACTACAAGGTCTGAACTTGTCAGAAGTCTGTCCCCTTCGTTGTTCGTGGTGCTGGCTGGGGTGTTGAAGCGATCCAATGCTAAATTCATCCGAACAGACTGACAGAGCAGCGCTTGGTTCTGAGGTACCTCTTTGTTTTGGGAGCTTGTTATTCTGCCAGCACTAGGGAGGTTCCAGGCCAGCCTGAGCCGTGTCCTAGGAAGGCAGCACAGCCCAGATGCAAATAGCTTAGGTTTGTAACAAAACAGCACATTTAAGGAATTTTAATGAAGTCAACCAAACTTGTTTTAAAATGTTCTTTATCACGTTCCCCCTGTTTGGCTACACGCACTGACAGTCTTTGTATTGGAAGTAACGTGCTCTGTTTGTTGTCTGCATTTTTAGCTGTTTCTTTTAGCAATATTTTCTATACAACACATGACAAGGCATGAGCATCCCATCTGACGGGTATACAAAGCTTTTGCACTGGGGTCCAAATATCACTTGACTGTCCCAGTTGCAAGGAGAAGCTTGTTTTTGTTTGAGCTCGGCGGGGCAGTGACGTATTCCCCGTGGAACATGGTGCTGCAGACAGACACCGAGCCAGGCTGCTCCTCGCTCTGTGCAGGACTGATCTTCCTGATGGCAGCTGCTGGATTTCAGTGATGTGATTACGGAGCGCCCGCAGCAGGTGCTCTTCACTGGAGCTTCCCATCCATCCTGTCCAGTTTGAAGAGGAATTCTAGTTGTCTGGTAACCTCAGAGCTCAGAACAAACCAATCTGCGATGTTCAGGGCAGATCCGGGGCGTCGCGCAGTCTGTTTACACTAGCTGTGACCTGTTAGGGCTTCCGTGCCGCTGGAAGCTGTTGAAGTTGGTAATTTACCAGTAGAGGTTCTTTGCAATGGTCATCCTCTGTGGAACTACCTCTGAAATAAACCTCGTGTCTTTTTTAAAGGGATATTCACTGCAGACTGCAGCTCTTTTTTTTTCCTTTTTAAAACTAATGGCTGTTTTGGCCGCAAAACATACGCGTGATGATCTCAGCAATGTCTTACTAATCCTAGCCACACAAGCAAAAGGCTGATTCTGCACGCAGAGATCTGTGCTGAAATGATTGATACAAATCCCCTGCCTGCCAAAGTGTAATGCTGTTGTGGAAGTGGAGAGCCAAAACAGCACGGAGAGATGTGCAGTACTTCTGTGCAGCACCCGGCTGAGATCCCAAGCAAACCACACTGGAAGACTTTTCCTTCACAAAAAAAAAAACCTTGCAACTTTTTCCTGTGCACGAGGAGTTGTGGGTACCCAGCAGTTCTGAAAACTGGACGTCATGGGTTTATATCTAGTGTATATCAAAGGTACCACTTGATTTTTTTTTTTTTTTTGTAAGGCTTGGGGAAGCGTCTACACTTCATACTTCACATAGAAGAGCGCTTGAGTGCTCTAGAACTCCACTCACTCCCTCACTTTTTAACCCCCACTGTCACATGTAAAACCCTTGGGCCAGAGCAGTCTTGCGTAGGTGAACGTCGTCGCTGTGCTCGGGGGGCGCGGTGGCTGGGCCCCAAACACGGCCCTTGCGGGCTGGGTGGCGGTCGGCAGCCTGCGCGCTGGAGGCGTAACCTGTGATCCCTATCCATAGTACTGTGCCTTATTATTTTACCAGCCTACATTCGTCTTGGTGCAATCAAGTTACTATTCAGGGTTTCTTATGCGTTGCAGACGTTCACACTAAATGTCGATGTGTCTAGAGAACTTAAAGGCTAGCCTTTTTATTCTAAATATTGTGCAGAGGTGTGCTGGGGTGGGAATGTAGAAAACACTTAAGGTGCATGTGAATATAACTCTGAAGGAACACTTGAAATGAGTCAGTCTCAAACTATGTATCTAAATGTAACAGACAGGTATTTCCTAAAGTTGTACTTCATTTTTAAAAGGAAATAAATGCATAATTTTCTTTAACAGCAGGCTGTGTGAATTCCTGAAAGAAGTACTTGATATAAACCAAAAAATGCTAATTGTTTCGAGGCGGTGTGACTTTGTATTGCCAGATACAACCTTCTGTGGTGTCTAACAGTAAAGATTCTCAGACTGTGGGAGTAGATGGTTTCAGTGTGTCTGCACCAAACATGATGAGTGCTCTGATCTGACAAACATGCTGTAATTAGCACTTACCAAAGTTTTGCCATAACAATCGTTGGTTGTCACCTTCCGATTTAGCCCACTGGAGATCTTTTTAAAGCACAGAATCCTGCTTATCCCTAGGCTGCAAGGAGAAATCCAGTAACAGCCACTTAAGGAAGATTTGCTTTTATTAGAAACCTATAAATGGGTAACCTACTGTACACAAGTGGATATTGGAATAGTTTGAAGATGAAATCATCCTGCAGTAAAAAGGTCTGTAGCTACAAGACCCACATGATTCAACGATGCATGTTACATGCAGACACAGTTTGCAGACAACCGAATCATTTTTTTCCTTATTTTAGTGTTGGTGAACGTCAGATGTTTGATTTAAAAAAAAAAAAAAAAAAAGTTTACAGTCTGGAAGAGTAACAGTATGTACATACAAATTTGAATCTCTTATTTGGTAGCATGTGTGTATGTATGTGCAGCTGTGTAGCCTGCAGGCACGGTTCCTACTCTTGCCTGACATATTTCAAAGGAAGCTTTTTTCAGAGAAGTGCCCAGACCTTCCTAGGGGAAAAGGGTGACAGTGAGATCCTGGCAGCCTCCTTGTCCCCAGCCTGAATTCCCAGCTGGAGCAGACAGCACCAGTGGAGCTGCCAGTGGCTGGAGCCCTGCAGAGCTCTGCGGTGGCTCTCTGCTCTTACGTGCAGACTCTGGCTGCAGGAGGGGTTGGACTGTGACTCAAGGGTGTGTGGACTGAAGAGGTGAATTTTGTTCATAATTAGATTTTCTTAAAGCATCAGCTAATAAGCTAGCGCTACTCATCATATGATTCATCTAATCCTTTCTATAAACGAAGTTCTCTGCTGCACAGATCTTGAATGAATGGTAGGCAGTGCTGGGTTTGTTTTCTTTCCTCTTGTCAGATCTGCCTGAAGGGCTTTGCAAACACTTTTTAGTACAGCCACGAGCGCAGATGCTCAGAAACGCCTTTTCCTCTGCAGATTGCTTTCTTGCCCTCCCACGAATGCACCTTCTTTGAACAAAGCCTATTTGAGTCACACTAATGGTTCTTCTGTCTCCCACCAGCGTTGATACAGACCACAAATGAGCAGGGACTGACCCGGGGTGCAGCTGCAGCCAGCGGCAGGCGTCCCTGAGCTCTGAGCTTATAAGGAGCTGGAGGAAGGAGCTGGGGCTGGCTCGGGCTCAGCATGGGATTGCAGGGAGATGGGGTCACTGGCACGAGCCCGTGGCAGCTTTTCGCTTTCACAAAAAGGCTTCAATGAGAGACATCCCTTAAGTGCATTTTAGCTTGTTTGCTTTGTCTGCAGGGATGAAATGCTTGCCTGAATTGTCTGTCCATTCTTAGCTGCTGAGGAGATCTTGCTAAAGATGACAAAGAGTCAGCCCCAGCCTCCGGCTGGAGAGCGGAGCCTTGTAAGGGTTTGCATTCCTCTCGCTGGTGCAGAAGCTTTGGAATTTGGCTTTGCAGGTGGAGGGGCCAGAAAGCTGGGAAGTCACAGGGCAGGAAAAGGGCTCAGAAAAAAAGCATTTCCACCCTGAAGTGCTCGGCGTGGGCAGGAGCTTCAGCAGCTTATGCTGGTCGTCCTGGCATGGGTAAAGGATGGGGCTGAAGGACAGAAGTGTTTCCCCCAGTGCTACTATGGATCTTCCTGATAATGCCCAAGGTCCTCATCCATGCCCAGCACTGCACTGGGATAATATCTTTAATGTTAATCTTCTGCTCAGCCACGGCTGCAGTGCTGGGTGACAGCAGTGCTGATAACGATGCGGGCTGCCAGCCTCCAGCAGGTGCCGATGATGGATGACAGAAATGAAATGATAGTGGAGGCCTGGGCAGCCAGCCGTGCAGTCATCAAACAGCAAAGGTCATGCGAGTAAATTACACCAGAAGTTCCCTGCTCTTGAAACCAAGCACAAAATAAATATGTGCAAGCAAGCAGGGATTTTTTTTTTTTTTTTTTTTTTGGTATGAGCATGAATCTCTGAGACATAAGCTGCATATCCCCCGTATATCCCTTCCCAATTCCCTTCATTGCTGTCGCCCTGTGCAGAGCTCAGCGTGCATTGAGCCTTTGGCACCGCTCGCTCTTGGTGCTGCCAGCTCTGCTCTGCAACAGGACAGAGCCAGGCTGGGGTCCCACTGGGTCCAAACACACCGGGGGACCTCCTGGATCCAGGCATGCCCGCAGAAGTATGCTGCGAGCACCCAGGTTCATTTCCAGCCAGCTGGTGCTGAATCAGGAGGGTTTTGCAGGGACAGTCGGAGCCGAGCCACCGAGGGCCTGGTGATGTGCTCCTGCTGCCGTTAGGTGTGCAGTGCTGCTGTGCCTCCCTCGTCTTCGTCTTTCTCACTGTGAGATGCTGGTGGTGCTTTAGGAGAAGCAATAAGATGGCAAGGGGGTGAGAGTGAGGCAAGACCTCCCAGTCAGCTGCCCTTTTCTTTCCCAATTTGAGGGGATCACGTGTGTTACTGTAACTATTTCCAGACCTCCCCTTAGCACTCGCAGGACCAAGCATGACCCGGTGACACATCCCCATGTGATGGGAAATGCACCAGACTGACCCAAAGCTTTATAAATACCCTTTGATGATTCATTTTTTTTTTCTCTTGGACTAGATCTGTCCCTCAGTGCTATTAGCAGAGCTCTTCCTTCATTGCAGCGCTGAGGGATGGAGCGCTAGGTGCAGGGACAGCACTGGGTGATGTAGGTGACGTCTCATGAACAGCCTGGACACAGCCTGGTCCCAGCCTGCAGCTGCATCCCGCACCTCGGTGCACACCAGCATCCAAAATCCCAGTATGCAGAAAGGCAATGTGAACATTGCTGCTTCACTCTCAAAAGCTGCTGGGCACTGCACGAGAGCATCCCCTCAGCGCAGCCTGGGACACTCACCAGGAGCAACTCCATTTGTAATGTAAACAAATCTCCTCCACCCAAATAAATATTCTGGTCCAAAGAAAAATATAAATACTATAAAGAGGGAGAGCTACACCTCACCTAGCCGCTGTTGCTATTTCTTCAGTTGCTACATAAACAGTTTTATTTCTGGCTCACGCCACATGCCAGGTCACAGCCTGCTGCAATGTAATCTCTGTTATTGGTTTAAGCACGCCGGGGCGGATACAGCGCTTTCGGAGCAGAGGCCCTTCCCGCACGGCCCCAGCAGCTGCTAGGCCTGACCCCAGGCACTTTTAGCCTGTTGCTCGGTGCCCCAAGTGTTTTTCCACCACATGCAGGAAACCAGATAAAGCCCCGTCAGCACCCCGCTGCTGCTGGCCCTGCGCTGAACACGAGGTGCTGACCCTCAGCTCTGCAGCCTGAGCGAGCCTTGCAAGGCTGCATCGTTCTCAGCCACTTTTTTGCATTTAGATCATGCTTTTTTTTTTTTTTTTTTTGTCTTCTCAGGGGTTGTGCTCCCCTTTTCCTGCTCCTCTTTCCCTGCAGGCAGTGCATTGCTTGCACCTGGGTGCATGGGATTCAGTGCGTCCTCGCTGCTGATTATGGGCAATTGATGGTCTCCCCCCTAGCAGGGCACAGCTGTGCTGCTGCAGACGGGCGAGGATTAAGACCTTTGGTTTCTGCTCCTGGCAGCAAAGCTGCTGCAGAGGGGGTAAAAACTCCTCCACCTGTGATGTGCAATTGTGCAGGTTTGTTCAGAAACCTCTGGACAGCGACTGCTGTCATGCACGTGGGACACTCACAGGTTAGAGCCTTGACTATGTTGCAAGAAGTTTGTTGTAGACTGAGGGCTGAGCCACCCCACCAAAGGCAGCAGGCAGAGAGGGCTGGAGCTGGCCTTGTGCATTATTTGCTGCCCAAAACACCAGGAGGGGCTGTGTTAAAAGCAGGGAGAACCCCGACATCCTTACGCTTGTGTTGCCCTGACCACGGGGCTGGAAGGCAGCTGCAGGAGCAGAAAAAGCCACCATGCTGAGTCTGCCCTGCTGGGAGCTGGGAGCCTTTGCAGAGTCCCCGTGGGCACAGAAACCCCAGAAAATTGTCCCCATGGGCTCAGGCGGGTCCTGCAGGGCAGCCAGCAGAAGCATGTGGGCTGTGTGCATCCCTCTGGATTAGGGCCAGCCCTGGGAGCTGCTTATGCTAACAGAGCTAATCTCCGTAATCTTGTCACACAAATGCCTCCTCTCTGCTGGCAGACTGCGGGGATTTGGGTGCGATGTGGATGCCAGCAGATGTAGATGCAATAGGCAGTGCTGTGTCCAGGATATTCCATTTAAATCAAGTCCTTTTGCCCCAGCCAAGAGCCTGTAACCACTGCATGCTGCCCTTCCTCAGCCCTCAAGCCCACTCCATCCTTCTCCAGTTTATTCCCCGTTTTTCACCTTTTCTACGAGTACCACAGAGGTGATCTTGCTGTCCCCACTCCAACACCACTGCCTGCCGACAGCGAGCTGGGTCTGTTTGGGTTCATCCGAGCTATTTCTCGCTTGGAGAGAAGGCTCTGGGCCCCCTATCTTTGCTCCAGAGCTGCCTGTTAACTTGCACCTAGCGATAAGCGATGTGAGAGCATGAGAAGGTGCCTGCCCCCTGCCCGTTATCGAGGCAGCAGGCGGAGGAGCAGACAGCTCTGTCCTGCAGAAGGGGCCTGTCCTTACCCAAAAGTTGTGAGGCTCTTGGTCAGATTGCTGATCTGAAAGTCTTTCCTCTCGCTGTGTTGGTGCTGCTCTGGGATTGCTTAGGAAAAAAATAAATCAGTCTGTGTTTAGAAAGACTGAAGTGAGGGCTAGACCTGACATGATGATCACTTCTTGTACTGTGGCTGTTCTGCTGCTATGCCTTAACCAAGAGGTAATATTTGCTTGCAGGCTCCATTTTCCCTCGTGTGGGATCTGTGGTTTTGCTTGTCAGCTGGGCTACGTGCTTTTCAAAGCAAATTATTTTTGAAGGTAGATCTTTCCGTGCTTCTGATTAGTGTTTTTTATGACTGTGAGTTCAGGAAGAACATTTGGCATCATCTTGTGGGCAGTGAATCAGGGTACGGTTTCCATTTGGAGGTGGAAAAATCTCCCTGCGTGGGGAAATGCAATGTGAGGGGTGAGTGCTGGGGCTTGGGTGCATTTTTAGTGCATGGAGGAGACCAGGTTGCTGCATCTTCTCTGGTGTCATGCAGGGGGGCAGCAGCAATCTGCTGGGTGGGGGACACAATCCTTGCACCCACTGGTCAGACAGATACAACCCCGAGCATTATTTCCCGCTGTGTCTTGCAGTTACGAGCTCTGTGTGTCAGCCAGCGCGTGCCCAGTAGGACGGCTCTGCGGGGCCGTCCCGCGTGGGTATGCCAGCAACGCCAGCCCTGCTGGGTGCTAATCTGCCAGGGAAGCCAAGCCAAGGGCATTTCTGCCGTCCCGCTACAGGAGGGTGGTGCCAAGGGAATATCCCTGGCAGGGACCGATATTGGCAGCTGGAGATGTCCCTTAGTCCTCCAGAGCTAGAGGGAGGCTCTCCGTCTAAACGCTGTTCTGCCTTGTCTGGACAACTGCAGATGAAGGGTGATGTGAAGAAAACTTGTGGCTGCTTTTTTGGATCATAAATCCAGGTCATAACAGCTCCTTTCATCCCAGAGGATCCCACAGTGCTCTATAAATACACACGCCATGCCCGAGGAGCTCTTCCAAGCACTGAGCCACTTCCCAGGGCAGCGCAGCCGCTTCTGGGAGCAGCACGGAGGCACCTGGAGCTGCACTGAGCGCCCATGTGTGCAAAAAACTGCAGAAAGTGCTGCCTCCTCTGCTCGTTCTGATCCTCCCACTGCTTTAAGAAGGACATGAATAGCTATAATGGGGATTAACAATATCTTTTCAATTCAATTACCCCTATCCTAAAAGCATGCAGGATTATTTAAATGTATTATCATTTTTATGTGTGATAGCTTTTCACCAGCTTCATGCTCATACAAATCTTCCCGTGGAGAAGGACAGGATGCACACAGTGTTAATGATCATTACCCTAATCTACAAGGTCTATTTCTCCTGCTAACTCTGTTATAATCAAATAATAATCTGCCTTATTACCAGCCAGGGAAAGCACATTAACGGATCTGCCACTGCAAAGCCTGCTGCTAGCCGTTGTTTTTTCCCAGATGGAGATGGAAATGGAAGGAGGGAAGAATCACTTCCCCTTCACCTGTCAGCAGGTCGCAGGCACCAGGCAGGGGCTAAGCGGGTCGGAGTGAAGCGAGGCTGCTGCCCATGAAGCTGTAAATATGCTCCGTAACATCAGCTGTCTGCCAGTTTTACCCTCACAGCGACGCTTCTGTGTTCTCGTAGCTGAGTCTTTTACTGATAGTCTTCTAGGAGAGTGTTTCGTGATTTATTTTTTTTTTTTTTTTGATCGCGGAAATCTTGAGGCTGCAGAGAGAGGAGAGCAGCGGGCTCCGGGGGCCACCTCGTGGCGGCACGGCCGACAGCCGCGGGGGCCCTAGGGCCCAGCATTCGTTTACATTTTATTTTATTTATTTTTAATGTAATTTTATTATATTATTTCTTTTTCTTTTTTTTTTAACGTAATTTTAATATTTTAATTTTCATTTTTAAATTTAAGCTTTTAAACTTTCTGATTAAATCCTCGGGTGAGTGGTCAGGGAGGTCTTGATGGGAAGCCTGGCAGCTGCTCCAGCTGTGGAGTCCTCTGCAAAACAGCTGGAGGATGGGGTTACAGAGCAGGTGTGAATGAAGCTGAAGGCAACTGAGTGTTGGAATGGGTCAACGGCTTCCCTGTGCCCAGAATCTGCTCTGAACCTGAGTTTGAGGCCGATAGCCTGATGTGCCTGAAGGAGCAGAGGCAAAGCTGCGCAGCCCTGCACAGTGTGCACAGCTCCACAGCACCCCTGTCCTGTGCTCTGGTGCTATACGGGATGACGGATCTCACTCCAACTTCCCCCAAACGCTGTTAATTGGGGTGACAGATGCTCTTCTCCTCCCACTAACGATGCGCTCTGATTAGCTGAGGCTGTTCCTATAGACAGCTGTTGATCAGTTTTTGTTTAAAAAAAAAAAAAAAAAGACTTTTAAAGAGCATAAGCTGACTTTTTCAGCAGATGGGGTTGTTTTATTGGCTTGACTAAGAGATCTGTGTGGGTGCTATCGCTCACAGAAGGTGCTGGGCTGGCAGGCACGGCCCTGTTGCCTCCTGCTCCGGTGCCAGCACACCCACCCGTGCTCTCAGGCGCTCGCTGCCCTGCCGTTCTGCTGCAGGCTCCGGGTGCTTGCCCTCTCCCAGAGGCAGAGGCTTGCTGAGGACTCGGGGTGGGTTTGTCTGCTATGGGCACAAGGGTACATTCGCTGCTTTTTTGTGGGTGACAGAGGGGTGAGTGTCAANAAAGGGGGGGGGGGGTAAAAAAAAAAAAAAAAAAAAAAAAAAAAGAAAAGAAAAAAAAAAGGGTTTTTTTTACTTATAAGCTAAGGGTTATCGGTGACAAAGCAGGCTGTGCGTTTTATGTCCGTAGATGAAAAATTTTGATTTCCTATTTTGCTTCAGCTGAATAAAAGTTCACCGGGCAGCTCAACGGCCCGATGCATCCCAGCACGGATTCCCTCTCTCTCGGCCCCGTTCTGAGCCTGGTCAGCGTCTGTGCTGGATGCCGGTCAGAGCACGGACGCAGGGGCTAAGTGGTTACTTTATACTTTTTGGACACGTTTCTCACCCTCTGCCTTTGCCGTGACGCTCCGCATGCCTGCGGCATTGTTCACATCTCCTGTCTTCTTGGGAACTGATCGCAGATAAGGGCTTGTCGGCAGACTGGGCGCAAGCGGCCATTGACCCCTTATCACCGCCCCCCCTCGTAGGGACGCTCCGGGGGGGCCCGGGAGCACCGCGACCCGCCGGCCGCCCCCCGAAACGGCTCCCGCAGCCG
>VXAV01001520.1:0-30831 GCA_013399715.1 Alectura lathami | reverse complement strand
ACCGAGCCCGGCGACGCGGGCGGCGAAACTCGGGAACCGGTTCAGCGGAGCGGGCGGCTGCTGATGCGGGCGGCCTGGACAATGGGGCCGGGCGTCCTGCCCTCCTCCCTGCCCTGCCGCCCGCCCGTCCGGCGCTGCCTCGAGTTGCTGTCCATTAACAGCGCCGGGATGTGTGGCGTTATGGCTTTCTAACGCGAAACAAAGCGGAATTACGGCTGCCTTAGTAGCCTCAGCTTGGCAGGTTTTACTCGGGGAGTTTGCTTACCCTGAGGTGTGAATGGCATCCCGAGCCCGGGGTCCCTGCACGGAGCTCCCTGGGTGCCCGCAGGTCTCCCTGGGCTCCAGCTCCGTGAATCGGTGCGGGACATCGAGCTGCAAGGGAGCGTTTCAGCGTTATTGGGTTCATCCATTGTCTGTAACTTGCTTCTGTTTGAAAGATCAGCAGCTGAGTAGTGGACGCAAAGGAGAGTTTCAGCACGCGCTCGGTGATGCAGCGGTTTCCTTGTCCTCAGATCACTTTTTGAGGGAAGGCAGGAGCGTGTCTCCCTGCCGTGGAGAGACTTGGGGAAGTTTGCGGAGGTTCACGATGCGCAGCGGGCGCCGGGTGACGTGGGTGCAGGCAGCCCCGCGCCTGGGAGCGCCACGTTCCCGGCAGAGCTGCAGCGAGCGCCCACGCAGGAGCTGTTCAGAACCTCGCCGTTACCCTGAGGATGGTGAAGGCTGAAAAAATAACCGCGTGGATCTGTAACCCCCACCCCGTGTTTGCGTAGTGCCTGTCTGTTGGTGTCTGACGTTCCCGAGGTGAATGAATGAACAGGTGGGCTCCGGGGGTGCAAATGGCACTGCTGGGGTGCATGGGGACAGGGCAGCACGGAAAGTGCGTGGCTAAGGGGGAGCTTGTTCAATAGAATGATAAAGGTTGGACGTTTCCTCCGAAAGGCAGGCGCTTTTTGTTAGCTGCACCCCGTTATACTGCAGAGTAACACGTGTTGGCAGTTCGTTTGGGTGGAAATCAGCGAAATCCTCTTCTGTTTTGACAGATGAGCTCCTCGCCACTTCTACAGTTGACTCAACTCTTTAAAGCGCAGATCCAGCAGTTCCCTTTTGCAACGCTGAAAGGGGAAGGAAGGCAGCGACGGGGGATACCAGGTGTCAGCATCCCCTTTCTGGGGCAGATGGGGCCGGGAGTCCACGCTGTCACCTCGCCGCTAGCAGAGCGTGGTGCAGCAGGTGTCAGGATTTAGTGCTGGAGGCTGTGTTGTTTCTTTGGCTGTATTGAAAAGCATCTTGTAGCGCAGGACTTACTGTTATAATGGATGAGGCAGTGCAGAATGCCTGCTCAGCTCTTAGGGGATGAGGCACGCTCGGTGCTGAATCTCTGTTTTGGAAAGTTGCTGATCTCTTCCCCCTGTCCCCTGCCCCGGCCTCTTCACACTTCCCCAGTGCAGCGGGGAGCGTTCAGCAGAGCAGTTGGACACAGCGCTGGGTTTTCAAAGAGCAGCGCAGCTGCCGCTGTAAGCGATTCCTTCCAGCCCCTTAAAAACCGCTCTGCGGGAAGTTTGGGGTCCTGGGCAAGCTGCTGTGTGCCCTCCTGTGGGGGTTTCTGGGGACAGGACGGAGCTGCCAAGCCCAGACCCTGTGGGATGACAACCTTGGATGCGGCGTGAGCTGACTTCATCCCTCCGCTGTTCCGTGGTCAGGACAACGTCTGTGTTAGGGACCTGCAGAGAGGTATTTAGATCTGAATTGCTCACGGGCTGCATCAGAGTGGAACGATGACCTAAAGCAGGATACTCAGGAGCGACTGCGCAGAGTTGTCGTGTTTCAGATGATGTTTAAAAGAATTCTGATGGCCCCTAGCCAGAAGCCACAGCTGAAATCTCTTTATGCTGCCTGCTTTGGTCGTGCAGCAAACCTTTCCATTTGGAATAGTTTCTCTTTACGTTTTCTGTTCCAAGATGTTGTAGGTTAATGCAGCCCTTCTCTGGAGGGAAACAGTTGTGTGTCTCCTTAATATTAACAGCCTCTTCTGGTTATGCTGTGCTTCCTCGTGGGTCAGGAGCAGCTATTATGTTGCTAAACCTAAACAGAGAGGTGCATTAAAGTTAGCATTTTGCTGAGGGTCACTTTGCTTAAGAGCACTTTTCAGTGCTCCGGGAGAGTTTGAGCTCAGAGACAGCCTTCCAGCGGCAACGAGAACGTGATGGCCAATTTTCTCTCCTTCCAGTGCAATAGTCCGTGGCAGAGACGCATCATTAAATGAAACGGTGCCGTGTGCGAGTTAATGGATGGCAGTTTTATTTGCTGCACGGTACCTTGGTTGAAAAGAGGAGATACTCCTTCACCTTTCTTATTGATTATTATTTATTTCACTAGCTTCCTGCCCCCATCTTTTTTCAGTATCGAGGAGTACCTGAAGCATGGAGTCCATGGATTGTCTGCTCAGGAGTGGATGAGCTGCTGCTCAGAGCTGTTTCTGAGTAAAGATTTCACACTCAGGCTCAAGGGAGCACCTGAGCTGCAGGGACCCTGTTGGGCACGCAGTGATTTACTCCTGGGTGCAGCTGGGTGGGAATATAAAGGTTGTAGAGAGGTGATGGATGGAGCAGAAATGCGAGGCCTTGGTGGTTTCTTACCCGTTTCTTCCTTGTACCTTGGTGTCATTTATTATTAGGCAAAATTAGGCTTGTAACCTCGGTAAAACTTGCTGTATGTAGGTCACTGCTGACCGGACTTGGCGTTGCTGGCTGTGGTCAGGCTGCTGGCATTATGTGACGCAGGTGGCACTGGGAGCAAGGTCTGGGCTGCGTGCTGCAAATTCCGCTTTTAGCTAATCTTTAGGCAAGATGTGGGTGGAAGGCTGTCTGAATTCAGTGTTTCGCAGGGAAATGACAGGTAACCCAGACTGGAGAGCGTGTCCAGGCGGGGCAGGTGATGAATTTCTCTGCCACATGTCGCTTGTGGAGTAGATTTCCTTTAAATCAAAGTCAGCACACCTCAACCAAATTTCAAAGCAGGAAATCTCCCTTAGATGGGAGACCCTCAGACTGCCTGCAGGGCTCTCCCCTCTTGCAGATGTTTTCTGGAGCATCCTTGGTGCTTCAGGGCATATTTGCGAAACAGTCTCAGTCAGTCTCATCAGATAAAGCGAGCGATGGTTCCTCTGATGGAGGAGCAGGAAGGAGCCCAGTGCTTTCGTGGTTTATTATTCTTCTAAGCTGCCTGTCATGGAGGTAGGGCAGGCTGTACTGGAGCTGCTGTCTGAGCAGTGCTGGTGTAGCTGATGGCTTTGGGCTCTAGGGTTTTGTACACAGGCGTTTAAGGAAGAAAAGCACTGTATTTCCCATGGCTTTCTGCAGCTTCATTTGAGATCAAATGCTTTGTCCTTCATTGAGCCAGCTGGAAGAATACCCCCCAGGTGCTGAAGTGCGTGAATATCCTGCGCTTACGCTCATGGGGAACAGAACGCGCTGTGTGTCTGCTGTGCTTCTGCTGCCGTGCCAATGGTGGGATTTTTTTTTCGATCTCTACCATGTATTTTATGGAACCGAAAACGTCTTCACTGTGGCTTTTTGTGCAACTCATCGTTTAAAAGCTGTGGAAAGTATAGTGACATCACTGGGGCTTTTCCAAGGCAGTGGTTCATTATCTCATTGACCAAAAGAGTTTACTGGCTTGGGTTTTGAGTTGGTTTAAACAATTTGTGATTAGCCATAATCCCTTCTGAATGCATTACATGTTTCAAGCAGTCAAATCTACAACGGAGATAAACTGATAACAGCCTGGGAGCCGGGGGCTGCTTTGCGCTTTGGCACGTGCTCAGGAAATGGCAGGGCTCTTCCTCTTAATAGCCGAATGCCTTCAGCGCCGGCTCTTGCACAGGACAGTCAGCGCGTCCCTTGCCTGCGGATGGGGGAGCTGGGACGTGGGGGTTCTCTGGGGTCTGCCACAAGGCTGGAGCCTGTGTGTGTGCCCTCTTCCCAGCGAGCTGAATGGCTTATGTGTGGTTCATAGCCGAGTGTGGCCAGATTGAATGGTTAATTTTCAGCAAGAGCACTCACTGTGATGTACAAATAATAATTTGGGGCTTCTCGAAAAGTCGGGTCTCCTTGCATGGCAGCTAGACAGGCAGGCACAGGTGAGCTCCAAGAGAGCTTGGGCCAAGAAGCCCAGAGGAGCGAGCTGGGGGCTTCTCTCTTCTTGAAACAGCCATGGGGGCTTGCTCTGCGCTGAGGGAGCGGGAGGAAGGAGCCCACGTTGTGGCAGCCCCGTGCCAGGCCTGCCCTAGGCCTCGCGCCGCTCCCAGTGCCGTAGGCTTCCAGGACCGCGGTAGGCCCCGCGCTGCTCCCGGTGCCGCAGGCAGGCCCCTCTCCCGGCTGAGGGCCCTGACGCGCCTGGCCTCAAGTTGCAGCATTCAGGCAGCATGACCTCACCTCCTGGTTTCCAAGAATAACGCGCTGCCTCCCCTCCGCTGTGCCGGGGCTGGCTGCCGCTGGCTGGGATGGCTGTGGGACCGCGGGGCTGCCCCTGAGGCCTGCAGCTTCCCCCAGGCCTCTCCTGCCCCACGCTGGGGCTGGGGGTGTTGCTGGACCCCTCTGCCTGTTGTGGGCAGGGGTTTGGAGCAGGGTGTGCCGTGGGGATGGGGAGGAGGTCTTCAGGACCCGTCTGAGCTTGCAGGCTGAGGAAGGAGGGTCTAGGGGTGTAGGTGCATGAGGATTTGGGCAGTTCTTACACCAGCCCCATGGTCTGGGGTATGAACACAGCATTACCTGATATTTTTCCACTAGTAAACTTATTGGGAGCCCAGACTGTGCCAGGGGGCTGCACTGGGGTTGGTGCTTCTGCACAGTCCAGGCTGCTGTCATCGTGGTCACCCTGGGGGCAGCTGCCTGTGCTTCTTTCACAGTGAGCACCCAGAGAGCCCAAACAGCCTTTTACGCTGTTGTTTCTTTATACCTAGTGGTTGTTTCATTTCAAAGCTTCCAGCTTTGAAGATCTTGTCAATCTGAGCTAGGGATTTTAGCAACCACAGGTTGAATGCTGTTGTCAGCTCACTGATTCCTTCATGGCCTCAGGAAGGGACTAAAGGCCACGAGGCAATGAGTGCTGGTAAATCCCCCGGCCCTGAGAAGACCTGAAATAACAATTTTGCTGGAGATGTTGTGAGCCATGGAAATGTCATATGGAGGGTGGCGGGATGATCTTGGCCACCAGAAGGCTGGGCACAGGGCAGGAACCAATGTGGCTCCTCTCTGGGAGCACGTGGAACCTGGCTGCAGCTCGACCTTGAGCCTGACACCGCTGGGGAGGACGATGGCACCTTTCTGTGCGTCACAGTGGTGCGTGGCTTTGCTGTGACAAAGGAAATTCTCCCAGCAGAGAGGGCAGGTGAGCAAGCTGGCTCAAACGGTCCGCGACTGTCGCGGCGTTTGCTGTCGTATGTAATGAGATTATTTGAGCCATTGGCATCAGGGATGCATGTGATTATGTGCCTGGCCGCCCAGCAAGCTGCAGCCTAAACTAGAGATAAAGTTCTAAACGCGAGCTCAGATCTGAATGTTCCTGGGGCATCCGGCCAGGCGGGCACTTTGCAGTTGAGCTCCTGTAAGATATCCCGGTTTGGGATGTAGGTTTCGGATCAGCGGCAGGATGGGTTTGTTTTCTTCATCACAATCATCTTTGCTGCCTCTCTGTGTGTGCCCCCAGCTGCAGGCAGCTTCCTGGGTTCTCTTGTTGAGTTCAGCCCCTTTGGTTCTGCCGTGCCCAGGACAGGGGTGTGCATGGGCTCGGGGTGTCATTGCCACGTGTCTTTCATGTTGGAGCAGACGAAAGCTGCGCAGCAGTGGTCCAGGCCTCTGTGCTGAGTTGAAGCCTCCTGTGCTTCTTGAGCAGCCCCATCTCCGGGTTTTCATGGGGCAGGCATGGAGCGTCCTCTGCTCTGACTGTCTGCAAAACTGAGCAGCGCTTCTGCCTGCTGTCCTCTCTGGTCTCCTCTGGCCCCGAGATGCGTCGCGGAGCTCGTGTAGCATCTTAAAAGGCTCCTTGGATTCACTACCAAATGTGTGTTTTCAGGGAAATCAGACTGGAACAAAAGCTGGGGCTGCTGTGGAAATTTGGCAGCACGTCCCGCCGGCTGCAGTAGCCGCAGCTCGTCGCTGCTGGAGCCGATAGGTGTGGGCAGGAGCAGGGTCAAGCAGTGCTGCTCGGAAATGGGCACGGCATCCCGGGTGTCTTATCCACAGCTAGGCTGGGGGAAAGCATGTGCAATCAGATCCAAGCAAATGGGAAAGAATGCGTGTTATCGTCAGCCTGCTTAAAGAAAAAATAAATAAAAGAGGAGGGAGGTTGGTCTGGTAGCAGGACTGTGTTTTTATTTTAAGTAGTAGTGATAGACTTATTGCATCTACCATCTCGGAATTCAAGAATGCTTCAGAACAATTTTAGTATATTCTATATCCATGTGCCTCAGCAGAAAGGCAAGGACTGTGCTCGCTGTCATGTGGTGCCCCTGCGGGCATCAAACCTTGTCCCCATCCGACACAGCCGGGCTGCAGGAACCATCTGAGCCTGCATCAGCCTCCTCCCTTGGGCTCTGCTGCTCTCCCTCTTTCCTCTCTGGCCGTTCCGCAATGCCGCTGCCCATTATGCCGGGCAGATTGCTAAGAAAACACGGGCTGCTGTTGCATAAGTTGCTCTGCCGCAGTGGCTGTCTGCCTTTCCCTGGAAAGGGTGGGCTTGCCAGGGAGTTTAAAACTGGGTTATCTCCTCAAAGTCATCGGAGCTGCAGACCTGGGGTTTTTGGGCGGGTGAGCCCTGTGCCACAGGCTGGGTTCATGGGGAAGGCTGTTTTGGGGAGCCTGCCTGAATTCCCTGGGAGAATGCCTTCGCCTGGCTACCCCAGGGGCTTGCTTTTGTCTTCAGCGCATTTCCCTGCAAGGAGCAGTCCCTTCCTGGTTCCAGGGACATGAGTGGAGGCAACCACCCTGGGACCAACGGGAAATTCGCTTTGGGTCTTGGACAGGAGTTCAGAGCACAGGAACGCTCCCCGCTTTCCTGTCTGACCATGTAAACACGCAGCCCCCTCCCTCCAGCCCTGCTGCCGGGCCGTTCCGCTCCGCTCCAGGAGCTGGCCACGCCTCGCTGCTCATCGGCTCCTGTGACTCAGTGGCTCAGTCCGTGTCAGAGCGGGACATCGTGCATCTTCCTCCCTGTCTGCCCTCCCACCCTCTTTATTCCACTTTGGGGGTGGAATTTCCAGCATCTCGTCTTGAGGGGGAGCAGCTCCCTGCCCATGACATGAGATGGTTTTGTAGATGGAGGTCAGCAGGGAAGCAGTCTGGTCCCGGAGGTCTGTAGGTGCCCGGTGTTCCTGCTGTCCCCTGTCCCACGTCTACACACTGGGACAAAGCTTGTCACCTCTTCAGCTCTCTGCCTTGCAGTGGGTTGTCTTAGCGTCCATACAGGACGTCTTCACTTAAGCTCATGCTTGCAACAAAATGCACTTCTTGGGGAACTAGCGCTACCAAAAATCCATTGGATGCCCAGCTTCCCTGCTGTTATCCTGTCGTGTACACACACACACACCCTGAGGGTGACAGCGCTGGGACCAAAGCATTTGCTGTGTATTCAGTAAGAAAGCAAGGAGCCTTGTGTTAAAAACTGCTTAGCAGTGGGGTGCTGAGGATCTGTGAAAGGATCAGCAAGCCTTCCCAGGGTGTGTGTGTTTTCCCTGTGTATTTAAAAAAAAAGATGCAAATGGATAAAACCTCTGCTATTGACTCCTGGCTCAGCAGTGTGTTCGGTGCTGGACCTCTTAGAAGGAGCAGCCTTTAGAGACCAGCATTTCCCTCTCCGTCATGGTGAGAGAGGAGAAGGTTTTTCCTCTGATGGTGTTTTTGGAGGCATGTGCATCCCGGCGCTGTGCTGAATTATGCATGCTTGCTGGATGAGGTATTTCGAGGTTATGGCGCTGACCGGGACGCTGGGCTCCATCCTGGCTCTGCCAGACCTCCCTGCCTCCCTCCCGCTCCCTGTGCCCAGCACGGGGCTGCTGCAAGTGCTGGGGAGAGCTAATAATAGCAGCTGTGTCCTGAGTGCTTTAATGAGGTGCCAGCAGGATGCAAAAAGGGCTTTTTGAAATAGAAGCGTAACTGTGTTTTCCTCTGTGCTGGAGTTGTCTCAGGATGCCTGGTGCGGAGGGGCTGAGCTCCGTCAGGGGAGCTGGGAGCTGAATATGCTGAGGACCAGGAGCTGGGGTGGTCTCGCCAGGGCCTCCATGGACAGCGCATGAGTGGCAGGAGGAACGTGTCCTCATTGCTGCCGGGGCCCCAAGGCCCTTTTCTGTTTCAGTTGCTGTGCAAGGCCACGTGCAGGGATGGCAGAGGTCTGCTGGGAGGTACAGCCTGCTGCTTTTGGGACTGCTTGTTTGCTGTCATGGCATTGCTTCAAAGTCCAGGATTTTCCATGAAACGCTTCTCGCTCCAGACCTCAAGGGGGAATGCGTGCCCATGGGTAGCTTCGGGTCTGGAGGTGTTCACTGCAAATGTTTTTCGATGTGTGGCTGTACAAGCTCTTCTATGGATCCTGCAAAATGCCAGGGCTGCAGGACATCCCTGGAGCAGGAGGAGGAGGAGCAGGGCAGCGCTGGGGAAGCCGGAGGAGCTTTTACGCTGCAGGGTGGAGGACAAAGGCGGAGGAGGGCGGTCACGGCTGCGGGGGGAGCGTGCTCGGGGAGGCTGCCGCGGGGCCCCTGCTTGCGCAGACAAAGGCATGTTATGAAATCCCCGTGTTGCTCTTGTTCCGACCTTCCCCCTGCACAACACAAAACCTCCTTTCAATAGCGGCAGCAGCCGCTTAACGCAGGAACTGGTTACGCAGGGCAGCAGCTGGCCCCGTGTCCCTGGCAGCACCCAGGCTGTGTGGGGATGGGGGGCACAGCTCCTCCCGGCTGGCACGGGGCAGCCCCACGCCTGCAAATACTGGTTTTGGGTATGGTGAGGTCTACTTTTCGGGGATCATCGCCTCTGGGGTGACCTGGGGTGTGATTGGAGTGCGTGTCCCTGGGCTCGGCGTTGGAAGGTGCTTGCTGACCCTGTGGTGTTGACAGATCCCGCAGAGGGGGACAAAATGCTCTTAAGCAAATCACCGAGGAGAGGGCAGAGTGATGCAAAACGTGCCGTGCGTCACTGAGCTTCAAGGGCACGTAAATAAAACCTTGGTGACGCCCTGGGTGGCAATAGGAGCTTTGGGAGCACAGCATGGCGGGCTTTCCCCCACCCAGCTGGGAGAAAGGGGCTTCCCAAAATCGGATTGAATAGGTTAACCTGGGGCTCCCTGCGCAGGCAGGTGAAGGATTTTTCTGAGGCTACAGACGTCAGGGACCCAAAAGGATGCTCCGAGCACCTGATGCCTGCTCAGGGCTGAGCCCATCTGTGCGCCCGCCCGGAGGGGACCCTATGGACACAGGGCCAGGAGCTGGCACCCTGCAGTGTCACAGTGGCACCAGGGTGCTGCGGCGAAGGCTCGGGCAGCGGTTGTCAGGCTGCGCGTGCACCTTCGGGAGGGAAGTGCAAAGTACATAGGTCAGAGCTGAGTTAATGGTTTACGTTAGTGCTTGCTTCTGTGTTAAACACGCCTGTCAGATCAACCACTTCCTACCATAAAGCACGTATGTGCGCTTTTCCATTCACAAGCACAGCAGCTCTGATAGGAAATCTGATTAGACGCAGGGCTGCGATCTGAAGGGAGAGCTGAGGCCAGCCTCAAAGGCTTTGCAAGGAGGTGACAATAAAGGCTCCAAGCATGAAGCAGTGCCTGGCCTCAGCGTAGCTCACGTGAGGGCGTTCGTCCCGCCCTGACTTCTCATTTTCCTTTCACTTTGCATAGTGCAGATTCAGGGCCCTGGCGCGGTGCTGGTCTCTGCCTGGCCCCGAGCTAGCAGGTCCTGTCCCGCTCAGACCTGCTCCAGTGTCACAGTGACTGCCGATGGGAGGTGGCCCCGAGGAAGGGATGGGTTTGGGGCATTTTGGAGCATTTCACCCCCGCTTGATTCACCACCTGCTCAAGCATCAGGCCAAGCTGCTTGTGCTAGAAAATGTCCTGACTTGGGAATTTCGGGGACCAGCAGTGCTGATGCACCTTGGGGAGTGATTTGTCACCTCCGTCCTCCTTGTCCCTGGGAACGTGACGGCAGTGCCTGGTGTGCACGCCTGCATCTGCTGGGGGTCCTCGGGGGGCTGAGCAGCAGCGTGGCCCTTCTGTCAGCTCCCCAGGACCCGTTCCTGGCCCTGCCTGGGATGCTGGGCTGGGATGTGCTCCCTCTGTTGGCACCAGCCTGGTGGATGGATGTCCCTGACCACCCCAGGGCATCCTCCTGCCAGTGATTGCTGGAGGCCTGGGCTGAGATCCTGACAGGCAGCGCAAGCCTTGCCGTCTCTGGGAGAGAAGAGTAACGGATGAGTCACCAATGTTTCTTCTGATGTACGATGCTGAGAATAGGATGATCCCAAAACAAAACACAGGAACTGAACAGTCCCCTGATTTTGTTTTTCTCAGATACACGAAGCTGAAGCTAATTATTTGTCTCCGTTAAGCACTCACTGCCGCCTGCCGTTGGCGTGCCGTCGCTGCGAGGCACTGAGTCAGCGGGGACGCCTTGTGCTGCCGTTTACCTGCTCTGACTTCTGCCATGAGTTCTGCAGCCCCCTCCCTGCATCCTCGTCCCTGATGTCGCCTCTGTGCTGGTGGCACATCGAGGGCAGTGCCCTGCGTACCTGCTGGGGACCCCCTTAAATTGCTGCGCCCAGGTTTTTGCTGTGGGTGGTGGCTGCAGCGGAGCGGGGCTGGCTGGGCGGCAGCACCCCAGTGCACGAGGCCCCTGGCAGGTGGCTCCTGGTTAAGCCCCAGCCTCTTCTGCTCCTCGCCTTTGTGCACCCGGCAGGGCTTTTGTTGCTTCCTGAAAAGCTGAATAGCTGCCACATCTGTCATGGGCGAGGAAAGGCTCAGCAGATGCCCTGGGCCGAGGGGCGGTGGGATGGGGGACCCCAGCATCCCGCTGCAGTCGAGCTGGCCCTGGCTGCACTCACTGGACATTGCTCAATGCTTGCAATGCTCTTCCTGCCCGGGATTTTGCTGGCCCTGCTGTTGCACGGCTCCTTGTGAAAGCGCCGTGCAATCGCCGCAGCTCTTCCCACGGCATCCTGTGTCCTCTGCCCGCTTGTGAAATCGCCCACTCGCGGTGAGCGGGGAACAGCAGCGGCATCGCCGGCAAAATGTGCGGCCACGAGGGCTTGTCTGGGGGATCAGGCTTGGGTTTTTGGCGTGGGGTCTGCAGGGGATGTTTTAGGGGAGCAGGAAAGAGCCGCAGGAAGCTGGGCTTCCTCCCTGCCCTCCTGCTGCCCTGAGGCTGGGGGAGACCACAGCTGGGCAGGGGCCTGGGGGTGCAGCTGTGTGGGATCGTTGCCTCGGGAGTCCCAAATGGTCTGGTACTAAAAGCAGAAAACAGAAATAGGGGTCATGGTCTGCTGGTCAGCCAGGTCCTGGTGGGACAGGGAGCTGCATGCTCAAAGTGTTCAGCACCAGCTTTTGGGTTATTAGGAAAAAACGCTCCTTGCCTCGTGCTGGCCTGGCCAGGGGAGCCCCCGCTCTGCTTTCCTTCAGGTAATGCGGGAGTTAACTGTAAATTTATTTCTCTTGCGATTTAGGAGCAGTTTATTGTCACCCTGTAGTGCTGGGGGAGCTCGGTGGGGTGCAGCTGGGGGGCCCTGCTGTAAGAGGGGACACGGCTTGGGGACACGGCTCCTGCATGAGCAAAGAGCAGAGCACTGCTGGTCGGGAAACACAAATGAAGACACGTGGCTGCTGGAGCCTCGGTGACCGCTGCAGCAGGCGAGCGACTGGGGCCGGTGTCTGACTCCCTAAAACACGGGATGCCAAGTGAAGCGTGGTCCTGCGCTGCTGGGTGCCCGCAGGAAGCTCCGTGCACAGCATCGTGCCGAGGGGGGGCGGCGGGGCTGAGTCAGCGGCGTCTGCGCAGGGACCTGAGCGCGCGTGAGGCTGCAGCCCCCGTGTGTGCTCTGCTCCCTTCCTTCCTTCCCGGCTGCCGCCCACCTCCCCGCAGCATACGGAGGTGCTCGAAGGGCTCCCGGTCCTTGTAGAAGCTGCTGCTGGTGCTGCTCTGAAGCCTGGTCCTGTGGGCTGGGGTGGGGGAGAGGGTGGGAGGTGGTTAACCCTTGCTGGACCTTAGGAAACATGGGGTGCTTCTCCCATCCCAGCTTCCTCTTTGCAAGCCAAAAAATATAAATATTGCTGTGCTGTGGGTACCAGAGCTAAACTGGGGACGTGGGCAGCGTTCCCAAATATGTGGGGCGTAGAGCATACGTGAGCGGAGCGAGCAGACTGCAGAAAAATGGCTTTGTTTCGCAGCACTAATACGGTGTTAATACAATTTGGGGGCGGTGGGTAAAGCCCTGAGCAGCAACTGGGGAAATCAGGGCTCGGCTTCTAGCTGGGGCTGGGGATAAACCAATTTTTGTCACTTTTCGTGAGTGCGTGATGTATTTTAACTTGAAATTGAGAAGCGTGATGTCAGGGTGGGACAGCTGAAGGTTTGTTGTTGGCTCTGCAGAGTTTGTTGGAAAGGTTTGCGGTGCCCTATGGGTGCTTTGGGGCAGCGACATGCCATGGGGCAGGGCACAGAGGAGATGGGGACGTGGGATGGCTTGGGCATTGCCACGTGCCTTCTGCATCCTCCTGACCCGAAGTACTGCCTTCCCCAGCAGCCTCGCTGTGCCTGGCCTTTAGCAGCACCGGGAACGTTTCCTAAATAGACCCAATCATCCCCTTAACGAGGCTTAATGCCCTCCGTTGGCTCCTCCATCGCAGGAAGTCGGAGGGAGGCCGGGCTGTTGGCTGAGCTGAAATGCAGAGGGTGTTTGGGAGGTCATCAGGCAGCTGTTTGCTTGCCTGTGGGTGCCCAAGTACAAAAGCAAATGTCAGGGCCGAGCTGTACAGGTAATGGAGGCGGCTGCCTCGAGCTCGTTAGGAATACAATTAAGCTCCTTTAAAAGCACTCTGAGTGACCTCTAAAAATTAGATATATATTTCTGTACATCTCCTGTTTGTCGTGCTTAGAATTACACTAACTGACTGTTTCCTGCTGTTCAGTTTTCCCAGGGCGTAATTACAGTATTTTTTCTTTCCTTTAAACTTCCTGACTCCCCACCCAGGCTTTCTGGGGCAGAGCTGTGAATAGCAAAGCTTTTCTCCAGGCCCCATCCCTGCTGTGTGCTCCTTGGGGTGACTGGGATGCGGGCAGCCTTTCTTTTGCTAGCTGGGATGCTGTGGAGAAATATGGAATTACATTTTCTAAGGCCAGCCTGTTCCTGGTGCCAGAGCCCCCACTGCCAGCCTGAGGTCGGGGCAGTGGATGCTCTGCTGCACCGAGCCCAGCCCGAGAGCTGCTGGAGGCAGGAAGGAAGATGAAATGCGCTCAGGGTAGACACAGTTGTTGCTCTATATTTAGGGTTATAATAATTAAGGCTGGTTGTTTATCCTGACAAACATGGTAATTAATAGTCCGTGGCAGACTAGCAAATCCTTCCTGCACCTGGGAACTGTGAGTTGTCTTTGGGAAGGGCGAGGGCCTCATTAAAGGGCTGCTGCTGCTTGGGAGAAAAGGCTGCTATTTAGGGAACATCTGGCTGTTTGCTTTGTCCCCTCCTCGAGCAGGCGTGCTTTGGTCTGGTGGCCTCTGAAGCTGCTCCTGTGTCCCCCCTGTGCATGGGGGCCCCGAGCAGGATGAGCCCCTTGGTCCCATGGGGTGAAGTTTGGGACCCGAGGTGGTGACTGGCTGCAGGTATTGGCCCTGGGGTGCCTGTAAAGGGGCAGGGTGTGGTTGCACCGCTGCCCCGTGCCCTGCATCACTGTCTGGGGCTGCGAAGGCGAGGATTTGAGTGGCACATGGGGATGCAACGCTGTAGCTGCAGCGTAAGGAAGCTTGTTCATGAGCACAGGGGCTGCCAGGGAAGTGGTTGCAGGATTCTCAGATGTGACCCAGGGATGAGCTTCCACCAGCCTCGGAAGTGAGGGCAAGGAGCTTGTGCTGATAGAAGAACGTAGTGGGGAGAAGGGTGCAGAGGAGCCCTGGGCTCACGGAGGAGCTGAGAGCAATTAAACCCCTTCTAATGCACAGGCCTGGCTTCTGCTGGAGTGCTGTGGTACTGCTGCAATTCCCTGGCTGGCCCAGGGGTGCAGATGAAAGCACTTCCCCAGATATCTTGCTTCCCTGGAGCTGCTCGCCATCGGTTTTGCTCCATCCTAGGGCCACTGGAGCAGGGTCGGGTGAGTAGCTGAGGGTTAACAGCATGGGGTGAGCCTGTCACCCTCCCGGGTGCCTCTGGGGCAGGCAGCTTCGTGCTGCTCCCACTAGATGGGGATGGAGGCATTGCTCGCAGCACCCAGTGCCTCACCGCAGCCGTGCTCACACTGTGCCTCCCCGCCTTGCCAGGGCACCGTGCCCGGTGCTCCTGGGGGTGCCAATCTGAGGGGTGACGGGGTTCCGCTTCTTTGCAGATGCTGCAGGATTGCCCCAAGGCCCGCAGGGAAGTGGAGCTGCACTGGAGGGCATCGCAGTGCGCGCACATCGTCCGCATCATGGACGTCTACGAGAACCTCTACCAGGGGAGGAAGTGTCTGCTCATCGTCATGGAGTGGTGAGTGCGGGCGGTGGGCTGTGTGGTGGGGAAGGGGCTGGGGACACCGGCGCTGCGAGAGGTGTTGCTTCGGTGATGTTGGCAGGGTGGACTTCCAAGGTGCTGTGTGCCCTGCGCTGGCTCTGAGTCATTCTGAAAGCTTGCTCGGTGCTCAGGAGGCTTCAGGCCTGGGTTCTGGCAGCAGATGGGTCATAACCAAACTCGCTTTGGCCATGGAGGGCTGGGCTTGGCACCAGCTGCTGACGCCCACTGGTGCGATGCGGTCAGCAGCCGAGCAGAAGCACCGCAGCCAGCAGCGCTGCTGAGCCAGCCTGGTTCGGGTAGATGCTTGATATAACATGGGGAGGAGGAGGGATGAAGGGGAAAGTATTGAAACCACATCCCAACCGCAGCTGTGATTTAATGCAGCTTCCTTGCCAAAACCTCTGGCAAGCCGGCAGGTCGCCTGAGGGGGGCAGAGGGTGCGCTGAGTGCTGCGGGCAGGGCGAGCTGCTCCGGGGTGGGAGGAGGCTCCTGAGAACCACAACAGGGCCCGGGCAGGCATGGGTGGGACAGGACGGGACGTCCACCTGCGTGGGAGGAGAGTGGCTGAAAGATGGGCAGCGGGTCCCCAGGGTGGGGACAGCTGGGTGCAGCGTGTCGTTGCGGTGGCTCCTCGATGTCTGCGGGATGTTCGGGGTGCAGCATGATTCGTAACCGCGTGGTCCGTGGTGCTCCCAGGTGGCTCGGCGCTATCCGAATTGCAGATGTCCAGCTCCAGATGCTATCTGTGCTGGGAGTGCCAGGTGTCATTTCTGCTCGGATTAGATAAGGCTGAGACAGGAAATGCTGCTGTCCCTGTTCTCACAGGGGAGTGATCCCTGATCTTATCCCTGATGTCTTTTGGAGTCAAGTCTTCCCTTAGGGCACCTTGGGGCCTTTTACAGGTCAGGAGCTGAGATTTCCAGCCCCTTACCTGTGAGCTGCTCTGCTGCAGTGAGGTCCATCCGTGCCTCTCCCCATCCCATCTCCAAGCCAACGTGAACCAGCCCATGCAGATCGCACTGATGGAGCCCAGCCCTGCTCCCTGTCTGCCGGGCATCTGGGAGGTCTCTGAGCCACCCAGCTTCTGCTGGGCACCGGGCACGTGCAGCCGTCTGAGCTCAGCACTTCGCACAGTGCGGTGTTTGCTCACGGCTGTCTCACAAGCTAAACTAGGCCAAGCAGCGCTGTCGCCGTGGTAGAACAGTTTGCCGTCTTTACTGTAAGTGCATTTTTGTGGCTTGGCAGGCAGACCACGTCCGTTTGTGCCTGGCGTCTCTGCAGCGCGTGTGAATCCTCTGCCCTTCTCATTTCTGGAAGAGGGAGGCTCTGAGGTGCCCTGTGCCCAGAAACACTGACCTCAGGGCGGGGATGGAGAGGAGCTGAATTTCTTGCTGAGCTTGTGCAGCTCTTGGCTGAGCACCAAAGGGTGTGAGATGCTCGAGCTGGGGCTGCTGGCACGGCTCGCCCCCTAACCCTGCTGCTTCTCTTCCAGCTTGGATGGTGGGGAGCTCTTCAGCCGGATCCAGGACAGGGGAGACCAGGCCTTCACAGAGCGGGGTATGGCGGCCACGGTGACCGTGCGTTAGTCTTTGGGTGATTTCCTGCTGTTTGTGGGAGTGTCCCGTTCGCTTTGAATCAGTAGCAGTGTTTTCCATTTGGGAAATAAGGAGTTTGGATATGAGTGCCCAATCCTTGATCACAGCCCTGATTTTTCCTGCTCAGTCAAGAGTGGAGATAGGGGATAATTTCTCAGCATGCCCCATCCGTTGCACTTCAGCACAGAAACACTCCCCACTACTCTAGGGGTTTCATAGGGAACAGTCTGTGGGGTCAACCGCTTGGAGCGGGAGGTTTCGGGTAGAGGAAACCCTTTTGGCTGGAGCCATGCCCTTTGGCTCCTGGTCTGTACAGTAACCCTGGCAGCAGTGCCTGCTGTAACCCACTTACAAACGCTTTTGATGGTTTCCTTGCTGCTTCAGAGGCCTCAGAGATAATGAAGAGCATTGGGGAAGCCATCCAGTACCTGCACTCGATCAACATCGCGCACCGGGACGTGAAGGTACGAGCGGCGCCGAGCCCTGCCCTGCCGCAGCGCTGCCGGGCTGCTCGCGGCTCTGCCCTCACCTCCTGTCCCTTGTCTCCCCACAGCCGGAAAACCTCTTGTACACCTCCAAAAGGCCCAATGCAGTGTTAAAGCTCACTGACTTTGGCTTTGCTAAAGAAACCACCACGCACAACTCCTTGGCCACTCCGTGCTACACGCCGTACTACGTGGGTAAGCCGCTGGGCTCTGAGCTCCCAGGTCTGGGGGGTGTGGGGACCCCTCCCTGGTCAGAGCCGGAGGGAGGCTCGGAGGGGACCACACTTGCTGACCTGCAGCACGCCCCATTGGCTCTGCACCCACCCGTGACCCAGTTGTGTGGTGCTTGGGACAGCCTCTTGTTGGGGCGCTTTGCGCTGCTCTTGGGGTTTGCCGCATGTGCTGCTTTGCAGGGTGTAGCTTTGCCTGTGCATGCAGGACGAGCTGCTCCGTGCAGCGCCGCTGCATGCAGCACTGGGCACGGGTGCTGCCTGGACAACACAGCTGGGTCTTGCGCAGCAGCATCGTGCTGCGAGGTGGGACCAGCCCTGTGCCTTGTGCTGGAGTTGTACTGCCCCGAGGGGCTTTGTCTGCACCCCAAAACCACCTCTCTCTTCTCCCAGCCCCTGAGGTGCTGGGCCCAGAGAAGTACGACAAATCCTGTGACATGTGGTCCCTCGGCGTCATCATGTACATTCTGTAAGTCAGCCCGTCCCTCTCCGTCCTGGTGTGGTGGGGGGGGGGCACCTTCTGCCCCCCTGCTCACTGCTGGCGCCGCACGCTGATGCTCCCCCCGCTCCGTGCAGGCTGTGTGGGTACCCCCCCTTCTATTCCAACCACGGCCTCGCCATCTCCCCCGGCATGAAGAAGCGAATCCGGATGGGCCAGTACGAGTTTCCCAACCCCGAGTGGTCAGAAGTGTCGGAGGAAGGTAAAGCGTGTTGTGGGGCCGTGGGGGTTGAAATGGGTTGGGGTGTTTTGGGGGGTGCACGCAGGTGTTTTGGGGTTGCAAGCTTGGGGGGAGCTACCCTGCGATCTGCCCGTACCCACTTCTGCACCATCCCCCCCTTGCAGTGAAGCAGCTGATTCGCAACTTACTGAAGACGGACCCGACCCAGCGCATGACAATAACAGAGTTCATGAACCACCCCTGGATCATGGTGAGCAGTGGGATGGGGACTGGGATACGGGATGGGGAGAGGGATTGGGGTGTGGGATGGGGATTGGGCACCCCTGCCTGATGCTGCTCTGCTCCCTCTGCAGCAATCCATGCAGGTGCCCCAGACCCCGCTGCACACCAGCCGTGTGCTGAAGGAGGAGAAGGATCTATGGGAAGATGTGAAGGTAAGACCTTGTTGAGTTGATTTTTTTTTTTTTTTTACTTTATTTTTATTTTCCTCGAAACAGATACTGTCCAATCCTGCCTTCCCCTTGTGCTGAGCAGGTCCCAGATAGGGCTGGTTCATGCTGGATTTGCAATTCAGTGTAACATAGCAATGCAAATGCCATAGCTCCCAGGGGAAGTGCTGAGCTCCCTGTGGATGGGGTGGGCTGGAAGAATTGCCTGGGGGATCCCTTGGTCCCATCCCACAACTTGCTTATGATTGGGACTGTGGGAGGTGGATGTGGGGGGCTTCCTGCCCCAAGGGGTCCCTGCCCCAGGATCCATTTAGGGTCTCACAGCGGAGCTGACGGGCGCTGTGCCATGCTCCCTCCCTGCAGGAGGAGATGACGAGCGCGCTGGCCACCATGCGAGTGGACTACGAGCAGATCAAGATCAAGAAAATTGAGGATTCCTCCAACCCTTTGCTGATGAAGAGGCGAAAGAAAGCAAACCCTGCGGAGCCTGCTGCGCTCCCACACTGAGGGCGTCCACGCCGCCGGCCCTTGAGAAAGCAATAACTATATATATATATTTTTTAAGAAAAAAAGACAAAAAGAGACAGACTGTTATATCGAGCGCATGGAATTCAGACATTTATACCAGACTAGTTATTTTTAGCTACTCACCTGTGTTTCTGACCTTTCTGGAGCAGGCGGTAAGATATCCCCGTCCGATCCACGTGCTGCGGCCGGGGTTTGTGCTGTAGGTGAACGATTCCGATAATTGGATTTTTTTTTTCTTTTGTGAAACATTTTTTTTTTGTTGTTGTTGTTTTTCTTCCTTCCAAAGATATGGAGATTCCTGTGGTGACCTTTATAGGGTATATAACATATAAATATTTTTAAAAACTACTGTAGACCTGGAACCCAGACAGCGTGTTCCCTGCATGGAGCACTGGTTAGAGGCAGGCTTCTGGCTTGGGAGCAGGTAGGGGTCAGGGGAAGGAGAGCTCCCAAATCAGCTGTGGGAGGCTTGCGGATGGTGTGCTGCCTCTCTGGCCTGGAAATCCGCTGCTTTTAAAGCACGCTTGGGGGGGAAAAAATGAGAAAAAAGAAACAAAAAATAGGAACGCTGCCCTGACCTGGAAGCCTTGACTCTACCCCGGGGCGCCGGGCTCCCCGCAAGCACCGCGTGTCTGTGCTGCTGTCTGTCCGTGCTGGCTGTGCGTCGTGTGCCTGCGATCCAGTTCTGACCTCAGGGCGGGCAGGGGGCTGGGTCTGGGGGGAGCCCCCCACGTCCCCTGACTCTGTGCAGGGCAAGGATGCTTCCCCGCTCCTCTGCCCGCTCGATGCTGTGCTGGGGGTCCTGGGGTGATGGAGGAGAGGGGACGCAGTGGTGCGGGGCTGGGGTCGCGCTGCCCCCTCCCGGCGTGGCCCCTGTGGGGGGGCTGGGAGTGCTCTCATGCTCCCTGAGCAGAATGGCTGCGCTGAAGTCTTTAGTCCATGAGTTATTGTATTATTATTATTATTTGTCACGATGTTTCACTGCGTTTAATGTGTTCAAATGGGGGGGGGGAAGGTTTTTTTAAGTCTTTGTTTAGTTTTTAGGTGGTCTTTTAGACACTGTATGGAATTTTAATTTGTTTTAAAAAACAGTTTTTATCTTTTTTTTTTTTTTTTTCTCCCGTCTGTTGGCTTATACTAACCTTTCTGGTCTGCTTTTCAGTCCTTTGGATTAAAGACACTTAATACATCTCCCAGTCTCTCCTTGCTTGTGTGGCTGCATAGGAAACACCCCAGGACTCCAGGCCACGTGGCCGCTGTTGTGGTGTCCTGATGTTGCTCCAGAGGGGCTGAGCTCCCCCAGCATGTTCTGTGGGGCCGCAGTGCTTTGCACTAGCGAAGCCCTTTTACTTGGGGATGTGATGAAATCTGGTGGCCGGGTCTGTCCAGGTGGGGTTTCCTGCGTGGCATTGGTGCCTTCATCTTGGGCAGGGACATGGATTTTTGGGGGATGCGGGATTTTGGGGAACTTGGGGTTTTAGCGATGCAGGGTTTTGGGGCTGTGGGTGCTGCACCCAGGTGCCAGCAGGGGGAAGCGTGCATCCGGGCCTTGCGGCCATGCTGTGGGCGCTGGGGTACACATGGTGCTGGGAACACGGCTGCCACCATCCCCGTCCCCTCTGTGCTGGCAGCGGCCCCAGCAGGTGACGCATTGGAATTTGCAGCCGCTGGGAGCTGGTGCTGCTTGTCCCCGTGCTGGGCTGCAGTGTCCGCAGAAGGGGGGAGGATTGGCAGGATCCCCCTTGCCTTCCCCCTCGTGTTTTTCCAGGCATGGATGCCGCTCTGCCCGCTCCAAGAAGTGCCGCTGCGGTGCAGCTGGGCAGGAAGGAAAAGCGTCCGATCCCACCAAGGTGCTGCAAGAGGGAAGGAGCTCTGGCGACCTCCTCCCGTCGCTCTTGCAACAGCCAAGCAGGGAGGAGTCAATTTTTCTCTAGCTGCCAAGTTCCAAAACAGTGAGCTAATACCCAAAACCCCACCAGAAGCCGTGTCCGTTTGCACAACGCAGCTCTCCCTGCCGGAGCGGAAGCGTGGAGTGCGCAAACACGCACGGCGCCCGGAGGTGTGAAGCACAGGCAGGGCTCAGCCCGCAGCTGCCGTTAGCTCTGAGCGGCGTGCGCAGGTTCAGCGTTTTGGAAAGAAGCTTTTGTAAACAAATGTAATCCTGGCTGCAAAACCCCAGCGCTGTGGTGGGGTGGGAGGCCGAGGTGCGTGTTTCCTTTATTGCTTCTCCGCCCCTTCCCTGCCCCACGCTCCCCGCCGCACCCCAGACTCCTTTTTTCTGTCACTGCTTTCGTACAGTCTGTCTAGGGGGATGAAAACAGAGTTCTGTTTTCTGTAAAGTTTCTGATACTAAAAGGAATAGCTGGTGAGTGTGGGCGTTGGGTGCGAACAGACTTGCTCACCCAGGGCAATGTTTTGTTTCTTCGGGGTTGAAAGCAAAATTTTTGGACAGATTTGTACGGAAAGGGCTGTAAATAAATGGGCTGAGGAGGAGAGAAGAGGGCAGCTGTGAGCTGGGGAGATGTGTGGTGGCGTTTGCTGCCCTGTGCTGGGTGAGGATGAGAAAAGCAGCGCGAAGGAAAACAGCGCTGGGGGAGAGACGCGACCGGCGCTCCCCGTCATGCGTGGGGTCCTCTGAGCTGGTGGGGTGACAGCAGCAGGAGGGCGGACCCTGGCTTTGGATAAGGTGCTTTGCTTCTCCTGCTTCTCGGAGTGGAAATCTCTGAAACCACCAGCTGCTGGGAAACAGGAGGAAGCTGTCCAGGGCCAAATTTGTGGAGATCTTCATTCACACGTTCAGCTGGTAAATACCAACGCTGTGCACCTGGTGTCACCTGGTTCAGCATAAACTTTGCTTGGCCTTAAAAGAAGGCAGACGGCTGATTTCCATGAGAAGCTGAAGATGAGCCACCAAGATAAAGGGCAGAGACATTAGCAAGAGAGACACTCGCATGGTTATTTTTTGTGAAAATACTGCAAGCACGACTAGAAACTGGGAGCGTTAGCACAGCCGATGGGAGATAAGTGCTGTGCCCCACCCCTGGCAGTTCTGTCAGTGCGTCTGCGTGGTAGCGATGGGCAGCTCTGACTCACCTGACCCCGGTGCCCCTTCCTTCAGCAGCTCCTGGCCCATTGCTCTTCCCCCTTCCCAGAACCAGGACCCGCAGCTGGACGCCCTCCCTGGGGTCTGCTCCTACGGTCCTCCTCCGCGCTGCTCTCCCGTTGCCCCAGGCTTGTCTTCAGTGTTGCTATTTAGGTACCGTTTAGGTGGTATTTAACCTTCTGACATCCTCATCCATCACGTAATCCAAGTACGTCTGTGCCATGACGCAGCCGCCCAACGCTTCGAGTAAACTCAAGGGGCTGTCCGTGTGACATGCTGACTCTGAAGGAATAAGTGAAAGATTCACCACAACATTTCGAATTTTAGTGGTTGGTAGGAAAACAAACCCGCTCTCCTCACCCCACCTTCTTATTTTTAGTAGCAAGCTTCCTGCTAAGGAAAAGAAAATAGATTTCTCACTAGCGCGGGGATTGGCGTTGATTAAAAGTCTGGCTCTGCTCCAGGTAGATCATCGGTGCTTGCTGCCACCCAAGAGATGAATCACGAAGATCTCGTTTCCTTGTCGGTCGGTGTGAGGAGCAAACCAGTTGCCGCTCTTGCAGCGACAGAGGTGAGGCCTGGACAGCTCACAGCACGGCGTCTTCCCTGGCTGCGCTCTCACGGTGTTGGTCAATGCTGGGCAGCCCCAGGAGGACGGGCTGTCCTCTGGATGTGCGGGACAGGAAGGCCCGTTGTGCAACGGGCAGCCTTGGGAGCACAGCGGGGCCACGCGCTTGTGCACCGCTGGCTATTTTGTTCACGCCCCCGGTCTTCTAGTGACAAGGGTTATGGTTTGGAGCAGATGTTTTCCCATGTGTGCGCTGTCAGTCCTCATAAGCCTGTTCTCAGCGCAGTGGAAGCTAGCCGTGGTCCTGTTGGCCGGGTAGAGTTTGTCTTGTGTCGCTTTTCTGGTCTGTTGGTGCCGCAGGTGTGCTGGGCCTTTGAGCAAGGCTCGGATTTTGCCTCTGTGATGTTTCGGAGCTGTGTTGCAATTTCCGTACAGCTCTGTTAGGAGCCGTGGTGATGCTCAAGACAGCCAAATTGGCAGAGCACCAAGCGTTAGTCTCGCTTGGCCCTGTGGGTGGATGGATTCTGCTGAAGCTGGCTGTGAAATCGCGGAGACTTTGGGCAGTGGCACTGCAGTGCTGGTTAGGGCGATGACGGCTGATAACTTAGCCGTAAAAGCAGGGTGCCTGGGAGCACCACAAAGTGCTTTTCACTGGCAGTAAGGGGCCCTCCAGAAGTTGCCCTTTCACTTCAGTAGAGGCTCCACACTTGCAGCACCTCTCCCAGCCAGGGAAGGCGAAGGAGTTCCTCACTGCTCTGCAAATCCAGGTAACCGACTGAGCCAGCAGGGAGCTGCCAGCGGGCTGCGGAGAGGGTGTGCGGGATGTGCTGGTCACAGGAGCTGGGGTCAGCATTGCAAAAGATTCAGAAACAGCAGTTTCATCTCAGGGAAAAAGAAACTCGGCATTGCTGCCAGGAAATGAACTTTGTAGCCCAGCCTTGCAGTATTGAATTGCCTGAGTGAAGACGAAGACTTTGTTGCTTCAGGGTGTGATGAAATGGTGGAGAAGACCCTGTCGAGAGGCAAAAGGCAACAGCACTGAAAGCAGGGATGTGGGATGAGAGCTGGCTGGTGTAGGTCACTGAGCTGTCATCCCTATCCAGCTGGGGCTTTGCACCTGCTCTGGGGGCTGCGACCTCCACCTCCCCGGTCAGAAACCCCAGCACTAGGAGCTGGGCATCCGAGGAGCTGGCCTCCTCCCGTGTCGTTGTACAACAGGGTGAGTCCCCGTTAGAACTGTGCTCGGCCCCTTTCACAAGCATCCAGAACAGGATGAAAAAGCGCTGCAGGGTTCTCACGTCTCTCCGTTCTGTGAACCGTCTGGGGCTCAGCCTCAAAACGAGGAGCAGAATCCTCCCCAGGGCCTCAGGATGCATCAGGACGAAGTGATTTAGAGCAAGCGGCTGCTGTTCCTGTCAGGCTGCCGCTCCGCCAGCCCGCTGAGGGTAACCAGCCCTTAGTCATCGCGAAACCGCGGGGCGGGCTGGGCACGGGGGCTCGGCGCAGCCCGGCATACCGCATGGGAAGGGAGCTTCGCCGAAAGCCGTCGCCTTGCTGAGAATCGGCCCCGTAGCTCCCGAAGGGCCCTGTGCAGCTGCAGATGTGACAGGAGGAATTGCTTTGCTTCGCACGCCCCGTAGCCCCTTGTACCCGGCAGTTTTGCTTGTGCTTCGCCTTCTGCTCTGCACGGTTTCTGTGGCACTGGTGGGGCTGCTTCCTTGTGTCTGTCTCGGTGCTACGCCTGGAAAAGGAGGCGGATGGCTCAGCTCTGCGCTGTAACGCTGGAGCGTTACTGGTAACCAGTAACGGCGGTGAAACGAGGTGGAAACCGCCAGGCAGAGGGTCTTAGCGGTGATTATGTGCTTGTTCCGTAGGGGTGTTTTGGGGTGTGTGAACACATTTCTTTTTCTGTCTATTTGCCTCGCATCCTTTCAGAGGAACAGAGGAGTCTGTGATAGGGATGTGCAGAGCTCAGGAAAGGGCTAGGTCACAGCCTGCTGCTGGGGAAGCAGCCTTGATGTCGGGGCAGCTGGCGAAATACCTCCTGAAAGATTTGCCCTCAAACCTCAAAGCCAGGGGACGAATAGACGTCAGGCTTGGACTTCACTTGCAGAAATACCAAAAGTGGAACCCTGCAGAGAGAGGTGGGATCGGTGCCTGGGGGTAGGGTTTGTGGTGTCTCAAAGGGATGCTTGGGTCCCGTGCACGGTGCGTCCGCGAGATGCTGACCCCAGGAGGTGAGGGCGAGCCCTTCCCTGACACTGAGCTCTAAAAGCACGAGCACAGCGCTGGTGCAGTTGTGCTGCTGGCTTTGTCACCCCGCTGTGTGGCTCAGCAGGCTCCTAGCTCCGGGGCGTGGATAAGAAAGTGGCACCCGTGAGCCCTGTGCCCCCTCCCTCCTGTGCTGCTTGGTGCTCTCACTGTACCTGGCCTCTTTCATGACAAAAACCCCAATTTTGGGGTCACATGATGCTGAAATCTAGGACGCAGAGAGGCATTAGTTGCCTGGGTAGTTAAAAATGTTAAATAACAAGTGTTAACTGTAACCACAACTGAAACCAGGGAAGTTCTGAAAGCTTCTGCTATTGAAAAATGGTTAAAACAGAGCTTTTTTGTTTGGGGTTTGTCTTTTTAGTGCTTTAGTGCCCTGATAACACTGGAAGTCCCATCCCTGGTCCGTGTCACCCACCAATTTGAAGGCGGTCCTGGTGCCAGAAGGCACATTGTTTTCCTGTTACAAAGAGGTGGCTGGTGCGTGCTCGTGGCTTTCAGGAAAGTGAAAAATAAAAAGCAGAATAAACTGCTGCTCGGCCAGTGGGAGCTCTGATGTGCTGCCACTCTTGGCATGTTCCTTGTTTGAAGTGAAATTTGCTTATGGACAAGGGAAAAGGCGATGCTCAGGCATTTTGAAGTCCTCAGTTTTACCTACACGCACATGCGTGAGTTGCAGTGATTAAACTCAAGCAGCGGTGAAACCACAAACTTTTTGCCGGTGCAAACCCTGCATGGACACTCTCTATTTTTTCTGCCTCTGCTTTCCCCCCAGATCCAGGCATCTCTCTGACGAGAAATGGAAGGACTGAGTGACCGCCTTCGCTGCAGCACCCTGCAGCGCGGGGAGAGCCGACGGTGCCCTGCGGCTGAGCCCGCTGCAGCACCCGCTGGCAGTGATTCAGTTGGTTTCATCAGCTCAGCTCAGTTGGTTTCATCACGAGAGTCATCTGACAGCGGGGTTGTGCAAGCCTGGACTTCGCTGGCCCCACTGGGCTCTCCCGGTCCCAGGTCTCGCGCCGCAGAGCACTTGCAGGGCTTGGAGCCGGGCTGGGTTTTGCTGAGCAGCCACTGGCTGGGCTCTTTAAATAGAAAAATAAAGATTAGGAGTGTGGTTTTGGCTTTGCTCTCTGAAGGAAGCCCCTCTGGTGGGTTATGGCGGGAGGCGGGTGGGTTCTCACGCAGCATTGGCTGCTTTACGGCAGCTCGGGTCAGCCACTCCCTCTGGGTCCATGTTATGGCCAGATCCTGATCCTGGGCTTCCTTCGCCCTGCGGGAGCTGGAGGTCTGGTGAACCTCCTCCTCTGTTCTTTTCCTCTAGAGTTTAACTATTATTATTATTGTTTTTTAACCCCTGAGGTGATTTAATCGCATGCAACCCACACCAAAACCAAAATCTTTGCAGCAGCGTTACCCCCCGGTCAGGAGACACGGTGCCTGGCCTGGTGAGGAGCTCAGGCTCGGCTTTAGGTGAGCAGAGGGGGCTGCAGCTCGGTGGTGGGCTCCGGCTCACAGGTAGCAGGGCTGGGGCTCAGGAAGCTGCTGAGGCAGCAGCATTTGCTCTCAGGAAGAAGATACCCAGCTTCTGTGGGATTTAAGAAACAAAACAAACAAAAACAGAAAACCACCGCCTCTGAGATGTGTGGCTGTTCCGTGTGTTACTGTAACATCCAGACCGACACTGAGATTGGCAGGAACTACATCAGCACTATGCGGTGTGGGATAACGCTGCGCTGCAGCCAGCCTACGGCACGGTGGCTTTCGGGGTGCACGAGCAGCTTCAATGCCAACCCTCTGCCATATAGAACACTCTTTTTTTCTTTTTTTTTTTCTTTTTTTTTTCACCCAAATGCTGATGATGTTTTTGGTGTCTGTCTGTGGATGTTGAGACCCCCCCCGAGGGTCCCGCAGGGCTGCCACCTCACCTGCATGCAGCAGGTGTCGGATCCGGGTGCTGCCGTGGTTCTGGTTTGAGGTGGGAAGACTTGGAGCAGTGCCTGGTGTGTGGCACTGCAGGCTGCCCTCTGGGGTTTGTTTCTTTATTTCCACTTCTTTTAAAGTGGTGCCTCCTGGCAGAGAGGGAGGGGCTGGTGGGGGCAGAGTTGGCCTGAGGACACGGCCTGAAATGAGTCACGGCTGTTGCCCCTTGGCTGGCAGTGTCGCTGCTGATGAGAGATGCTGTCTTTGGTTGTCCACGCAGCTTCTGCTGGGATTTCCAGATCGCCCTTCCTAAAACTCCTTGGAGATGAGACATGCATTTAGTCAGGGGTGTATGTGCGTGCTTTGTCTGCCAGGTCTGTGTCATGATGCAACCCCCCATCTTTTGGTGACAAATGCCATAGACACACCTGTATACAGCCCTGACCCGCACTGATGTCCCTGCGAGGAAGCAGATGCCCCTGCAGCACCGGCATGCTGTGCATCAGCCTCCTCCTGCACCGAGCAGCTCCAGGTAACTGGAAACCTTCCTCTGTACACTGAGGGCATCCCATCCGCTTCCTTCCTGTGGTTGCTTTAACCAGAGTGACTGAGCTTTACTGAAAAACTCACCGCCGAGCTGACACGGCCTTTTCTTAGGGCATTGCGGGGTCAGAGTTTCTCCACCATAACCCTACAGCTAGGAAATCGCTGGCAAGCAGTTTGTTTTAGAGAATATTTTGTCAGATATCTGTATTTAAATGCCAGGCCCATGGGTCTTCTTGCACCCCTGGTCACTAGTCCATGCATTGCACCCCCTGTGATCCTCCCTGCCTGGACCCGTGCCCTGCTGGGCACGGACTCTACACCCTGGTGCTGGTCTGCAGCCGCCTTAACAGCTTGGAAGAACAGAGGAGAGGCTTTGTTCATCACAAGGTCTTTATTAGCAAAAATAAGAGGTTTTCTTTCCATACAGACCCACGCGGAGCAGCTCACGCAGGAGCAGCAGCCGTACGCGCAGGGCAGGGCTGTGCCCAGCTCCTGCCGCCCCACAGGCGAAGTGTTCAGCGGGGGCAGCAGCGTGGGGCTGGCCTGAGCCTTGGTAGGATCACACGAATCTGTGCATCGGGCTCCAGCTCTGCCCTCAAGCCCAGGGCCCCGAGTTGGGCAGCGCCCTGCTTTGGGTCCCTGAACCTCCTGTGGTGCTGGGCATCTGCCCATGGAACCCCCTTCTGCCCCCATACATGTGAAAATAGAATAAACCACATATAAATAGCCCCGCTTCAGTGGTAACTTACAAATGACAGGAAAGCAAGCAGCAAACTGGCAGCGTTCCATCGTGCTGATGCCCTAATACTTCTAAATATTAGAAGCAAATGCCTCTCCTGCAAATTAGAAGCAAACCCAAATATTGCCAGTGCTGTGTGCAGCTTTATGGATTTGAATGCAAATTACTCAAGCCACCTTAAAATGGTGGTTAATTAAATATCCTCTAACTTCTAAAAAGAAAACAAAAAACACAAAACAGTGAGTAAAACCCAATCAAAGACTGGAAAATACAAAGGGTAATTTTAAAAGTGCGGAGTGTCTGACCCAGTAGCTCTGGAAGTCACTCGACAGCAACATTTAAGTTCTATTAGAACCAAACGCTGAATTCCTATCACTACTTTCTTTAACCTGGGCTAACACCTAGGCTGGAGTCAGGAGCCGAGTTTAGCTGAGCTGCTGCTGAGGCACAGCCACGTGCCTGGAGGGCAGCTCCTCCTCCTCCACATGACTTGCGTGCAAAGGAGGAAAAAAAAAAAGCTGTCTTTGGTTACTTTTAGGGTTATTTTGTTCAGTGCAAGGCCATGGAATAATTTTGAATTTTTCAGTGCCTAATTCCAACTGCAGAATCAGGGGTAGTGACATGGTCACGCACAGAAACTTCTGACTGCGTAAATAAATAGCTGGAAAGAATAGGGGCAGAGGGCTCCTCTGGTGCTTGCAGTCAGACTCTGCTGAGCTCAGAGCTGGAAGAGCTCCTGGCCAAGAGACCGTGCTCAGAGCAACTGCGCTCAGGATAGACTCGGCTCATTTACCTGCTCCCCAGGAGGATGCTGCTTTGGGTGTTTTGAAGCTATGAATATAATAACACTATCAGAAACAGTATAAAATATTGAACAATAAATAGTAGTTTACAAGCTCATCACACTTTTCTCCAAAATATTGTAAACATAAACAATGAGGTATTACAAATAATAAATATTAAATTCATTTGGTAACAAAAATAACTTTTAAATATGACATTTAGGTTGTTATTGACCTGAAATTCTTGACCTGAGCCCTAGCATAACTCAGTCTGTCAGCCTAATGTGATTTCTGAAGTGGCAGGAATTTGTGGGTGCTTTCACTTCCTTTGCTTCATCAGCAAGTACTCCTCAATGTAGTTGATGAAAATGTCAAACTCCCCCATAGCCTTGTAGATCCCATTCTTGCTCATCTGCAGGTGAAAATCAATTCATGCTTTTTAGTTCAGTGACATGTGGCTGCAGCATCACAGCTCAAGCACATGTGCAACGCAGAATCCCCCAAAGCGTTCTCCAAAGCCTCCAGACTCTCCCCACCCACTGATGGAAACGCAGCAGCTGCTTTTGAGCCCCAGAAACTGGATTTCTCTGCATTTTCACTCAATTAAAGGCTTCTGCTTGCTTGCATCCTGATGCCAGCCCTGACGTGAAGCCAGCAGCCAAACCCACTGCCCTGCAGGCACCCACCTTCTCGAACGTCTCCTTGATCCGTTTGATGGCTTTGCTCCTCTTCTCGCACGTGAAGAACCTGTGCTGCAGGGGCGAGAGGCACCGGCGTGAACTCAGCGCTTTTCCTTTTCCTTCCTGGCGTCACCGCCGCGGGTCTGCGCCATCCCCACGTGCCCTGCTTCTCCCTGGGGCTCCCCAGGTCTCGCCCCAGGTGACTCAGACCCCACCGGCTGACGGGGTCACGGCCATTTCGGGAGCAGGACACGCTGTCACCGCCGTGCGCCCAGGTAAGCGACACCCTCTGCCCCCCCTCGCTGCTTCTCCAGCCAGGCTCAGTTTAGGCTGCACGGAAATGGTGCTCTGAGCATCTTCCCCATTGCGCTGATGATCAGATGGAGAGCAGGGAGGGAAGAAATCCCACCCCACGTCTGCTCCCCAGATGTCCCTGCTGGCTCCTGGCCCCGTTTCCCTGCCCTGGGGACACCCAGCCCCTGGGACCAGCCCTGCTTTGCCGAATGCCCGACCGTGCCGCGGAGCCAAGCCCACTTACGCAGCGCCGCATCGTCGCCCTCAGGTCCAGCAGCATGTTGCCTAGGTCGTCCATGCTCTGCTGGTGGCTGGTGCTGGTCTTCATGGCATGGGGCAGGACCTCCTCCAAGTAGAACCGCATCATCTCCGACACCGACTGGCAGCCGAGGTTCCCCTGGGGAGAGGAGGAGGTGTGTTGGTGGCAGCACGTGCCGGTGCTTTTGCAATCAAAACCACAGCAGTGGCGGCCAGAAGCTGGGAATGAGCATGCATGAGCCCTGCCAGAGACACTTTGCTACTGCTGCATCCATGTGGGACTTCAGGAAACATCCCAGATTAGGGTCAGTTTCCTTTCATGGTAAGTAATGGCCAAAGGATGAAGAAGGGCAGTGGACTTGCACGAGAATCGTAATTCTTACCTTGAATTCATCCAGCAGTTCAGAGCTGAGCAATTGGATATTAAGTTCGTCATCTCTGGATTGCTGTAGGAGAATGCAATAGGGAGAATGTTTCACACAGGCAGGCAATACTATTTCCCTCTTTGCCTCAGTGCAGGACGGTTTTGCCTGCGTGCATTTATGGTCCCGCTGCAGCAAGGCCCTTTGGTGAACAGCTCGGTAACGAGGTGCAGGAGCCACCAGCTCTGTGAGCCACAGCGCTGCCGTGCAGCTTCGTCGGGTTTTGGTTATAAGATAACAAAATCTCGAACTTCAGTACGATCCTTTCCGGTAATGTCAGAGTTCAACCTGCACTACCAGCCCTGCACAACCTCTGTAGCTGCTTATCAGAGAGGTGTCAGAATTCCAGCAGCCACTTGAAGCTCTGTCCACTGCCTGGTTTAACCCGGCTGCTGCCACCCCTGTGAGTCCCCAGTCAGGGACCGGGCATCTTCCCTGTGCCTCCAGCTCTGGGGCGGGAGCGGGGCAGAGAAGAGCTGACACTGCCCAAAGCATCCCCCCTGTGCTCCAGTGCTCTACAGCTTTTCTGAGAGGTAAGAAATTTTC
>VXAV01001519.1:166517-178948 GCA_013399715.1 Alectura lathami | reverse complement strand
GGGGGCCGCTCCCCTCGCCTCAGCCCGCCCAGCGGGGGCTGGACCGAGCGGCCGGCGTTCCTCCGGTTCCCGCTGGGCACGGCCTGCCGGGGCGGTGGGACGGGGTCTGGGCGTCGCAGGTAAGCGAGGCCCCGCGGTCGTTCTCTCTGGAGCTTCGTCTGCCCGGGGCTTGTGGGGCAGCCGGGAGCCCTCTGACAGCATCGCTTGCGCTTTGCAAATGGAGGAGTTCAGCGATTAAGCGAGGAAATGGCTGGTACCATCGCTGCGGAAGCTTTTAATTTTATATTAAGTGCGTTGGGGTTGTCCTGCTGTGTTCCCATTTCAATGTGCTCGGGTTTCGTATTGATGCCCAGCGTGGAAGATGCTGAAGGAAGAGGAAATGTCTTGGAACACGGAGCAATGTGGAACACGGAGCAGCTGTCAGTACTGGGACAGCAAACCAGGCCGTAACGTGCTGCAGTGACAGGTAGCTCTGGAGGTATTGCTGCCTGTCAGTGGCCGCCTCCAGCCGGCCAATTAAAATGACCGGGGTAGAGTTTCAGCTTCATGGCTGCTGCTGTGAGCAGGCCTGGGCAGTTGACAGAAGAACAATAGCACATCTCTGGATGTTTCCATTGCTTTTTAGTCGACTGCACAATGATGAGGTCTAGACTAGTTAGATTTAAACCCCGAAACACATGGAGCACTCTGGAGCGAATGCAGCTATGGAGGTATTTGTGGCAGGCTGATAACTGGAAGCACGCGGCCTTGGTTCGGGTTGGCGGCTCGCTCCTGCATCAGCAGCGTTTGCTTTCCTGCCCCCCTCCGCTCTGCCATCTGCCAGATAACAAACTGATCTTATGTTGTGGATGGAGGGGCTTGCTTTTTTCATGAGCTGCCTTCCCAGCCTATCCACTGGGTCTTGCCGTATTTTAAAAATTATTAAGCCTACATGCATATCTTTTTTTTTATTCTGTATTTACAACCCGCCGGAATACAAGGTCAAATGAAAATGCTTGCAGCAGCAGTACACTGTAATCTAGCAGTGCTCGCTCTCCTTCTCTGCCTCTTGCTGCATTCAATTGCAGGTTCCCAGGTAATGCATGAAAGAGATGCTGTTCCAGCCTGTCAGCAGCATTTTTGGACGGAGATAAATATAGATATGGGTACCAAGTTGATGTCCTTATAGATTACTTGCTCTGTTTGGAGAAGAATTTCATGTTCTCATGTGTTTTCTGAACACCAAATGTGTTATTTGAGTCTGTATACAGACCACAAAAAGGAAGTTTGTGTAAGGAAGGTAAAGATAAGCTACTTAAAAGTTTCCTCTACATGTAGTATTAAGGTGTTTCCTCTTCTGCTGCTTTGGAGAACCTTAAGTAGCGGAAGGGTTGCCCTTGTGATGGTATCTACAACATGCTCAAGTCCTCACTAATCCTATGCAAAAGCTTAAATTATTGCTCAAAGTTCTGTTAACATAGGATTCCCCTGCGATGAAGTACATGGATTGCATCTTGCATAAAGGGCTGAGAGTTTCATGTGCAGGTTCCAAATGTCAGGGACTCTCTGCAGGGACAGCTTTGGATGGAGCCTAAGTCGCATCATACTCATGTTGCCATTCTTGTTCATGCCCAGCAGTTTGTAAAAACAAGGTTCTGCTGTAGTTCTTGTGGTCAAGTATGGATGTGTGAAATGTAATCACATTGTGTGGTATTATAACGTAGCTCTGGATAAGAAAGTGCCATTATTTTTATGTAATAAAATCATATTTTAATGCCCCAAGTTCTGCTTACATGCTTGCTCGGTTTGCTGCTTGTGTCTTCATTCACAACAGGATGTTGTGTCTGTTTATCATCTCTGAGCGAACATATGTTAAAATCATGAATTCTGCACTGTTGTGTGAATTCATGCAATTCGCCTTGATGTCAAGAATGGCAGTGATGTTGCTCAACAGACAACACAAATTATGGCATGCAAGACCATTGCCTAACGTTCAATATCATTAAATAAAAAACTATACCACGCAGCAAAGTTGCTCAACAAATGATGCCATGCAATAGCATTACACAATAAATCATACTGAAACACTACTACACAGCAAAATTACACAATTAAATGTGAAGAAATTTTTTTCCCACTACTACTCCTACGCAAAGGCTTCCCATTCATATAAAACTAAAGTTATGTATTCTCCAGTTTTTGCTTCCATTTTCTGTTGGATGCCCAGCTCTCAATGTGCAGCTGGGTTGTCCTGCCAGCAGATGTTTTCTGTTATCCCAGACTCCTGTGATGGGACTGTCTGTAACTCTGCCAGAATGTCCCACTGAGTCTTGTGCCACTTCAGTTTTACACAGTAAAGATTTGGTCTGTTTCCCCCTACTTCATTACACTTAAAAAGCAACGTCTTGAAAAGAACCTCAAAAGACGGGTTATGTGATAAGCCTAACTGGATTTTTTTGAGTATGTCACAGGCTTTAGTGTTGAGCATACTGCCCAAAGCGGCTGCTGTTGGGTGTTTTTGGTTGTGGTTTTGGTTGTTGTTTTGTTTCTAAGCTTGCGTTTAGGAATGCTAACAATATTCTGTCTTTTTTCCATATATATTATTCAATATTCCTTTCAGCCTTATGTTCAGCCTTAGCAATGCTTAATATGTATTTTTCCTTGCTAATTCGTTAATTTGTTTGGAATACTTTTTTTTTTTTTTTTTCTCCTCTTCCCTTGACTATCTTCTAGACCTCCTTCATGAAAGCCTAAACTCCTTTGTCAGTGTTTCTTCATCTGAGAAGGCTGATGGAAATCATTTAGGAAGCCATAAGCTTTAAGGAGAGGTAGAAAGGGCAAAACCATGGTCTTAGCAGTTATCAAGGGGCAAAAAAGACGGTGGGGGAAAATTATTGCCAGAAAAGATGAAACTGGAGATTCCATGCCATTATTCCTGTAAGGGCATGGGACTAGCAATGTGTAATAGGCAGGGCAGGGCCCCTACTTTCTTCTGGCTCAGATGGCTGGTTGGGGTTGATCTGGGCAGGAAGGATTAGGGGTATGATTAGATGACTGAGCAAGTGACTTAGAGGGAGGTTCCAGGCTGAGTCCGAGAGAGCTATTAAGATGAATAACTTAGGACAAAATCCAAGAAAGAAGAGTGTGGAAATCTCAAAACATGGATGAAGAGACCGCTGGCGCTGAGGGAGCAGGAGACTAGCCTGAAAAGGAGACCTGTGAAACCCTGTATCGAAAAGATGTATTTTAGAGGAACTAGTTAATGTGAATGCATTGAGCTAACGAACAGATGGATTTGTGGACTCTGGGTGAGAATGGTTGTTCTTGGAGCTCAAAGTTACGAGGAGGCAGGGCCAGCCCAGAACATGTGGGACTGCTTTGGAGCAGCACCTATTTACAGCTGCTGCAGTTAATAAGATCAGACTTTTTCCATCAAGAGGAAAGAAAGGCAAAAGGTGCGAACTTTCACTTCAGTGAAAAGTGGGGTGGTTCTCGAAGCAGCATCTCGTTCAGGGGTGACATCAACTGTATCAGTTGGGTCAGGAGTGTAAGGTGATGAGGACAGGGAACATGAGGGGGCTGAGAACCGCCTGTCTTAACAATGATCAGGTGGAGCCGCTTCATGAGGACTGAAATAGCTGTAAAAAATGTTGCTGAGAAGATCTGGGAACTACAGTTGTAAGTTAGGAATGCTCAGGAAGGGCAGGCTTAGTTTGTTTTTCAGTCCAGGGAACAGAACTCGAATAAAACATGTTTCTTCTTCTCTCATTCTTTTCCCCATGGAGAAACTGAATATGGCCAAAGGATCCTGAGTATTTTTGTTTGGAGAAAGTGCATTGCGGTAGCTGGCAGAAGAGTGGGATTATCTGAGTGAAAGTAGTCTTTGTTGTGTTGGAAGATTTGTGCCAAAGCTGGAAGCCAGAAGCATCCCAATGAAAGTTCTTCAGAAGGTGGAGAGAGAGATTGAAGAGTGAGATGAAAAATTCTTGAGGTCTGTTTCACAGGAGGAAAGCAGGATGCACTCCAGGGTTTTTGGAGTGCTAGCTGAGCTCGATTTGTAGATATGGTTTTCTTTTCAAGGAAACAATTGATCTGATCTGTGACCATGACTGTGTAAAACACAAGGACTAGACAGAAAGACCCACACCAGAAACTGGAGAATTGGGTAACTGAAATTGGGTTTTGCTGTCCTGTGGCAGAAACACAAAGAAAAGCCTGTAGCAGAAGTAGCACTTGGAGAAATCGATTGCAGGAGTGAAGAATGTTAAAGGCTGGAACACGTGAGTCTAATGTCAACCAGTTAAAGAATAGGAGCATCCCAATTTGCTTACCTTGCATTTCATTAATCACCCCGCTTAACTGGCTGTCAGTGGAGAGACTTCTTGGTGTAGAAAAACCAGCTATGGGTATCAAAGGCAATTTCCTGGGTGTTTGGAGGAAATTCAGTCCACGTTTCATCATGAGAAGATATCAGATTGGAGAACTCAAAGGACAGCTAATCAGAGGAAAAGAGGTGCAAGCACCTTTGGAAATGGAACATGTTTCAGAAAAGTGCATTCCTGAAATGGGAGTCCCCATGAAGAGACTTTGGATCACCAGGCTTGAAGAGCTGGAGGCTGAGGAAGTAGACTGAAGCAAAGCTGATGCTGTGAGCAAGAAGCTGAGGTGCAAATGGAAGACTTCTCATTCTTAAAATGAAACAGGAGGAAGTGTAGGCAATCACCCACAAGTCTGAGCTCCAGCAAAGAGATGAAACAAGAGAAAGGCCTTCAGAACAGCAGCAAGAATGTGATACGAACGTCTGTGTGAACATTCAGTAGCACATTTTGGAAGCAAAAAGGCATGGACAGAATGGCAAAAAGAGGAGATTATCCTGTCATGAAATCTGGGTAGGAGAAGAATATAACTGGACTTCTTACGATCCCCTTTTAAGGCTGTGTAGATAGCATGTCTCAAAACGTCTAAAGGAAATAAGACGTTACGGATACTGTTAAAGCAGTTTCCTTGGAAAAGGCAGGGAAACTGCCTATATAGAATTTAACCAGGCTGATGCATGACCTTAGTACCTACTGCAGCTGATCCAAATGACTGGATGTCGAAAATTACAGCACAGCGTAAGTTACTGCTGTGGAGTTCTCAGATCACGTTTCTGAGCTGAAGCCACGTGCCATTAGTGAGGTGCAAATCTGTGTGTAGTCCAGGAGTCACATGCTGCAGCAAGAGGGGAAGAACCCTCCAGCAGTTGAAGTATCTGTGGCACAAAGCACGGACATTCGTCCTGGAGACTGCGCTGGTTGCATAAATTGGTGGAGCCCAGGAGCTGAACTGGTATTTGTAGGCAGTTGTCTTTAGTTAGAGACTTGAGGTTGATTGTGGTGGTCATTCTGTATTTATGCTATGCTCAGGGTGAAGGGGCAGGTAGCAGGGGTGTGGTTGTAGCTATGAAGTCCAGAAGGGGTTGTATTGAATGCAGCAGTGCTGTCCTGAGTAAGCAGGACAGAGTGTCAAAGAGAGCTTATGGATAACTGGTAGAAGAGGTAGGAATTGTAGGTTGGAGATCCTTTTAAGGGCTTGTAGGTCAAGGTCCATGTGATGCAGGTGAGGCAAAACTCAGCTTTTTGCGAGTCCAGACAGGTTTTTGGAGGTACTGGATTCACATGGAAGAATTAAGAAACACTTAGATGAACGGTGGGTGAGCGGAAGGGCTCCAAAGCAGACACTGAGAAAACTTTGGTAGGGCACAAGACAAGGGAGGGAATGTTTGTGGTGTGTGCTGATGAGCTTTTGAGCAGGGATGAATGGGGCTAAGCACAAGCTGCCTGAGAACCCAGGGCTAAATGACAGATCGTTTAGCTGAAAAGAACTGGCCACAGAAAGAAGGAGGAGTCTGGCTTCTAAAGAGTGGTGGTGTGAGCAGAGTGTACCTCGAGGGGAGAAGCTGGGGCAGCGTGCCCATAAGGGCTCTGGACAGTAAACAGCTATGCTATAGGGCTTTCAAGCTGTACTTTAAAACAAAGTTGGATCTACCACTGCATTTCATAAGGACCTCGCTTCTGTTTTGTGATTGACTTCTCCTTTGGGAAGATGCAGATGGGGCGTACATAATCTCTGGATCTTACTGATGCATGAGGTGGGTATGACTGCGTTCAGTTTTGTCGAGGCTTCAGTGCTTCTGAGCCTAAGGACTGTGAGGTTTTGTGGCATTTTAAGGCAGAAGTGAAGGCAGGTCTGAAGCTCAGCTCGCTGAGGGTCAGGCAGCAGCCCTGGGGGGTTCTTAGGGCCGCACCCAATACAGCAGGTAAAGCAGTACGTGGCCGCAAGGCAAGGCCAGAGCTAGCCTGCGTGCACCGTGTGCTTTGTGTGACCTTCCCTTGCATGGGCTTGGATCCCAAGATGAACACGAGCCAGTTTACCTTTCTTCTATGGAAGGTGCAGGGGAATGAGCTACCTCAGCTTGGCTTGCGTTTGTCTCAAGGTAGCGGCATGCCTGTGGGCATTAACTGCTCCGGGTCATGTTGGGCTAACTCACCCATGTGCCTAACCCCCAGCTCCTGCCTTTATGTGCTTGGTTTCAGTGGCTTGATCCTTAACTCCTGCCCTGGAGTGTTCTCTCTCTCTGTGGCTTTGTGTCTGCTTTTACCATGAGGTTCGTACCTATTTCACTCCATCTATTTGCCTCCCACGTGTACTCCTCTGTTTCAGCAGAATCTTCGATTCTGACAGTTTGGTTTTTTTCCACCTTATTTTCCTCTTCCTCTTACGTTTTTCTGCATTCTCTCAAAAATGCCTATTTCTATCTCTTGTATGTATTATGCCTCAGATATTGTGACTGGCTATAGTGTTTACCAGGTTTTTTTCTCTGCCTGTGAATATCATCTCCTCACTGCCAGTTACAGCAAAAGTGAGAGATTATTCTGTCGCTTTCTAAATGGTCATAGAATATTGCTGGAAGAAGACATTTACAGTCCATTTCTTTTGCCTCATCTGTTGAGCCGGTAAATCTTATCTCTATGCACAAAATTTTATTGTGTCCTTCTATTTTATTTAATTTTATGTCTTTCTATTCCTACATCATCATTGTAATACCTTCCTTTTAAATGGTTTAAGGTACCACTCTAGAGAAAAAAAAAAATAGGAAATATTGTGCTAACTTGAGTAGCCGGGCTGCAAATAGGTGACTGCTTGACTGTATTTTCTGGGTTTGCATGTAATGTTTCGCAGTTTACTGGGCATAGATGTGTCCGTTGGAGGTACTTACACATAGACTGCCCCAATATGCCTTGATGCTTAGGCCACGTTTTCTTTTACACTGTCTACTCTCAGTTTCAGTGATCTATGAAGTTTTGATCAAGAGTGAGAAACTATTAGGGAAGCTTAGGTTTGGGGCCGTATGTGGCCGTGAAAGGTAACACCATGAAAAGCAGAAGCAGAGAGACTGAGCTGTGGCAGTCGTTTGGATATGGCATTATCTTGCAGACAAGCTGATCATTTTTCCTTTCAATGTGCTTAGAGAAAGACTCAGATGTTCATAATTGTTCTGATCAACTCCCTTGATCAGTTCATGTTTTCAAAAACAAAATTTCAAGATTTTTTTTTTTTTTTCTAGATTTGTCGTTGCTGATATCAAAACCATGTTAAGGAAGCAAGTTCTAAATGGTTTGCAGTTATTTTTCTGGGGAGGTTTCTTTTGTGGAGGTGGATATACTAACAGAAGACTCAGTGTACCTCACTACTGTAAATTGTACTTCTGCCCTTGAACTTGGAAGATAAGAGGTACTACATTTCAATACCTCCTTTTGTAGCTGTGCTCAAACTTTTGACCTTGTTCGTCCTTCTGTAAAACCAAGTTAATGAGCAGCATCCTCATGCTGATGCAAACAGGAAACCAGGCAGTTCATCAGAGGGATTTATTTTGTAACTCCTTGCAAATGTTCTCTGGTATCTTTCTGTGGGGGTTGTTTTTTTTTTTTTGGTAGATTTCACTTGCCATTGCTGGTCCTCGTAGGTATGTGATCACTGCATTTAAGAGTCTCTAAATGTTCATCTGCAACCCCGACTCATTCTGTGTTATGAGAGCAACACAGTAAGTTGCTCAGCGTCAGTACCCTTCTGCTGCGTTAGCTTATTAGCAAGATATTTCAGAGCTGCACTTAATGTCCCATTAGTGCTGAGTGTGTAACATCTCTCTCTACAGTGGATAAGGCCTCGCAGAGATTCTAGTGTAAAGGATTATTAATAACCATTTGTTTTTCAAGGATGCTAGCCTCTATCTGAGGGAACATAATGCAAATCTCTCTATGGAGAAAATCTGTTCTGTGGTCATCCCCTTCAGGACTGTAAAAACCCCACGTCGTACTAGATGGGCCAATGCTCTCATCTGCTGTTGCGATACTGAATGTGCACACGTCCTGTGTCCGTGTTACTGCTTGCTGCTGCCGCAGGTATTGTCATAGTACCAAAAGACAACACTGCAACGTGAAGTAATGCTATCTCTGGTCTGAGCTCTCAGAAATACGGTTTTGCCTAACACCAGCACAGCCTGAAGAAAAGTTTTGGTAGAGGTAGCATTGCAGAGGGAAAGCTTATCGAAGTGCGTTTTATGCAGCACACTTATCTCTGTAGAGATAGACAGAGACGGGCTTGATCACAGGGCTCTGTACCTTGTTCGTAAAATTGCAGCCCGTGTTTTTTGTCTTGTTTCTTTTTGTCATAGCATCTGTTCGCTGTGTAACTTGTAGCATTTTGGAAAAGGCATGCAGGTATCGCTGCACTGGGAACACATCTTGCTTTTGTGATGTTTGGGAAAGCCAGATTTGACAAATGAAAGAACACTACGTGCCTTGAGGACTTATCTCTCACTTGTGTAAGCTTCAGCAAGGATTATATTTTTATTATTCCTGGAAGCAGAGTTTTCACAGTCCCACAGATCATTGTAGTCAGCGGAGGAGGTAAATCAAAAATAATTTGAACAAGGCAGTCTCCTAGACTTGAAAATCCCAGTAAATTGGTGAATAGATGTGACTCCTGAGCTTAATTTTGTTATTATCCTTGTCTTGAGACAAGTGTATCCTGTAATTGCTGTGTGCAGGCTCAAGAGTAATAAGATATTAGTGGCTAAATTATGGGAGTCCCAAGAAGACTAGGATGCAGGTTACAATACCACTTAGAATACACCTGACCTTCTAACAACAAATTGGGATTAGGCTTCCTGTTCCTTTAATGGGAGTTTATGAAATGTATGCATATTGCACAGGTGATTGGTAGCTGCAGGAGCTGTTCTTCATAGCTGTGTGGTATTTTGGTTGCCTCAGGTGTTTGTTGCTGTGGATAGCTTTATACAAGGCTGAGTAGTCAATTACAAAGCCCTGCAATGTAAAGCAAAGCCACAGCTGGTTGTGTGCAGCACCTGTTTGTCTTGTCTGTAGTCCTTTTGGTTTGGGGCAGGCACCTCTCCTTTCTGGGTGAGACAGGATTTGCACAGCTTTGTCTGCAAACTTTTAAAATCTGGTTTGTTTGGTTTGTTTCTTTTTGGGAGGGGGAGGTTTTGTTTCAGAGTACATGCTTTCATTATTTATTGTGCCGAAGGACGTATTTTTTCATATTCTCAACATCTTAGCTTGGTGTTTCATAGCTTGTTAAAGCAATAACGCTTGGCCATAAAATGTGATACCTCTTTATTCTCAGCCCAATCAAATCAATCTGTTCTTGGCTAGTTAAAGCTTGAGTATAGACAAAACACTTGACTCAGATATCCCTGTTCGTCCTCTAAGATCCAAGTGGTCATGGCATCTTCGTGCCATTCTGTGCTGAGAAGTGACTTCAGGGAGGCCCGCTGTCGTGCTGCCATGTTGGAAGCATTGGCCACACAGCATCATGGTATGACAGAGCTCTTCTGCAGCAGCTCAGCCTGCACAGTGGTCATTTTCTCTGTCAGGCGGGTGCAAGCCTAACTCCTGTGTTTGGACACAACCCAGAAAAGAGCCGTGAAAACGGTTAAAAGATTGGGAAATAAGCCTGCAGGTGAGCAGAGGGGAAGAATTGTGAGGGATCTGAGGGCTGCTTGTAGGTACCCAGATGGGGGGAGATTAGAACGTGTGAGTCTTGAGTCTGCTAAGGAAAAGTATGATTAACTGACTGCTTAAACTTGAGTTCTCATTTATGCAGTAGGTGTAATTGACATTTTTACAGCATTGGTGTTTTCTGGGTTCTCTGCCTCTGAAAAAGCATGCTGGATAGTAAAATGAGAAATTCTTCGAAGGGAGGTATCTTAGCTAAAACAAGTGAGTTAAGGGAGGTTTGGAGGGCTCTGTTTGGTAGACTGCAACGTTCCCTGGTCAGGCTCCTTAGAAATACCTGCAGTGCCAGGAAACTGCTGACATCACCGAGTATGGTGGGTGAGATAAGGGTGAGAAAGAAGCATAAAGTGGGTGTTCCTGGTGTCCCAGTCCTTCTGCTTTCCTGCAGGAGTCTCTGCACTACCCCTCCTAGGAGGCCAGACAGACTTCTTGCTGATTCAGGCAGGCTATGGGCATGTTTGTGCACTGGCTTCAGTCCTTCATCATAGGATTTCTCATAAGGAAGGTTGATAACCTGAGGCATTTGAGGACAGGAGTACAATACCTGCAGTGAATAATCGGCATCAAAACAGACAAGCTAATTCAAGGGCTGAAGAACTTTAGAATAATTCATATCAAGCTGTATAGATGCTCTATTAAAAAACTGCAATAAGTAAATGAATAGAAAACTGTTGCTTCTGTTGGTTTTAAATCCTCCTGTTTTGACTCTGCAGGGGCACTTCTCTGACAGTCTTCAGTCTCAGAATGTGCAGCCCAGGTAGTTGTGCCATTTTAAAGGTTACATTTGTAGCCTCACTTGGTTCATTTGTATGTTGGGGGCTTTAGTTAGGTGGGCCAAGGTGGTGGCTTTTGTTTATTTATTTATTTTTTTTCTTGCAATCTCTACAAACTGGTAACAATAAATGCACAGTTAAGTGATTCTGATAAGTGATCTAGTAGCTTAATAAAGCAGTGTAGTTGGCAGAACAATGATTAGATACTGCTGCCTTGCCTTCCTTATACTGCAGAACCTACACTTAACTTTAAGGAAACCTTTCTTCAACATGTGCTGGGGCTTTGGGAGGGCTTCTTGTTTAAAATAAGCAGCGTGATCTGCAGAGAACTCTCACTGCTGAGAACCACTTTTAAACAGTTGCCGTCATTTCTGCAGTGTCTTTAGAAATGTGATTGGACAGATGGATGTGCTGGATTGGCACTGTAAGTGTCTTTGCGCTCAGAATAGTATCAATAGCTATTAATAACTTTAAAAGGCTCTCCAGATGAATTAGTGAGTAGTGACCTTATAGCTAAGGAATACGTATGTTGTTAAGCTAAAAACATGCATTGGTTTTATTTATTTATTATTATTTTTATAAATCAAATGTGAAAGCATGGAATTTTAAAAGTTGTGTGTTTTAGTTGTATTTCCTCTAAAGGTAATACTAAATTCAGAGAGAGTCACCGTTGCATCACATCAGGATTTCTCCTGATGAATGATCAAGTTACTGTGCTGTGAATTTTTGCTTAAAGTTTGTACTTCTTGAGGGAAGAAGAAAAAATTGACCAGTAATATACAGAAAATGTGACCATCAAAACTCGTCTGTTGGCAAGGAAATGCTGAATCACATGTGACAGAACCATTTGCATATTAAAACACTTACAGGGTGTCACAGAAGTTTCTGATAATTTTAAATCCAGATCACTATTAGTGCAGCCTTATTTGTTGAAGTTATCTTCTTCTGCCTACAACATTTCAGTGCTTCAGTGCAGGCTATCTAGGTTACTTCTGTCCTCTTTGGACATTACCGGGTAGGATATTCAGTCCTTTCTAGTGGTTGCCTTTGATTGGAGGAAGAAATCAGAGCGCTGCATATGTTTTCTGTTAATTGCACCACATGACAAAGAGTTAAATCCTGCAAAAATAGGTACCTTGAGGCAACTTCAGATATGTATGTTCTTCTACCTCTTGGCTTTGCAGTGTGAAACTTAAAAATGTATATATGCAAAATGACAGGTAAATCTCATGCACGTGAAGATTTTTGTGTTCTCGCCTTACATAACATGTTCCCGCTAGAAAAATGCGGTTAAGAGATGCCTTCCTTTACTGTAGATTAACTTTACAATTGAGTGCTTCTTTAAATGTTTGATCCAAACTTCCACCACCTTACAGCAAAGCACTGTACTCCAGGCTGTGCCATCACAACAATCATTTTATTTGTGATCAAATTAGAATCTGGGTCTTAGGATTTGAAAGACAAACGCAATAATCCCCTGAAAGATTCAGTCACTCTCTGTCAATTCTAATCAGGTGAATGCATTGGTCATTTTGCTTCAAAGCAGCTGGAGGGATTTTTTTTTTTTTTTTTTTTTTTCTCGTTTTAAAAGGATTTTTTTTTC
>VXAV01001519.1:116293-153720 GCA_013399715.1 Alectura lathami | reverse complement strand
TTTTTTTTTCCCCCCCTCGGCTTTTGCTGTATTCTCTTAAAATGTTCCCAGTCCAGTTATGGTTGTGACAAGCCTGCTCTGAGGAGAGATGCATTCCTTTCTGGCTCCTTCAGAGACCTGGAGGAAAACAGCAGTCAGGGCTGTAGCGTCACTCTGTACTGCTCCTTCTGCAGGTTACCCTTTTGCCCACTCATCCAAACTTTTAAATCTCACAGTATGTGTGTATTTGGGAAGGGAAGCTGCTGCTCTCTTCTTAATTTTTCTCTTCTCTCTTCACTGGGACTGAGTGGGTGGTGGAGTTATTTCACTGTATGTTAAGGTAAGAAAGTCTGATTTGCCTTCACATGAGTCCTGAAAGACGAGGTACACGTCTTACAAATAATTTATGTTATGACATTGCCTGCTTTCCTTGCTGATGGTGCCATTTCCATCCTTTATTATTATTTTTTTTTTAGTTCTATTTGTGAGTCACCATCTGGGATATGTTCTGGTCCCACCCTGGCATAACAAGCTAGTTGACTTGCAGTGCCAGGAACTACAGTCATTGCTGTGCTTTGGGATCTGGAAGGGAGTCCCCACTGACAACGTACCCCCATATCCCAGCGTTAGCAAATCACTACACAGAACTTCTGGGCTTAACCTGGTACAGCACTATTCTGATTTCAGCAGGAAGCCATGTTCATGCTACATCTTGGATGAGATCTGCTGTAATTAGGGTGAATTTGGGAAACAAAAAAAGTTTGGGCATGTAGATGGGTTGTATCTCTGCAGCTTGTGTGGCTCCAGTGATCTCATGTCTTCTATTCCCCAGATGAAATGTAGCCGCTGGGAGAATGCTGGTTTCCAGGGAGAGTGACTGCATAGACCAGAAGCTGAGGGGAATATTGCCCTGACAGATGTGAAATCTTTCCCTCACCTAGCTTATGGAGTGAACTGGTGTCCTCCTACCCATATGCCTGTGATACTAAAAGAATTTTGTGTAAAGTTTCAGCCTTTACAGCTTCATTTTATCATTTTAGCTTGTTCTGCCAGCATCGGTGTTGCCTCGCTAGTATGGGAAGCGCTGTGGTAGTCTCCTCCCACGAAGCTCAAGATCCAGAATGAGGACACAGACTCCTTGCATTTAAGGAGTAAACTGTTTAGGCAGAAAAGTTCTTAATTCTGTTAGCTGTTTTTTATGGTAGTGATTTGTGAGCAGTGTGCTTAGAGTACCACTGCTGCATCCAGAGCAGACGAATGGAGAGCGTTGTCTTTGTTTTCATTCTAATACAGGTGTTTGATGACTCCACGTTAACTTTTACCAGGATTTGGGGAAGGAAGAGATTTTCTCTTGTGGAAGATAGATGGAGATAATTTTATTATATTTGAATTGGAAATTGAAATCACTAAAACTTTTTTTTTTTTTTTTCCCCCTAACTACAGATAGCTGCTGCTTTATGGTGGTATTATGTCTCCAAAGGAATTGAATACCTAGATACAGTATTCTTCATCCTGAGGAAGAAATTCAACCAAATTAGTTTTCTTCATGTCTATCACCATTTCACCATGTTCACTTTGTGGTGGATTGGTATTAAGTGGGTTGCAGGTGGACAAGGTGAGTTCCCTTCCTCCCATGCCCTTTTGGCTGGACATAAGGGGCAGTTGTTATTAAGTGTGATCAATGGGAAGAAGTTCTATTACATGTAACGTTATTATATGGAAGGCTGTTTAAATAGCTCTGAAGCAGTGCAGTAGTTGTAACATGTATTATCTTCCTCTGTGGGAAATGTGGGGGAAGAAAAGATATCAGGGCCATAGTCTAATTGATTGCAAAATGTTTTTTTTTATCTCATGGGCATCAATTGCACGCCTGAAGTTCTGGCCTCAAAATTATCCTTGTTGTGTGCAAATGTGAAGTTAACAGAGACATTATTTTGGCGTTATATCTGAGTTTGGGATTAGCTTTCTATTTTTAAAGAGAGGCATATATAAAATTCTGAAACCTTCCCTTGAAGGTGAGCCAATAAATCTGTCAAATAACTTTTAAAACCTGTTCATAGCACAAGCCTATAATTCGTTATCAGTCTTTCTTCTACTTCCTAAGACCCACATCAAAGAATTTTATTCCATTGTTCTCACCACATCCTCCCTTTCCTAAATTGTACCATTGTTCAATTTGTTTTGTTTGTTTCTTTCAAATTATACGCTCTGCAGAGCTGAGGGTTCAGGGGAAATACCCCGTTCTGTTTGTAATGTGCCTTTAGGCTTAAGGTATAGAGGATAACATCCAGTAAACACCAAACCACCCCAACGCTTCATGTACGTGGGTTTTAGACTCTCATTTGCTACCAGATAACATATTGTATACATGGGCCATTATGAATTAGCTAACAGTTGGTTTATCCTGGTAGCTTACCACAAATGGAAATCTGACTTGATGATTTCAGCAGCTATTGTCTGCCTTGTCCCAGTCTTACACATCACCTCCCTTTTGAGCCACTCTGGAGTAAGAATACCTTAAATATAGTTAGTTGCTGTTAAATGTCTGCTAATTTTGATGGAGCAGAGATCTTAATGCAAACAGGAAGAACAGTCTTTGTTTCCAGCATGGATCATTCTGGGAAAAGTACTACACATTTATGTAATGCTGGATGTTGTATGTTGTAAATAAAGGAACTAAAAATGAGCTGTTTAGACAAGATAATTTTGCAGTGCCCTTAAGCATCTTACACCCACAAGTGAGGTTTTGCTTTGTGTTTTTTTGACCTCTTTAATCAAACTTCCACCTGAGTTTTGTGATGTCTTGCTGAGGTGTGAACCTTACCCGTTTTGTTACAGCTTAACAGATTTAAGTTCAGAACCTGAAACTGCTTTCTAGGTCATGCTGTCAAATTCTGCTTTTAGTAGTCCCTTAGTATTTATACTACAACAACTGATGTGTAATCCATGATTTATGTCTGCTCAACAAAAACCTTATGAAGAGCTATTGCAAAAGCAGTTCCATGAGAGCAGTGACACCGATTTACACGAGCAGCGCTTTGTGTCAGTACGTCGTCAGTCAGGTCTACACTATGCAGCTGAATATTTCAGAGATGGAAGCCCAGCATGCTCTGTGCTTTGTAGTGTTTGCTGTCACATGAGAAATACTAGAATAGTTTTGCTTTTGTTTTTTTCAAAATTAAGTTAAAATCTTCCCTCTGTTTCTGGATAGCTTTTTTTGGAGCTCAGATGAACGCGTTCATTCATGTCATTATGTACATGTATTACGGATTAGCTGCCTGTGGCCCTAAAGTTCAGAAGTACCTGTGGTGGAAAAGATACTTGACTATATTGCAATTGGTAAGTAACATTTCTCCATTCGTTTCAGAAGCTCTTGCCTCTGAGTAGGTTTGCTTCTATGGAACTTTTGAACAGATGCTGTCTCTTCCAAAAGTTCCTATCTTAGCTGCCCTATACTCACAGCTCAAGTTAGAAATGATTATATTCTTAAATGTAGTTAAGATAAAATAATTGCTTCAGTATACAACCACCACTGAGTGAAAAGATCTTCTTAAATAGTTATTACTGCTCGTGGGCATTTTTAAGTTTTGAGAGATGTTTATTTTCACCAAACAATCACTTATTTAATGACATAATAAAAATTTGTTATTAGGGTGGAAAAGAGCTAAGGATGACTTCGTAGCTCAGCCTCAGGCTGGCGTTGACTACCCTCCTCCACACCCACATATGCAAGCATGTGGCTACCCTGTTCTAAATCCCAGAAAATCATCACTGTGTTTTAAAGAAAAACCTAAAGGAAAATCTAGTTACAATTAAATGTCTCTGTCTATTTATTAATATTTATTTATTTATTTTGGCTTTCAGATCTACTTTAGGGCTAGTAAAATAGCCCTGGATGTGGAAGTATGGAAGCATTTATTTCAGTCCTCAGAAAATCCACAGCACAGATAACAGTTGTGCAGATTTTCTAATACTGCTTTACTGGTTGTTTCTAGTGAATTGCAAAAACCTGTTCAAAAGACAGAGAGCATCTCCTAATGGCTTCTAATTTTTTTTTTGTTCTGGAAACTAGTGGCTGGTACTGCACAAAGTCCATGCTCCTGGCTGAGCATATGCATGGGTCGCATGATACGGCAGCCAGATGCGGTTTCCCCCTGCTTCCCCGTTTATCAGTTTTCATAAATTAGTACATGAGGATACGTTGGTGCAGCCAGACCTGCAGAATATGGCCAGACCTTTCTGATGGTGTGGTTTCTGTCTTTCAGGTGCAGTTCCACGTGACTATTGGCCACACAGCCTTGTCTATTTATATTGATTGTCCTTTCCCTAAATGGATGCACTGGGGTGTAATTTTCTATGCTGTCACCTTCATTTTCCTGTTTGGTAACTTCTACTATCGGACATATAAGCTGCCCAAGGAACCTGTGAAGAATGGCAAAATAGCTAATGGTGCTGTTGCAAATGGAGTCAGCAAAGCAGAAAATAATTCAGTGGTGGAAAATGGAAAAAAGCAGAAAAAGGGAAAAGCAAAAGGAGAGTAACTTGATCCAGGCCTTAACCGTTGTTGGCAGTGAGGAACCTACAGTTTGGTTTATAAAAGGAAGAAAAAAACACTATCTGTACCAATTAACCTTAGGTTACTGAAGAGCTAGAACACAGATATTTTCATTATTTATGAAGATTGTTTTAAGAACAAAACATAAAGTTGAATTTCTATTGTAATTATGTAATTATCATGCATATGGTCTCTGTGTAAACTTGTAGACTGCTGGTGTTGGTGAATGTAAGGGAGAACTGAAGTTAATTCCATGTTTAGCAGTCCAAAAGTTAAAACTACCATTGATACAACCAGTTGTGTTGGCACCCACATTTCTTTGGGGGAGGGAGGGGGGAAGGAAGTAGCATTTGGATACTTGTTTTCCTTCCAGAAAATAATTAAATTTCAAATTATGATGTATGATCTAATCAGAATGCGCAAATTTTCTTGTCCTTCTTGGAGGAGAGTACCTTCAGACACATCATGTTTATGTGCTGTCAGAATAGTGTTTGACTTTTCAGATATTACTTGATTTAACTTAGAGTCTGTTACAGGGTTTTTTTTGCTTTAGTTTGTTTTGTTTTTTCCTTGTGTGGAAATATACCTACCTCTTCATCTGCTGAAAAGAATATTGAGCATTAAATAACTGATTTCTGAAATACAGAGTCCTCTAATATAAATACCCATTAATGCTAGTTTTGGAGGAGATTTTATTTCCTGTGGGAGAAAAAAAATTTTTTTTTTTCCTCAGGTATTTTTGGTCAAATCATCAATATTTTCATTTAATGTAAACTTAAGTTTCGGAGTGGTATTTTTAGTATGGCTAAGTGAAGAAAACAGTTTAAGAACTTATAAATATGAAATGAACATTGAGTGAAGCAAGCAATTAAAGTCAGCCTCTTGCTTGTTATCTGTGACCTGCGTTAAACCTGCAGTGCTGACTGACACTGCAGACTGTACGATAACGTTATGGTGGAGAGAAACAGCGCGTAGTTCTGCTTGGAAGTGCAGTGTGTACGGGTGGTCGTGCTAACAACAGGACACTTACTTCACTGGGGGAGAGAGGATTCAGTAATAAAGTACTAAATACAGCAAACACGAAGCTGAAAATGCTGCTGCTGCTCGATGCCCATCAGAGCTCTGTGTTGGTAGCAGTCAGGCCACCGCTTTACTGCGAATGTCAGAGATGGGCTTCTGAAAATCTGGTCCCAAAGAATTCTTGGCTCTTCTCAACCTGATCGACAAAGCGATTCTGCTGGTCGGGTTTTAGTCATAACTGCTACAACAAGCAGAAGCCTCTTTTAGACAGCTTTTCATCTTGGTGCATTCATGGACTTCCTACTGCTCCTTCTGTGAAGAAAATACAAAAGCGGTTACTTCCCCTCCGTGCGAAGTGCTGGCTAAGCAAGAAGTTCCGAGCTGCTGCGGGTGCAGCGAGTGTAACACAGGTGGAGTTAGAAAGCGCACCCTGACCTCCCAGGGTCCTTGCTCATCACTGCAAGAGCCGCGGTGTTGCTGTGAGAATGCATTCTTCCCAGCTCTGCATTCACTGTTAGTGATGAGCTGGCGTGGAGCAAGGGGGACCACTGCTGCAGGAAGGAAGTGCGCACAGCTCTGGGTATGGAGGGTAAAGCCTGTGGCACGTTCTTGCGTCTCAGGTACCCACTGGTCTGTTGTGACCTGTTCGGCATGTTGTAGACATCTTTTCTCTCTTGGGTTTGTCTCTTGTCGCTATAATGAAAACTAGCTAAACCTAGAAGTTGGGTCATAGCAAAAAAGGGTCGGTTATGGTCTGTTTGTAGTTCCTAATGCTGGCGTGGATTGAACTGCTGGAGTGGTTCATCAGTGGCATCCACCACTGTGGATTTATGGCAGAATATAGGATTGTCAGAGAACATCCCTGCTGAGCTGTCGTGCATGTGACCATTAATTTTCCCATCTCTTGTGTCTTGTGATTCTTCCAGCCTTTGAAATGATGCTTTTTTTTTTTTTTTTGCATTTGTATGACTCTTATGTACATATGTAATATGGCATGGGGAAGAGGAAGCATGGTTGGTCCTTCTTTTGTGGGTGGATGCCAGTACATCCAACCAAGCCAAAATACTGGCTGGCTGCACAGCTCTGGAACAGCTGAAGGAGCAAATGGCTACAAAGCAAGTTCCAGCGCAGATTTACAGCACCCCTGCTGCTCCAGGGTAACCGCTGGTGTGGCTACTCTTACCCTAGTGCAAATTCGAGGTAGCTTACCCCACTTTGGTTAAAGGGTAGCTTCTTCCTATTTGACATGGGGTGTGGGCAGCTGACCTGTAAATCTGTGTCACTCCCTGTTTTGTGTTTGTTTGCTCTGCCTGTCTCTGTAAGCCAGACTGGAGAAGCTGATAGGCTTAATATGGTCTAGCTCCAAAAGAGCATACTGAGAAATATTCTAGTGCAGGTTCAACTATATCCTTTGCTACACTTTGTAAAGTAAAGAATTATATCTTGCATGTTGGCAAATATTTAAAATAATTGAAAGTCAAATCTTCTCTCCCCCTCAGCATGCATGGAAACTGCTGAAAGTTGATGACAACTTGGAACTTTATTGGCAAAACTGGAGTGGAATTCTGCCCTCAAATTCTGGGTCACTTGATACCTTTTAAGAACAAAATGAGACAATGCCTTGTGAGAATGCATGCATAGACACACATCGTATTGTCTGGACATGTGGATGAAACCAGCTCAAGAGATTAGCAGTTCCGTGGAATAATAATCACGTTAAGTTACTGCAGCGTATAGCATTCTGCTGTATGACTTTCTCAGGTTTATTTATAACACCTTTGGTTGCTCATGACTTGAGTCCCATGTTGATCTTGAATATAATGGCCTTACTAAAACTTTTATAGGCGTGGTCACGGGTGTGATACTTCTGTTTCTGGCTATGCAGATTTTTCTTTTTCAAAATTTGCATATGTGAGATACTGCTAGTTTTGTTAAAGTAATCATTTAGTCCAAGGCTCCACACAGTTTTGCCACAAAAGTAAGCAGATGTGTAAAAATGTTTTTACTGTACACAGAATTGAAATTTAAATTATAGAAACTGTTTTCCGTAGGTTTATGGGGTTTTTATTTGTTTGTTTGTTTTTGCTAAATGCTTCCAATTTATTTAACAGTGAAATTCAGGCCGTTTGGAACTTTTGATTTTGCCATTGGAAAATAATTATTTGCTAACAGTTCTGAAGCCCTTGGACCAATCATACAATTACTTAATGCCATCTAAGTGACACCATCTCTCGCAGTGACAGTTGTTGGATTCTTCTAGCACTTTGCTCAGTTTAAAATTACCAAAACGAATTCTGTATAAATGCACATACACACGTGTGTGTGTATATACATGTGTGTGTATGCACATGTGTATGGGCTTTTAACGGGTTCTTTCAATGTGTGAAGTAAGTGATATTCCGTAGATGTGAGGTTGGCAGGAGCTAATAGCACAGTCCCTACAGCCCGAGCAGTGGAACGAAGCAGTTTTCATTGATCTGTATATCCGGTACCAGTCTTGTATTCATGAACAGTATTTGTGAGTCATTTTAGGCGTAGGGTGAGGGACAACCCAGAGCTGTTTCTCCCAGTGTAATAAATCGAGGTATCAGCTGTAGGTTCTGAGGGGAGGAACCTCAACTAGCGGAGCCGAGGAATGCTGTCTTCTAGTAGGGTTCATTTTAGGAAGCAGTGTGAGTAATCTGCTCCAGGTAAGTCTTTGAAGTCATTGCAATCGAATACTTCAAGAGAACACTTTTTTAAGAGTAGAAGTTTATCTGTAGATTCAAAAGCATGGGCTATTTGATTGTATGACCATTACCTACTTCCAGCTCCGGATTGAGAGAAAAAGATGAAGGCAAAGTAAAAATGCTGCACATTTTTTAGGGGTAACTTTGTTTCTTCAGAGTAAGCATTTGACATCCAGGTGCTAGGGACACAGGTAAGAAAAGACTAAACAGCTATTGTGCTCAAAGATCTCACTCCTAAAAATGCTTCTGAGCACGCTTGCTGTCTTTTAAAAACTTGAGTGAAATTGTTCATGGTGCAGAAAATTAAGCCTTGCTTCACGTTAGTGTGGGATAAGTCATCGTGTGTGAACAAGTATTTAAATCAGATCTGTTTAAGTTGAAATTGAAGAGAATGGGGAGCTTATGACGTGTCTGGGTGGCGTATCCAGTGTAGAAGGACGGACTGTGACAATTTGGCACTTGAAGCAAGTCCCCACCGTGACATTTCGTTGTGTTGCGCTCTGACGGGTCGGCCCCTTTGCTCATGTAAACAGTCAGAGCTCTGGAGATCGGGGAGGTGGTTCCTATTTACATCAGCAGAGTGTGTTTAACCCTAAAGAACAGAAAAAATACTTGTTTTCTGCCAATATCCCATGAGGAAATGTGGGTCAGGATGCTGCTTTTGCCTAAGGTGTTAATGCTTTTGTAAACGACAAAAATAAACATTACTTTTTTCATGCTGTTTTGAGTTTGGTTTTATGCATTGCACAGAATGTTCTGCCCCATCTTTGAATGACTTGCTGATTTCACAGCATTGCTCACGTTGTGATGGTGTAATCTGTCAGCCCAGAAGTTTGAGACACATTTTCCTGGTACATCCTCCTGATTTGAGCTTTAGGTACTTTCTGCTTTTGGATATTGCCCCCAAATGATAGGGTAGTGGCTTTGAAGTCACCCTGGCAGAACTAACTGAAAATAGGATGTCCACATGACCTACAAGACTTCTGAAATACATTCTGGCTGTGCAGCACGTGTATCAGAACCAACTTTGTTCCGTGTGTCCTCTTTAGCTGGGGAGAAACAAAGTTTTGGGTGGAGGGGGCCTCTCCTGTGCTCCCAGCACAGCACCGTGCTGGGGCTCCTGCTCTGGGTGTGCAGGAGAGTGAGGGAAGGGTCAGCTCAGTGTGAGGTGGATACAGTGCCTGGATATAATGGTTCTCGCTGTGAAGCCTCGCTCAGTCCTACAGCTACTTTCGGTAGGTGAGGGTAAGTGAAACTGCACCCAGAACTGAAGGCTACTGGTCCTGTGGTCGTGGAAGTGTTAACGCTCAGGAATATGACAGAAAGCTACGTGGTTTAGTTTTTGCTGGACACTGCGCTGTGTTAATGTCAGGTCTCCCACCCCACAGCATATCAAGCACTTTCGACACGATGTAACTCATGCTTGCCTCTTGCTGCTTATGTAGCTCCTTTCTGTAAGCTGCCATCCCTGTAATCAAGCTCATAATACTGAGTTGCACACTTGTGCTCCTGGCACCAAAATGCAAATAGATGTCGCATGCCAGGCGGTAGAGAATCAAGTCTGCTGTCATAGCAGAGTGTGGTGTGGTCAATTATTTCTTACACCATTTGCAGCTGTTGCTTCAGTTCAGTGCTTGCACCCTCCCAGACAATGCACACAGCGTACAGAGCAGGACTTGCTCACCAGATGATTAAAGTACTGTGATAGCAGGCAGTCTGTCCAGGCGTCTTCTCCAGAACACTTGTTTCCTACTGGTAATTAAAACTAAGCACATGTGATTAAGTTAGATTCATCAGATGATTCAATAGAACAGACCGGACCCTTTGCTTTCCACGTTAGGTTTTCCTTACTGTGTCGTTTGCTTCTTCCAGGACATTTAGGTAGTGGGAAGGGGGGTATTACCGACTTACTTGCTCAGCTCCCACCATCGGAGCTATCACGACAGGTGCTGGGTGAAGGTGCGCTGGAGGCTTGGATGCAGGCAAAGCGTTTACTCCAAGGCACTTCTGAAGGCAGCACTGCCTTCCTATGGACTAGTGCCTTTCCCTGCCTGTTCATGCCTAAGGGTTTTGAAGTAGCCTAATGGACACGTACACGCACCCAGCGATTGCCTGAGGTGCTGGTGGCATCCCATTCCGACTGATTACTGAGATGATTGCCAAATTATTGACGGGCAGCGCTGCGGCTGCTTTGACTCCTGCGGTGCCAGCTGTCCAGGGCGTGCTGACCGGGTGTGCTGCCTGTCCTTACCTTCAACCTGAGGACTGTTACCCTGAGATGTATCCTCATATTTTTGTTTCATGAGCACCCTGCTTTTACGCTGCTGTCCTTTGGAGTGTATTGGTGAGAGAAAACCAGACAAATGCAGGAACTGACCTGAGCTAAAAGCTAGGGGGTGTGCAGCGCTGGCTCCTCTGGTTTTGCCCTTGTCTCTAGGCACTGCAAGAGTTTAATGACTGTTACATAGCTGTTCTATGGCTGCTGCTGCTACGTATCTATTATTTATGGATGCTGTAAAAATATGCAAGTTGTGTACTTGTGCTTAAGTATGTTCTGAAAAAACTTGAAAAAAATGCTTTCTGTCTTACGTTACAATAAATAGAACTGGAGTCTGCAATCTCTAACCACAAATGCTTGTAGTGGAAGTCATGCAAATAATGAACAGATAGTCTGCAGTCTCTGATCAATAATTTTTTCAGAGTTTCTGAGGAGCTCCTCACAACAACACAAAGCTCTGTGAAGATGGAAATTGCAGTGAAACTGCCGAAGAACTACTTTGCAGTGCTCCTATTTCTTGCCTGCTTTTTTTATAAATGTGTTCAGGTCAGAGGCATGCTTATTGAAGTTGTTTCAAAGTGGGGTGGACTTCACAGCAAGATCCTGTGGAAGCTGCAAGTGAGTTACATGTTACAATGACAGGTGAAGCCTTTGGGCCAGAGAGGAAATTTGTTGCAGTTCTGCCTGCTCTCAAGACACAGCTTTGGCAGGGGCTGTTTGAAGATCTCCCGCTGACAGTTTGACATGGAGACTCTGAAAAAATGTGGATCCAGGTTCAGTATTCGTAGATTTTCAGTTCTCAGCTGCTTGGCTTAAACCAAAGGTGCTGGAAATACTCCAGAAAACAGAAAAAAAAAACACTCAGGATTTCTTCAGAAAGCAAGGCTTTGTGCAGTAGTTTTGAAGTGGAAGCTCCGCATCTCCCCTTAGGTGTCTCGAACCCCGGTGCGTGCCTCTGCACTGCTGCTACACGGCTGTGGCTCCATGGGTGCAGGATGCTGTGTGTGTTCAGGAACTGGTCTGCTGTGCGTTGTCTGGCACATTCGAGCTAACATCACAGTCTGAAGTGCCTCCCAACAGCCAAACACTCACAGCAGGCTGAGCAGTAGCAGTGCTTCGTGTGTTGTTCTCAGAGCATCGCAACAGAACTGGATGTTCTGGTTCAGCATGCTGACGGGATTAGCCCTCATTAATTTTTTTTTTCTTCTCGCTTAAAATAATAATAATAATAATAAAGAAATCCAAGGAGAAACTCCAGTTTTGTATTTATGAAACAAGCAATGTGTATCGCACCCCTCGCCAGAGCTAGTGGCTGTGGGAGATGGAGAGTCTGCTGCATTATAAAAGCGCTTTGTTAGAGATTTTATACTGAACTATTCTGTTCTCTGACCACAGTTTAATAAATATCGTTTTTTTATATAAATTTGACTTTTGATTTTTATTTCAAGTTCAGCTAACGAGTTCAAATATTTTATTGCACAGGTATCAGTGTTCATACTGAAGTTAATGACTTTTTGGTACTTGTTTTCTAGGCAGAGTTTCCCTTCAGCGAGAATTCTCACTAGCTAAGGACACTCCATGGTCTTACAGAATTTGTAACAGTTCACTTACCATTCAGTCCTCACTTTGTGCACTAAGAAATTCAGAGAATAATAGAAAAATTGGTATGGATAACTTTTATTTTTCTATATAGATTTTATTTAAAGCCTTTGCAATGATGGTACAATCACATTAGTAAACTCCCAGCCAAGCAATGACAATGTATTTTGAACTTCTGCAGAGCTGACTGTGGCAGATTCCTTACTGAGCAAAAACCTGCTTTGCGCTGCAATGCATGCAGATAAGTTCCTCACTTTCTGACATTCTATTAACTGTGCTGCTGACAAGGGATCAGACAGGAGATTGCATGTATGTTAAGTGAAAGGAATTAATTTGTTTGCTTGTAAGATGTCTTAGGTGGTTTTTCAGCAACTGCCTGGGGCCTATGTAGGTATTCTAATCTGGCAAAAATGTTGCTGATGGTTTCTCCACGTTGTGTCATTCATGCAGGAACGTACACTGAGTTAGGAAGAGGTGCACAAAGCGAGGATGCTGCAAATAATGCATCGCTTTGGCTGACAAGTGACTTGGGGCTCTATTCTCAGTTTCAGTGTTGGTGTAGCAATTTTGGCAGCGTGGCACCTTGAGCCCATGGGTTTCTCAAGTTTGTTAGCAGGGAGCATGGCAGAGTGCTGTGCAGGACCTGCCCCACTGAGCATAGCTCTGTTTGTAAGCAGGGCGCGAGAAACAAGGGTGACCCAGCAAAACTGTTCTGGCCTGATGGGCAGTGCATTCAGGGTCTGAACTCAGGACAAAACACAGCTCTTTTCTGTGTCCTAAATCCTTAATTTAAAAACAAGAATAATGAAAAAACAGAAATAACTGCTTTCAGCACAACTTTGTCATCTCTTTCTTCAGCACTGAGGAGCAAGGTAAACAAGAAAAAATCCACGAAGTGTGCTCACAGAGATTGTTATCATAGAATCACAGAATCATAGAATCATAGCATGGCTTGGGTTGGAAGGGACCTCAGAGACCATCTAGTTCCAACTCCCCTGCCATGGACAGGGCTGCCAGCCACTAGCTCACTAGATCCAACTGCCCAGGAACCCATCCAGCCTGGCCTTGAACACAGCCAGGGACGGGGCATCCACAGCTTCTCTGGGCAGCCTCTTCCAGTGCCTCACCACTCTCTCAGTGAAGAACTTCTTCCTAGCTATTCTCTTTGTGGCCTCTGCTATTTTAGTAGCAGAAATGAACAAATTAAGAAATGTCTTCGTGATTGCTTACTAGTGCTCTTTATTTTCAGAAAGCCAGTACCTTGGGTTTTAAAGCCCCAGCTGGCACCTGTTTCTCATTATTGTTTAGGTAAAGTAGCCGTTAAGGTGCTGAAGGATGTTTTGGAAAAGCGATTAACGATGCACTCAACCAAACATGGGAGCTAATTTTATTTCTTGATTTCTTTTATTTCCAACCATTATAATGCAGTCTGAACATTTGAGCTAGAATTTCAATTCTTGAGGCTGGAAATTCTGCAGCAAAACAAGCATTTTACCTTAGCCAGTAGAAATCCATACAAGTCCAGTGGGAGGTAAAAGAATTAAACATTATAACAACTGACAACTTCGACCCCTTTAAAATGATGGCATGCTCATTACTGGTCTCATCCTTAATTCACTTTTGGTGAGTTACTGGATTGACTGAGCAGCTATTCAAATAAATAAAGAAGTGAAAATGGCCAGGACTGGATTTTCTTTACAGCCAATTTCACAGGCGAGGTGAAAATCCCAACAGCTGGACACTGCATCCACTTGCGAAACACTTTCTGAGTGGCACTTGAATTTTGCAGGTTTTGTACAACCTGTAAACTGTTACCAGATTGCTCTGGATGGAGTGTTTCCCAACTGCTGGAGTTCTCTAAGGAGGAGCTAAATAATGTCCTGGCAGAAACAGGCAGGGCGTTTCTGCAGCTCCAGCTCTCTGGCTTGAAAAATTCACCTGATGGGCAATCAGGTAGAGGCTTTTCCAGTGTATGCTATGAGCAAAAGCAAATGCTTTCAGCTTCTTTTTCAGGAGCTTCTCAACAGCAGTTGAAGACCACTTTCAGGTCCTTCATTTTGGGTGGAGTTTTTGGGGGTTTTGTTTTTGTTTTTCACCTTAAGGGAAAGAAGACTGACAGAGAAGCCCTGTAGTTGATCTTCAGTGGCTAATGTGCTGCGTAACAGCAGGAGCTGCGTGTGTTTTCCAGCAGCTACAGGCAGGGATGAGCGGATGGAACAAGTTTGGAGCAGGCAGCCTCTCTGCAGCGTGGTGCCATGCCCTAACCATAGCATTATCCCTCCTGGCAGCACTATAAAGGAAGGAGACTATTCATTAAACAATAAAAAGCGGGGCAGGTAATTTGTGTTGGTGTTAGCTCTTCATTAATTTTTATTCTAATTAAAAAAAAGATGTTTATGAAGTGGTTGGAAGACTGAGAAACAAGACTTGCAAGAACTTGGGCAGCACTGGCTCTGCCCTTTGATCCTGTTCCCTCTGCAGTCTCTGTGGTTTGCACCCCTGCAGCGTTTGCAGGTTCTGTTCTTCGTGGAGACCTGGCCAGTTCCCACAGTGTTAAACAGGAATTTCACTGAGTGCTGGAAGAAAACCTCAAGGTCTATCATTTTGTTTGTCATTAATAAAATCTTACAGGAAAAAAAAAAAAAAAAAGAAAACAAATTTTTAATTTGAGATGCAGTTAGTTTGCATCATGAAAGTTTTCTAACAAACAGTCATAATGGAAATATTAATAACTGCATGAAATAGAGCTAAACGGATTTTGCTCAAAAAACTCCTAGCTCACACTGCAGATGTGTTAACCTTACAATGAGCAGTGCTTGCTTTTGTTACGTGTGCCTGCGTATACACACCCAGAAACTCACATTATTGAAATTAGGGTATTGCACTTTTCATTTTTGCCGATCTTCTTGTTCTAAAACCCATCACACCTTACAGTGCTTTTATACAGGTATTTTGTGTATTTCCAATGTTAAAATGAACCTCATTTGCTCCTGTCATTGTTCCTGCATTTTCCTGCAACTCCTGCCTTGTACAGAAATCACAATCCTCCCCGCCTTGCTGAGGGGCATTCCCAGACCCACCACCTCAGTTGTTCTGTGCAGCCCGCGAAGCCTTTATGAGCCGCACAAGGGGGATGCACTGTTAGCTCCGACTGTCTCTGAGCCATCTCGCTTGCTGCCCTGCTCCCAGCCCATCACAGAGGGAACGAGCTGACCAATTGAACACGTTGTGTTCAGGAAGATATGTTGTAGATATGGCAATTAGGGACATGGTTTAGTGGGCGTAGTGGTGTTAGGTTGACAGTTGGACTAGATGATCTTAGAGGTCTTTTCCAACCTCTATGATTCTATGAATCTGCAGATCTGCTGCCAAAGCACCGCCGTGTGGCGAGGCAGCACCGATGGGCCCGGCCTCGGTGTCGTGCGGGACCCTCCGAGGAGCGTGGTGCAGTGCGGGCCCGAGAGTAGAGGCCTTATCTGCTCCACCATCCTTCCCATGTTCTAGTTCTGCCTTGCTCCGCTGGTGACTCAGTCTGTTAAATGGGCGTTGTGTTTCATCATGAACCTGAGGTGATTAACTACGAGCTGTTAGGCAAAAAAATGCAGGGCAGATGTGGAGGGGGGGATGATGCAATGGGAGCACAAACAGAGAAGTCGTCACTTCTGGAAAGAGAGAAAAGGAGGAAAGAGCTGGGGAGTGAACTTAACCAGCAAAGTGCGTCAGTGACATGAGGCATCAAAGATAATGCTTTTTGGGAAAGAGCTTGAAGGTTGTTCCAAAAAGTGAAGGAAGGTGGAGGGCCTGGATGCAGGGTGCCCATAGGCTGCAAAGTCACCATGCTGGCCAACTTTGGAGCAGCACTCTGTTGTTGCAACCCAACAGGGAAACAGCTGTCAGCCTGGCTGCTAAAACCCCATTAAAACCCTTTTAAAACTGTGGATCCAAGACAAAGAGTGAGCGATTCCTTTTAACAAGTCCAGCACATCAGTAGACAGGAATGTGAGTCACTTAAGGAGCCTTTGGCGAAAGAAGGCAGCAGGTATCACGTAAAAAATAACTTGGGTTGTAGCTTGCTCTCCTTGAAGTGCTGACTAAACCAATGGGGTTTTTGCTACAGATATTTGTGCTTGACATCGTGTAGAAACGAACACTGCTGCCTGTTCTCTAAAGCAGACTGCTCTCCGTGGCTGAAGCTGGCACGTCCCTGCTGTCTAACGCCATGGGAAGCTCTCCAAAGCCTGTTGAATGTGTGGAGGGGCAAGAAGTCCTCTCTTATCCACCACTCAGAGCCAGACCTGTGGGCTCACATCCTCCCTCTGGAGAGGCCACAAAAGAATCCTATGGTTTAGATAAATACTCCTGAAGCATGTCGGAAAAGCCAGGGCTACGCAAGTATTGGGGCCAGCTCCTCAGAAAACCACTTGCAGCCTTTGCTGATGATGGTTGGAAGTCTGCCTGCAGCCCCGCGCTGTCTTGTAGGTGTCTCAGAGCCCTGGCCAAAGTACAAACAGAAATGATACGGATTGTGGACATATTATTAGCAAAATGAGGTGACACATTGCTTTTAAAATAGCAGTATTAACACTGCCTGCTTCACTGGGGAAGCTTGAGACTCCTTGTACCAGAGGAGAAGTGGGAAAACCATTGGGGTGTTTGCTACATCCTTGGGCAGCAGCAGTGTAGCGTAACCTTAACGGAGAAGCTTCAAAGCAGCTAGAAAATCCTGAGATTAGGGAATATAAAACTGAGACATGCAAAGGGCAGAAGCTGTTGGATCTCCCTGAAAAAAAAGCAGGCAGCAGCCACAGCAACTCCATAGTAAGGAGATGGGGGAGTACAGGTGCAGAAAGGCAGATATTTTTATTATGTATGTAGAAAGAGGCAGGATGTTGTGTTCAGAATAAGAGAGAGATGACATAAATGACATATAAGAGAAGTGATAAGGGAGGATATTAAAACATGGATCATATAAATACATTTAATCTTGCTACGTACTCAGGGGACCTGGGAGATCTGCCTACAAGATAATTGGCCCGCTTATCTTCACTGCGAACACATCCTGGTGTACAAGGGAAATTCCCGAAGCCTTACAGAGTGTTAACATCAGGCCGCTGGTGAAAGCGCATGAGGATGAGCCTGGCAATTGTAGGACATTTAGTCTGACATCCACCCAGGACAAAGCGATGAGAGTGCTGAGAGAGCGGCGGAGCTGGTGGCACCCTTGTGATGACCTGTTAGGGCAGAAAACATGGGATGGGCAGAGGAGAAGGGAAGAGTCAGAAACAAGGGCGGGGACACCAAGGTCAGAGGAGGAGGAAGAGGGAAGGAAGAGAAGCTCCAGGTGCTGTAGACGTTTGCTACAGGCTAGAGAGGACCCCCCTGGGCAGGGCTGTCGAGGGTGAGAGAGCACTGGAACAGGCTGCCCAGAGAGCTCGTGGAGCCTCCTCTGGAGGCATTCAAAACCCGTCTGGGTGCTTTCCTCTGTAAGCTGCTGTAGGGAACCTGCTTTAGCAGGGGGTTGGGCTAGATGGTCTCCTGAGGTCCCTTCTAACCCCTATGATTCTGTGAATGTGTTACAAATGCATTACTAGATAACTATTAAATAAACAAATGCACGAATAAAGTATTAAATGTATTAATAAATATGTAAATAAATTAATAGATGCATTAACAGCTAACAGCTGATTACAAAATGGGGTGATTAGTAAATCTAATTAATAGCAAGTGAGGAGGAGGTGTCCTGCTCCTCCCAAGTGCTTCCTGCTATGGTTCCCCAGACACCACAGCCAGGGTTCCAGCACCAGCCCAGGCTCCTCCTAACTGAGGCAATGAATGCTGCTGGTGGATTGATTTTGCCTTACAGGTATTGTTGCCCTTGTGTGTTGACACATCCACCAGTTCAAAAAACAAAGCAGTTTCTCTCTGAAGTATTGATTTTTCATCTTGTTTGCCCTTCATATTTGATTTCAGTAAAGAGAAGGAGCTGTTATCTTTGCAACTTTTAGTATGTTCTGTGCTTCCTGTAACCCATCCCCTGTGTATCCTAGCCAGGAACACAAAGATTTTCAGAGAGCTGCTGCTCAGTCTCGGGAGAGCAGTGAGAGCTGTTTTCCCAAAATATCCACTAGAGGGTACTCAACGACCTTCCAAGCGAAGGCAGGTTTGCAATCCGGCGACTGCAGGAGGAGAGCTGAAAGAAAATGTCTCTGACACTTGCGTGAACAATGGGAGGGAGCAGCACAGCACCCGCAAGCAGGATTTCAGCTGGCGGAGATCCTGGACTACCTCAAATCCAGCACGAACACCTGTGTGCCACAACGCCACGCCGCGGGACGGAAACAGGACATTTTCTGCTCCCAGGGGGTTTTGGTGGCCCCTTCCCTGGAGCGGGCGCCGGCAGGGCTGGGACCCCAGGCGCTGCACGGCGGCACCCCGCCAGGTTTGCTTTCCTTCCCCCTGCTCTTGCTGTCCGACCTGCAAGAGGAGAAGCTTCGGGGGCAACCTCGGTGTCAGCCAGGTTTTCTGAGAACATGCGTTTGTTCACACTGCTGGCCATTGGGACAGTTGGTGTTGGGGGGTAAACAACCATCTCATAAAACATCAGCAACCGCTGTTCTGTGTGTGATCTATTTTTACGGTGCTAATCACTCGTGACTATTGTAAATGGGCGGCCGACGAACGTCCTTTGTAGGCAGGCTGGAAAACAAGCAGCTAAGTCACAAACATCCACAGAGGCTCTGTAAGCCTGAAGAATTCCCTAGTCATGAATTTCTGTTCATATTATTATTCCAGGCTTTTATTTCCCCATTAAATGCTACAAAGGGCATGCAAAATGCTACGAATAGTCTTGAAAAAGCCATCCCCGTAAGGATATGCCATTCATCTTTTGCCTTCTGCTTCCAAAAAAATCAATAATAAGCATCTTATTTCAGGATTGAAAGAGAAGATTTTTACTACCCAGCAGGACATCGGAGTTATTGACCTTGAACACTAATCAGTATGTTTGAATGTTCTTACCAGGTTTAGAGCCAAGGCTACCAAAAAAAAAAAAAAAAAAAAATCTAATTACATCAGCAGGGGGCACGATTTCTTCAAAATATCACGGGATTATTGGAACCATGAGCTGGGTTTTCTTTCTATTACACAGCACAGGGCACCAATCCCATTTTTAAAGATCTAATGGGATTTTTCTCAGTTAACCTGCTCAGTTCAATGCCTTGAACTCAGGTCTCGCTTTAGGGTTGGTAGTGGGGTCCCAAACTCTCTTTGCGGGCAGTGATTTGCAGCATGCAGTAGAAGCATATGGTCACGTCATGCCCGTGGCACCAAGACCAAAGGTCCTGGGAAGCTTGCTGGCACCCCAAAATCCTTTTTAACAATAAAAGCAAGGCAAGCATGAGATGAACACAGCCCGGCATGCAGCATGGAGGAAAGCAGGGACCACTTTTGGAGGCAGTAAGAAGCAAATCTGAGGAGTATTACAGCAATATAGGAACTGCCACACCAGAGGGGACCCCAGGTGGGACCGGAGGAAGTCCAGCGAGATCAGGGCCCTGGAGACACTGCTGATGGAGGGAAAGTGTCTCAGGACAGGCCACGCTGAGGCATCCTTCCTTCTTCCAGAGGTTGGTCAGCAGGGTGGAGATTTCCTGAGGCTGGATCTGGTCCATGGTGCCTTCTAAATACAAGTGGGTTTATTCAGAGAAAGGCCTCAGGACCGTAGTGTGGAGGCAAAGGAAACATTTCAGGTCACTACCCTCCCATTTGAGCCTAGACGCAGCTTTCTATCTTGTACCAGATCTTGAATCTTGAAAAGCTCAGGGTTTTGGTATTGTTTTTCTTAAAAGCTTATCTTCAAATGATAAGCACTCAAGGCATCCCACAGCATCTGCAGCCTTGCAAGGCACTGGCACTCATATATCACCTGTGTAACTCCTTGGTGAGCCTAAGAGCTTAATGCAGGATTGCTAGATAGAAACAAAGCAGACAGGATCAGAAGCATGTGCCATAAAAACTCCCTTTCCTTTTAATCTGTGGATCCATGCTCAGGCTTTCTATAAAATGCATACTATTGGCTGTTGTGACTTCTCCAGACCAGTGGGCATCCAGACACGGCAAAACTGAGAGTGGGTGGAAACAAACACTTTTTCTTTTCTCCCTGTTTATCTTATCCCAGGTTATGTATGTCCTGTTACAAATACCCTCCTTAAAAAATGCCGACAGACTGTGTTCAAAAGTAAAGGATAAAGTTATGGTCATGGGTAACTGCAGGTGAAAGGAATTTATCCCCTTTCAGTCTGGGATGATGCAATGGTTGTGGTTTAACCCAGCAGGCAGCCCAACACCACGCAGCCAGTCACTCAGTCGCCCTCAGTGGGATGAGGGAGAGAACTGGAAACAAAATAGAACTCATGGTTTGAGATAAAAACTATTTACTAAGACAAGGAAAAAAAAAAAAAAAGGAAAATAGAAACAACAATGTGATGATAAAATATATATATTGACAATGCAATTACTTGCAGCCCGCTGCTCGATGCAGACTAACAGAATAACTGTTCACTGACCAATGCCATATTAGCAAGGCCACAGAGCACAAGGCCTCACCACCCACCAACTAGCACCCAGCAATCCCCAAGCAGCAGCCCAGCCCCAGCCAACCCCCCACAGCTTTATAGCCCTCTGCAGGATGTCATGTGGCATCGAGTGACATTTTGCCTAACTCTGGCCAGCTGTCCTGGCTCTGGCATCCATCACTCAGCAACAACCGAAACATCGGTGTGCTGCTAACGCTGTATCTCAGCTGAAGCCAGGACAGCAATATTGCCACTTCTCTAACACACCAGCTGAACTTGCCCTTCCTTCACCAGTTGCTCCCCCAGCAGCTTTCCATGGTTTTCACCTGCAGAATAGGCAACACAAAAGAAGCAGATGTGCTGAAGGTGCGCTCTGATGTTGGGAGCAGGTGGGTCTGAGTGCCCACAGTGCTACGGAGCTGTGACAAAAGACGAGCAGATTTCTCTTCACATTTTTAGTATATTATAAGATGTACATGACCACTGACCACCTGACCTGGCCTAAAGCTCAAGCTATTTTCATTCTGAATTTTTATTCAAGCTCCACCTCAGGTTCCTGGAAAGTTCAAGTTCAGCTTCTGTCTTTGATCATTGGCAAAGGGGATTTTCTCCTTGGCACCAGTGACAGCATGTAGGTGTGGGGGCTGGACTGACTGTGTTCATTTGCCTTGCTATACAAAGTGCCAATTAAGACAAAACTGGGTAAATAAACCAAAGTTGAGAACATAGCATAACTGTAAACGTGTTTCATCACGGTTTATAAAACAGCATGTTGATTACTTTAATAATTGCACAGTGCTTTTTTGTTTCAGCCAAATCCCCTGCCTTCACTTCAGCACACTTATCTAGGCCTCGTCACCTTTCATGTGCACCTCCCTGCTTCCAGCTTCTTGTTACAGAGCACAAACTGGTGAGGGGACTGTTTGGGCTTCATGGCACAGGTCCAAGTGACAATATGGCATTGCAGTTTCCCCAGAGATGACACCAGGAGGAGACCTGCACTCTAAGGCAGACTGCCCAGAAGATGAAGTTCCTTAGCTCTGCTGGTTCCCCGGTGGGTACGCAGGTGTGAATTAAGGGCCACCCACCTTCTGCTCTCTACAATAAATCATGCACCCTGAAGTGGGTGTATGTTACTATGGCTGCTGGCTGCTGGAAAAACTAGGTGATTCATTTTAAAAGAGCTATTAAATACTGAAAATAATAATAATAAAATCAAAATTAAATAGAAAATAGAATAAAGAGAATAAAAAAGACAAATTATTATTCTCCAATCGTATTTAATGAAAAGGCATAGGTGATGTGTTCCAGACTGAAGAATTCTCTCTCTCTCAGACCCAGCCTCCCCATGGCCCCTCTGACACCTCCTTGTAGGCAAATTTCCCACAGCCTAATGCTTCTTTCTAGGATAACCAGAAGCCTTTGGCTACCTGCACCTCAGGCTGCAAGTGAGAAGACTTTTCCCTGTGCTGCCTTGTTTGCTGACCCCCTTTCTGAAGCCTGTCAGTTTCTGCTTCATGTGGTTTAAGGTGGGGTGAGTAAAAATGCCCCAAACATTCAAAATGCAGGAAGATCACTGATTTAAGCGGAATTTTCACACTTCTCTGTCCCTGTCCTTTCTGTGTGTTTTTGGGGTCATCTATATCAGCGCATTCTGTTGGACTATAGACCCAAAGGTTGTCAGCTTCTTCCACCAAATGGTTTGGTTTAACTGAGAGGTAAACAAGGGGATGGGACAGCTCAAATTATTTCTTTTAAAGATCATTTTCTCGTACTGACAACAGCCAATTTCCCCCATCATCCTGTTCACCAGGTGCCTATTTTTCATCACTTTCTCCCAGAACCTCCCTAGTCCAGGAAAGAATATATCTAAAAAAAAAAAAAAAGCTGTTCACTGTAAGTTGTTACCTCAGTGGTTTGTAATTTTAAGGTCTCTAAATGTGCTTTAAAGTGGTTGGCATATTTGTTTTTTTGTTTTGTTTTGTTTTTTTTCCTGTCTTGCATGTCAGTGTCTGCTTTTGCTAAAAGTTTGATCTTTTTTGGTTTTGTTTGGTTTGATTTTCTCCTTGTAAAAGGCTGAAGAAATGTTTTCTGTGCAGCCCCTGCTCTTTAGCCAAAATCATAAGTGGTGTTTGATTGAGCATGGGTTAATATAATATTCTTGAAAATCTCTTTGACTTGTATTATATGAATCATGTCACATTTTATAATTTATTTAGGAGAATGTAGTGCTCTTGTCTGTATTTTCAGTGTGTCAATAGATTTCCAAGTAAATAGAATCACAGAATCACATAATCATTTGAGTTGGAAGGGACCACTAAAAGCCATCCAGTCCAACTCCCCTGCAGTGAACAGGGACACCTACAGCTGGATCAGGTTGCTCAGAGCCCTGTCCAGCCTGACCTTGAAGGTCTCCAGGGACGGGGCATCCACCACCTCTCTGGGCAACCCGTGCCAGTGCTTCACCACCCTTATCATAACAAACTTTTTTTCTTATATCCAGTCTACATCTCTCTCTTGGTTTAAAACCACTTCCCCTAGTCCTATCACAATAGGCTCTGCTAAAGAGTCTGTCCCTTTCTTTCTTTTAGCCCCTCTTTAGATACTATCAGGTCTCCCCAGAGCCTTCTCTTCTCCAGGCTGAACAGCCCCAGATCTCTCAGCCTGTCCTCACAGGGGAGGAGTTCCACCCCTCTGGTCATTTTTGTGGCCCTCCTCTGGACATGCTCCAACAGCTCCATGTCCCTCCTGCACTGAGGACTCCACATCTGGACCCAGCACTCCAGGTGGGGTCTCACCAGTGCAGAGCAGAGGGGCAGGATCACCTCCCTTGCCCTGCTGGCCACGCTGCTTTTGATGCAGCCCCGGATGCGGTTGGCTTTCTGGTCTGACCCAGGTGCAAGACCTTGCACTTGACTTTGTTGAAGTTCATGAGTTTCCCCTGGGCCCACTGCTGGAGCCTGTCTAGGTCTCTCCGGATGGCATCCCATCCCTCAGGCGTGTCACCCTCACCACACAGCTTGGTGTAATCCACAGAGTTGTTAGGTTCAAGATGGTCATCATGTGAAATGTTTATGAACATAGGGACCAGGAGAGAAAGGTGATATCTGTGCTTGCAAACCTGCCTGATATCAGTCTTTGAGTGATGTCTATACACAGATGCGTGCTCTATAAACCTGCTGCCCTCCAGAAGAGGGATGCCTCACCCAAGCTGTCCCCTGGCAGCAGCAGGGTTATCTGGGCCCTCTCCCAAGCAGTGTCTGTGCCACCTGACCCAGGCTCCAACAAGGCTGTTGAGCTACATCGAACTCCAGCCCTTACCTTGCAGGATTCACACATCTCTCTTTCAGCTTGAAATGCGTTCGGTTTTGGAGTCCAGCAGGAGAACCCCATCCCCTCAGATACATTTTGTCCAATTTTTAAAAACTGAAGCCTGTTCATCCAGCACTCCACTTATCATACGTACCCGTTGGGCTGAATTTCTGAAACAAAACTAGTGATATTGCAGCAGGGATGAGTTTCTTGGTTTACGAGATTATGTCGTCATATTGATGTATGAACAGCCAGGAACGCATCTGTCTTGATTTACTTGTTACGAATGGGCAATGCTCCCTTTGTTTTTCAACTTCTCAGCAATGCAAGCCGTTAATTAAAATGTATGACTCTCTCAAGTGCTATTTTAATTGCATTTCAATTCTAGCTTAAAAGGCCGACAAATAATAAAGCTGGGTATTATGTACACTTTGAAATGCTGAGACACATAGGGGGAACAGACAGCTCCTGCAATCAGTTTGTTCTCCCACACTGCCCCATTCCTGAGAGTACCATTTGCCTGATTAATGGGTGTTATTTTTTTCTGTAAAAATCAACAATTTTAACATTGTTTTGCATCAGGCTCTCTGTGTGTCTTGCTTGTGAATTAAGGAGAGAGCTCTTCAGCCGCTCTCCCAGGTGCTGCTGGCATCAGAGCACAATGCCTGCTTGATCGTTCTCACAGCTCCGTTGCCCTGGTCACTTACCCCTTGTCAGAGGGTTGGTGCATAACCTGGGACAAGACACGGCTGGCATGGAGGTGGGTTGTCTTTCAGCATCAGCTCTTGTGAATTCAGTCCTCATTGTCCCTCTTTCCAATTTGCAATATGTCGTTAACAGTATTTTATGGCTTCAGAAAGGGACGGTGTTTCACAAAGAGTTTCAGCAGGTTGAAAGCTGTGGAGGGTGCAGATACACCTACATCCAAAGGTGGTGTAGATTTGATGTATGCATGGTATACATGCATATATCTGCAGGAGCCATACTTGTGCCAGAAGTCATGGTTTCTTGCTCTGTATTTACACTCCTACTTTCTCATAACTTCTTACACGTGCTGAGTACAGCACACAACTGTCCATTGACATCACATCCATATACATGAAAATTAGGGTTCTTAAATCATCATTGGAGATGAAATGTTTTGCTTTGCTAACTATTAGCATCCAAGTGGCCCATTTGGATGCAGTTCACTCCGCTCTCTCATAAATTTTATATCACTCCAAGGAATATATAGATTAGCCCTGTGTTTAAGAGTGCAGCTGGCATCAAAAAATGATGAGCAGATGAAGAGAGACCATTGACTTTGACAAGAAGTGTCTGCATTATTCACATGTGAGCAGCTGAAACGGGCTGCGTTTGGTGCCTGCCGTAACATCCCATTGCTGAACATCAGACATATTTATCACATACAAACTGTGAGGTTAGCACATTTCACGCCAAGACCCCAAAATTCTCACTCTGGGACTTCTCATTTTCTAGCTGGGAGTATTACCATTTTGGCAGATCCAATTGTTACTTTTTTAAAAACCCAATTGCAACAGATGCTTCTTTAACTTACACCATATAACTTTGCTGCCTATTTCACCGCTTGTTTCATAACATTTGATCCAATCTGACACCTGTGTCACATGTTAAAGCTCATCTCCAGCAGAGGAGAGCATTCCTGATTTAGGCTGCAGCAGACTTCTGATTTATTGAGATTTCCTCTCCCTCGCTTTAATCACGATGAACAAAAATCATCTAGCAAAGAGCGTGTCTAGTCACTTACTAGACAGTGTAAATTTGCCTAGTATTCCTTTAAATATTTTAATTAGATGAGTGGGAGTGGGGAGCTTGGTCTCATTAATCAGTACACTGAAAACGTTCATGGATAAGCTCCTGAGGGAAGAGCTGCGGGATATGGGTTATTTTAAGCATTTATTTGCCTGCCTATGCAGCACTGAAAATGCTTGTGATCTACAACAGTTGACAAATAAAAATTTGAGCAGTGATGTGAAGCCAAGGAAAGGTATTCTGTGGCGAATTACAAATCACCCCACAAGGGCAGGTCCAAGAGAGCAATTGCGCTGGCAGTGAAAGTCCAGACAAGTCTACTTGCACAACAACGACACCATATCCAATTTTTTCTCCCCTCAGACCCATATCAATGTGAGAAATGGAAAACTGTGGAATGTTTAATTAATTATCATGCATTTAAAATATATTAATCACCCTGGGAACCCTAAGAACTTGAAACCTGTGCTATTTTGAACAAATTAAAGTTGGCTCTGAATAAATATTAATTTTCCCTTTCACGTATTGCCTCTTAACTCAGCCATGTGTCATCCCAACTCCTGGAACCAGAATAAACTCCCACTGAAGTGTGTGCCTGGGCAGACTTGTCAGCCATACTGATGTGGGGAATGGGTAAACTGCTTGAATCCATACTAGGTAGATACGTCGGCTTACTGGAAGCACATTTTAGGGCAATGATTGCCCATAATCTAGTGGCTGACTTACTGAAGACGCCAGATATGCCACCTGCCAGGTTATTATTTGACAAGGGCTCCCTTTGATGGCTGCTGCTCTCCTGTCCCTCAGCACTCCCAGCCCCGTGTCACCTCCTCAGTTCTGCCTGAACAGTTTATTATTTATTCAAACAATGATTATAGAGTTACCTATAACATTTACGAGTTGCAGAAATCATTAAACAAATGCACAAATAAAACGTAATGGCCTTCATCTAAGTGGCAAAATTGTGAAAATCTGATGAGGTTTGCCTGATTCACAACACCTGAGATCCCAGAGCCTCTCTGCCTCACTGCATGCACAGGCCGTGCAGACAGCATCTGCAAAGAGTCACCAGCTGTCTTAGCACTACGGAGTCAGTCAAGCTGAAGACAGTCACACAGCTGAACTTTCTGTTGCTGCAGTACCTTTGCTCACTTGCATGTTCTATCCAACCAAGAACACCACAAGATAAAGAAGTATCTTCACAGTGAGAAGCACGGAGATTTATAGAGATAAAGGGTTCGCTTATAAAAATGTATATTGGCACCTAAATATGAAAGGTCATTTCTTAAATCTTCAGAAACAACCAGCATGCTGAACTCCCCCTACAGTGAACCTATCCTCATCCAAAGAAGTTGCCCCAAAACACACAGGCCACTTATGGTGGAACGACTGCAGCCAGGCCAGCTCCCTGTCCCCAGTCCCAGCAGTGTGTCAACTTTCCTCTTTATTTATTTTTTCTCTGGGGCTGGCATAGAGAGGCACTGAGAATGACCATATTGGACTTGGTGGTCTTACTTTTCTTAGTTAATAAAATGGACTGAAGCCTTGTGCTCAGGCGGCCTGGCAGAGTTCACAGAGGACCAAATCCCTAAATTCCCTCCACGCTGCGCCATGTCCCTGTCTGTGCTGAAACAATGTGATACACCAGTGTGAGATCAGGAGACCTCTGTCAGTGCTGCAGGGCCGTATTTTATCTGTTTGCTTCTTCTGAGCATCCATTTTCTTCAGGTGCAGAACGCAGCCATCAAACCCTGTTGTGGTACTGAAATGAGCTCCTCCACGGAAAACAAATAGTGACGCTGTTTCAAAACAGTTGGTTAGATCTTATGCCAAGAGGCAGTACCACTCATCTTGAGGCCCAAAAGTCTTGGGGAATCTCATTTTTAAGTTTCCAAAGCTTGTTATTCTTGCTAGGCAGTGATAAAATGGATGGTGAAACCACAACTGAAATATTTGGTCAGATGGGCTTCTACAAAGTGCAATTTTGATGGCAGATGAGGGTGTTGGGGCTTAGTTTAAAATTCATGGATTTCAGAGTGCTACATTTCTACTTGTATGGCAAGGATTTGCTGCAAGAAATGCTTGCAACCTCCACCAGCCTTGGCAACGATCTCTGTCAGAGCCTAACTGTATACATGGGTATTTTATGAACAGCAACATGTGGGACATCAGCTTTTAGGGACACCAGATTCATGAGAGACACTGTGCATGTTAGACAAACGAGCCCTGCCCTTAGGACAAAGTGCAGACACAGGAGGTGAAGGTGAAGGTGAGACAGTTTAAAGTGACACGAAAGCAGAAGCCACGTGTTGTGGCTGCGAAAGATGTGAACTGGCTTTGGAGACACCCTGGTACTGTGGATGTGACTGTGAAATCAAACAGGATTTGGAAGAGAGGAACAGGGTAGAAGGATGAGAAGATTTTGTAGGATACATTTTGTGTATTTGGAAACTAATTGCTCAGAGCTTACCCTGAAATAATCTAACATGCCATGGAGTAACGGTGCAAGAACACTGGTCTTTAACTCCATTGAATACTATTATCTAGAGAACAAAGACAACATCTTACAGGGTATTTTGTTACTGTTATGCTAGTAAGTCCAAAAAAAAAAAAAAAAAAAAAAAACCATGAAAGAGGTTAGAGAAGTTGTGAGTACAGTTCTCCAAGTTTACTTTAGCAGCTGTACAAACCAAGTTAGTGATATAATCTCAAGAGTCAGCCTGCTTGATTCAGTGTTAAAATAGTTGCCATATGTATCCAGGGAAAAATACCAACAACAAAAAACTGAAGTGTTGTCAAGATATAGATTATGCAATGCAAGTTGTTTGTGTATAAACTATACTAAGGGAGAAAGTTTGAAACACCTGGAAGGGGCAAAGCTGTAACTATTAGTGGTGGCAGCTAACACATTTCCAAAGAGAAGTCAGAAGAAGTGGAAGAGGAGGCTGCACTGTTCTATTTCTCTTTCTCCCAGCATAACAAACCAGTATGTATAAATAAGCAGCTGGTCTCCCCTCATTCCCTGCCACCTCCTCTCAAAAAAAAAAAAAAAAAGAAAAAAAAAGAAAGCAAGAAGATGGTGTGAAATAATTACAGCGTCTGTAATGTAGGAACGATCAAAACCACCAATTACCATAGAAAGACAGTTCATTTGCCATCTTCTGGGAAATGTTACATTTCTGAATAATCCTATTTAAAATCAGACTGTATCTGAATGTCTACACACATAAAGCTAAATTAAAAAAAAAAAAAAAATGCAGTGGCTGGAGTCCAGATGTGAGAAGATCCATAAAGCTAGAATTCTTTACGGAGTGCTGCGGTTCTGCTGGTGTCAGAGTGGCTGTTCTCCATCCGCAGTGTCCTCCAGCTGTACCACAGGCGTACCCTCCCTGCAGAGAGCTGGGGTTGTGCTCTGTGTCTGGTAACACCGTGCTGTGGTCAAACCACCTGCTGTGGCACACGGGTAAACTTCCAAACACCCGGGGTGGTCTCCATGGGTACAGGGGACACCCACACAGCCTGTGCCTCGGTGTCTGACTGCGAGAGCAGCCGGCTCCCTCCGTCTATGACAAGCAGAGTACAGCAAGGGAGAGTCGGCATCAGCCACTGCTGTCTTCAATGCTGGCTATGTTGCAGATGCTCTGAGCATGTTCCTTTGTAACTAGCAGCTGCTGAGCTTTATCCAAACCCAGGTCTGCTTCACATTTCTTTCTCCACTAGTCAATGAAGCAAAATGCACCTTGTTGCAGATGACAGAGATGCCATCTCCCGCCAGCAGTAATCTAACTCACTGCTCTGATGTTTGCGATGCTTACAGCTGGATGCTGCAGGAGCTGCAAGGATGGCGATGTCCCCATGGGTTTCGTTATGGTGCTGAGTCCCAGACTACCCAGAGCAGTGCTCCCAGGCCAGCACGTTGGCATGTCAGAAGGATGGAGAACAACAGCTACAGCACCCTCTCCAGTCTGTCAGTACTGTAGGATTTTACTAAAGAAGGTGCTCAGGGCAACTCGTAAGCCCAAAACCATTTGAGCAAAATTCACTGGAGCTTCCCCCTCGCCCCTCTTGCTCTCACTGCCCTCTCTGGGGCCAGCAGCAGGTGGGTGGCTGTCTGCCTCATCCTGCTGTGCCCTGCAGGGCCGGAGACAAGGCCTGCGGTGCCTCCCCCGCTGCCGCGGGCGTGCTGGGGAGAGGATCAGTTAATTAGTGTTTGTGAAGCAGCCATGCCATGGGGTAATCGCTGCCACAGGGGAAAAAAAGCATTAGTAAATTAGTATTTCGGAGGTGGGTTTGGCTAGCAGGCAGTAAATAGGCCTGGGGCCTCCCAGCTGGCAACGAGGAGGTGCTGGGGGAGCACAGCCAGGCCCAGCACCGGGGCTTTCTGTGTTTGCTGCCACACCAGGGCCATGGCACAGACTTACTGCTGAAATAAGAGGGTAACATTTCAGCCCTCGTTCTTTACCTGTTGCTTGCTGGAGGGCTGAGGGCAGAACTGTTTTTCAGTGTAGAAATATGTCTGTGACAAAGAGAGTGCGTGATGCGTTACGGGCACACAAACCCCATCCCCACCAACAGGCCAGCTGCAGGAGGAGTGCAGAGAGCAGTAACACACGACCCCATCAGTATCCATGCAGCTGGCTCACACTATCCTTGATGCAAATGTCACCTGACTGGCAGAACAGAGGTAAGATTGCCATCCATCACATTTTAAAATAGCCTAATCACACTATATATGCTGGGTAACCATAAAGGAAAAGCATTCAGATGATCAATAATAGGCAGGAATATGTTATGCATTTTCCTACAGGTGGAAAGCATAACTGTATAGGTCCAAACATAAATACTCTGTTCGTATAATGAAGTGTTAACATTAATCCAGCAAATAGCTTCCTTTATTCCTGTGGGGATTTGTGTCTGCAGAAGCACCCAAAGCAAACGCAACTCCGTCTTACCCCCAGGGGGTGAGGAGGTGCCCGTCCGCACCTCCCAGACCCTTCTCCCCCTTCCCTGCTCCCTGCCACACTGCTTTTCCCCAGGGGAAAACACTGCTTTTCCCCAGGGGAGCCCAGCACTGCTAAGCTGCTCAGGGCTTTATCTCCTGACTCAGCCTTGGGAGGATTTTCCAGCCAGGCATCTCCCGCCCGCCGTGCCACAAGGTCCTGCCGACCCGCTGGAGGTTCAGCTGACGGTGCCATTTACATTTTCAGACGCACATTTCTGGGTAGAAATATTGCCCCTAAGTAGGAAGGGAATGGCAGGACCTAGGTGGGAGTTTGAAGTTGTAGATGGAGAAAATAAAGTCAGTTAAGTCAGGGAGTCTTTTCCTCACTTTAACTGAGGATTGTCATAAGCAGGGATCAGAAGTTGGCAGGTACTGTGTGTATCACACACTCAGATTGCTCACACAAACTATCAGATATTATTCAAATTCTAAATAATGCTCAGGAACAGTACAGAATTGTTCCAGAATTCATGTCAGAATAAAACAGCTTTTAATGTTGCTGTACTGCTCTGGCAGCTGGGAGTGGGAAGCAGGACCATCCTCAGCCTACTCAACAGTGAACCTTAGAAGCGCTTGCTCCTAAGACCTGCTGTGACTTGCAATTCTACCTCTTGCATCACCAAGTCTCCTGCTAATTCAAAGGGCTCAGCAGGACGAGCAAGGCAGGCTGACAAGGATATAAGTAAAAATAGCAGCAAGGACTGCCTACTATTTTTTCCAGCACTCCCTCGCTCCCCTGTTTGTCTCCCAGAAGAGGCTGTGATGAAAACACCCACTACCAGGCACCACACCTGCATCTGAAAATGTAGCACCTCACATCCCCCTCACAACGACAGGGCTGGGGTAAGCCCCAAAACCCAGCGCTGAAGCTCCTTGTTCTGCTGTCACATCCCTGAAGAGAGGACAGGACCTTGGAGGCCATTTGACCTCCCTCTGATGCATCAGTCCCCGTGCTGGTGTAGGAGGACCAGGGGACCCTGGCAGGGGCTGAACTGTCCTGCAGTTCCCAAGTTGCATTTTTAAAAGTTACCCTACCATATGTCTCACTGTTATGGAAACAAAAACACTTCCAGACCTGTTGCTTTTTTCATGCAACTGTGTTATCCAACACTGGTCTATGCAGTGAGGCTGTACTACTATTAAAATGGAATTGGAAAGAACTTGGTTTCATTCACCAATGACAGGATACGATAGGATGTGCAGGCACGACACAAAGCTGCACAAGAGCAGGCTCAGACTGGATATCAGGAAAAATTTTACTGTGAGGGTAGTCAAACATTGCAACAGGCTTCCTAGTGAGGTGTTTGATGCCCTGTGCCTGCCAGTGCTCAAGAGACATTCAAATAATGCCTCCATAATGTGCTTTAGCTTTTGGTTAGGCCTGAAGAGGTCAGGCAGCGGACTTGATGGTATTTGTAGGTCCCTTCCAACTGCACTCTTCTAAATTTAATTTGGTTGGTAAGTGCAGGAAGGCTTGGCTACAAGTCTTCCAGGCTAAAGAAAGCTAACACCACGAGGATGACGAAGCCCTGTTGTGTGTCACTGGGAGAGCAGGAGGGGTCTCCGCCACAGGAAGGTTTTTAGGTTACTGAGACCTGTCAAGGTATGCTGGAGGACGGAATAAGTGCTATCCAGAGAGCAAATTTTTGTTGCTGTATAGTCATAATCTTTACCAGCTACGATAAATCTTAGCATGTCACTGGAAATAAAAAGTACAGAATATGTTTAATTGTAGCCATCTCAGGACTGGTTCTTGGTCATTTAGGCATCCTGGTACTCAGGCATGACAACCGGGACCGAGCCAGACGTTACCATATTTTCCTTGCAGGACACTCACAGTAGCAAGTATCAGCAGCACAGATCAGTCCAGGGGATCAGCGCTGCCTGGGCCCCAGCCAGATCGTGTCTCCACGCAGGCCAGTCTAAACTCTGTGCTTTTCAGATGTAAAGGGGTCAAATTTAAGTTGTGGATAGCAGTGAAACATAATTCTTAAACATGGCTGTCACGCTGCATTAAGCATGAAGTATCTTCCCCATGCTGTCGAGGGGCTGAAATCACAGCTCTTGTTCCCATCCAGCCATTATCATCCAAAGTGAAGGACCTGCACACCTAAACTCCATTAAAGCAGAGAATTTTTTTTTAGGTTATGACAATGTTTATGGAGATCAAATGAGAGAAGGAAGACAGACGACTAGAAAAAATGCATGGGTAGACATAACAATATGAACTCTCATTAGATAATATTTCTGCTCTTGTGCGCCCACTGCTTTGAATTTCATAGAATCGTAGAATCATAGAATCGTAGAATCATAGAATGGCTTGGGTTGGAAGGGACCTCAGAGATCATCTAGTTCCAACCCCCCTGCCGTGGACAGGGCTGCCAGCCACTAGCTCACTACACCCAACTGCCCAGGAACCCATCCAGCCTGGCCTTGAACACAGCCAGGGACGGGGCAGCCACAGCTTCTCTGGGCAGCCTGTGCCAGCGCCTCACCACTCTCTCAGGGAAGAACTTCTTCCTGATGTCCAACCTAAACCTCCCCTCTTTCAGTTTTAGCCCATTCCCCCTTGTCCTACCATTATCCACCCGTGCAAAAAGTCGGTCCCCCTCCTGCCTGTAAGCTCCTTTCAAGTATTGGAAGGCCGCAATGAGGTCTCCCCGGAGCCTTCTCTTTTCCAAGCTAAACAATCCCGACTCCCTCAACCTTTCCTCGCAGGAGAGGTGCTCCAGCCCTCTGATCATTTTGGTGGCCCTCCTCTGGACCTGCTCCAACAGCTCCACATCCCCTCTGTACTGGGGGCCCCAGGCCTGGACACAGCACTCCAGGTGAGGCCTTCCAAGGGCAGAGTAGAGGGGGACGATCACCTCCCTCTCCCTGCTGGCCACCCCTCTCTTGATGCAGCCCAGGATGCCATTGGCCTTCCTGGCTGCAAGAGCGCACTGCCGGCTCATGGCCAGCTTTTCGTCAATCACGACGCCCAAGTCCTTCTCCGCAGGGCTGCTCTCAAGGAGTTCTTCTCCCAGTCTGTACACACACCTGGGATTGCCCCGACCCAAGTGCAACACCTTGCACTTGGCCTTGTTGAACCTCATCAGGTTCTCGTGGGCCCACTTTTCCAGCCTGTCCAGGTCCCTCTGGATGGCATCCCTTCCTTCAGGGGTATCAATTGCACCACTCAGCTTTTCAGAATTTCTGCTGTAATTTTCTAAAATGCCTACTTTGGGAATCTGACCTCATGCCTCTCCTACTGCAATGTGTGTTGTTGGTCTATTCCCTCTGGTAAACCATTTCATAATCCACTTTGTTCTACTACTCAGATTTGAGTGCCAAAGCTCTTCTAAAAGTGAGAACTTAGGATGTAAATTATTTATGTAATTTTCACTATTTTATATTTTCTATTAAATTGCTAGATTTTCTTAGCAAATTGAATAATTTGGCCAAGGCTATATAAATTTCTCTAAAGATGTCCAAACTGATTATCCTGTAATTGCTTTGATGTAGTTAGCCATCCACACTGTGCTATTAGTAATTCTTATCTCGATATGGAAAATCAATCCTACTATAAAGTTCATTTAATTTAGAACTTGAAGTAAACACTTAGTTTTTAGAAAAAAAAAAAATAGATCAGATTGTACCTGTCTAGTAGAGAAACACATTATATTTTGAAAAAATATGCCAGCCAGACCTGCTTTTCTGCAGCATTCTCAAATTTCAAATGCGATCAGTGACATTCACTTCTGGGAGCTTAGCAGAAGCCAAGTTTTTAACAACTTTTTCCCACAAAGCTTCTTCAGTTCAGGAGAGAAGGAGAAAGCTTGGCCGCCTGAACTGCCCCTCACAAGTAACAACTTCTCCCCTCACTTCAAACTCCATCATCAATTACGCAAACAACTGAACAGAAATTTTGTGGAGGTGGACTGGTTAAAGGCAAGGGCTCAGCAACGCCTTTGCCAAAGGGACAGAGACCCAGACTCACCCTGTATCCTCTGTATCAGAGACTTGGCAGGGGAAAGGCCGGAGCAGGAAAGCAACAGAGAGGGACTGGGAGCAAGATCATGTTAGTTCTGCTACAGCAACATTTTGTAGGTACTCTGCAAAGTCCTTCCCTCATCTCACAAAGCAGTGGCTGATGCAGAGATTTTATGTTCAGCATTGTACATAGTTTTAACATGAGTAAGAGGTTTCTGCACCAGGGAGGAGAGGTACCTAGGAGCATATTTCTAAAGGTTAAAAACAACCACAGTAGTAACCAGCACTGTCAAATGCAACCTGATACAGAAATTACAGAGCAAGCACTTGAAATGCCTACTTTGGCTTTAAGACCTTTACTTTTTATAAAGCAGAAATCAAAACCTTGTTTATACATACAACATTATTATATACAGGAGGAGCACAAGTGTCCTAGTTTGTATAACAGCTCCGCACACACCTCTCACCTAACAAATATTCTTGTGTCTGTGCTGGAGAAAGCAATGCCATTACATAGGAGGGGGGAAAGCCCCTCTTGTTAGATCAGAAGCTGTAAATCTGTGTGTTAATGAGAAAGAGTGTCTCCAGGAATTCAACCAAACTGGGAAGACTTTCCCAACTCTTGCTGAAAGCCTTGCAGAAACTGTTGTGGACATTGCCTGAAAGAGATTTCCTTGTGCCCATTGCAGTTTTGTTGTGTTGTAAGAATTGACCTGAATGCTACTGGGGACTCGAGTCTTCTGCCACTAGAGAAACATAGTCAGCCATTATTTTCACCAAGTTTCAGATATTGGATTCACTGTGTTGAATGTCATTTCTTCTTGATGCTGGGGAAATGAAGCACAGGAATATGAATCGTGGAATCACAGAATGGTTTATATTGGAAGGGACCTTAAAGACCACCTAGTTCAATCCCCTGCCATGGGCAGGAACACCTTCCCCTAGACCAGGGTGCCCAGTGCCCCGTCCAACCTGTTCTTGAACACTTACAAGGATGGGCCATCCACAGCTTCTTTGGGCAACCTGTTCCTATGTCTCACCACCCTCTGAGTGAAGAATTTCTTCCCAATATCTAATATAAATCTTCCCTTTTCTAGTTTAAAACCATTATGCTTTGCCCTGTCACTACACTCCCTGCTAAAGAGTCCCTCTCCAGCTTTCCTGTAGGTGTCCTTTAAATATTGGAAGGCTGCTACAAGGTCCCCCAGGAGCCTCCTCCAGGCTAAAGAATCCCAAGTTTCTCAGCCTGTCTATCTTGTAACAGATCCACGTCTTTCTTGTGCTGGGAGCCCCAGGGCTGACTGCAGTACTGTGGATGGGGTCTCACCCGCCTGGAGATCAGAGGGGAAGAGCCACCTCCTTCGACCTGCTGGCCATGATGCAGCCCAGGATACCATCTGCTTCCTGGGCTGCACGTTCTCACTGCCAGCTGATATCCCCAAGTCTTCCTCCACGTGTCTGTTCTCCATCCGTTCATCTCTTAGTCTGTGCTGATGCATGGGATTGCTCCAAATCAGAGTGCAGCACCCTGTACTTGGCCTCGTTGAACTTCACCGATTCACAATGCCAAGATTAGTAAAATCAAAGCAGAAAAATAAATTTGACAAATAGTCTCAAGGAGGCTAGAAAAGAAGTGAAAATGCAAACATTACTGGAGAAAATACATTAAAAATATACATCAACATGTAGCTTTGGTAATTAAGAGCAGAAAAAGTATTGAAGATGTTAGCAGAACTCAAATGAACTCGACTTGAAGACATACAACACTTTTTTTTTCCAGTGGATACTTAAGAAGAACATTACTAAACAAGCCAAAACTGTGGGCGGTCTGCATGCAAAGGCATATTTTCTACATCAAGACTTAGAAAACGGAGTATCAGAATATCAGATCATCTAGAGTTAGTCAAAAATAAATGATTAAAAGATCTTATCCATATGCTTCTGTTCAAGTGTGAACCTTAAACTAACTCAAGATCAGCAGATAGCAGATAAAATCAGAGATTCCCATCGTGCTGGTTGGTTGTTCTTTTTTCTTTTTTTTTTTTTTTTTTTTTTTTTTTTTTTTTTAATAGAAAATCTGTGTCAAGTCTTCATAGGAATCCTCAGGGAGCTGCATGGAGTACACATCTGCAATGTCTGGTCCTTCACCAGCCTCTCACCAGTGAAGGCTCAAAGGAATATGGGCCATCAGCCAGTGCCCCAAAAATGTTGAAGACAGTACCATTTGGTTGCCCACATGACAGCGTCTCATGTTGCTCAAGGTGTCACAGGATGTCTGAGGTGCCGTGGGGTGCTGTTGGCAGTGGCCCAGAAGAAAAATGAGTTCAATAGGGAAAAATTTCTGCTGAATGTTTTGAATCTATTTTGATCAACTTCACAAAAAACGAAGGTACATATGAAGGAAGAAATTCTAATTTTCCNCATCAAAACCTTAAAATTGTAACAGCTTGCTTCTTTTGCAAAACCTTGTACAGGAGTGAGTTGTCCCAAATAGTAGCATACAAGTATCTGCCAACTTAAGTATGATGCTAACTTAAAATAAACATAATGTGGAATAAGTCAGTAACAGAAGAATGATTATAGAAAATCATGCAGAACTACAAACAAAAAAAAAAAAAAAAAAAAAAAGGATATT
>VXAV01001519.1:64550-116244 GCA_013399715.1 Alectura lathami | reverse complement strand
AAAGTAGATTTTTTTAACATTAAATGCAGGAGATCTCTGTGAGAATGCAGCCGAGATGGAAAGAGAAGTGGCCAGCTAAACCCCTCCAGAGCTGAATCCACTGAGGGACATAAAGGGCAACAAAAGCCATGAAAGGCTTTTTAAAGTGTATCAGCAGCAGAAGCGCTACCAGGGTACATGTGGGCTTGCTGATGAATGGGGCAGGAGAGTTGATGGCAAAGGGCATGGAACAAGCCGAAGTCAATGCCTTCTTTGCTTTGTCCTTACTGGTAAAACCAGCCTTTTGGAGTCTTACGACCTCGAGAGCTGAGGGAAAGTCTGCAGCAAGGAAGGCTTCCCCTCCATGGAGGAAGCCCAGGCCACAGAACATTCCAACAGCCTGAGCATACACAGGTCCATGGGACCTGATGGGATGTACCCACCTGTGCTGAGGACACTGGCCAATAACGTGGCAATGCCACTCTTGGATTATCTGTGGAAGGTCATGGCAGTAAGAGAGTTTCCTGAGAAATGGAAGAGAACAAATATCTCTCCTGCCTTCAAGAAGAGCAAGAAAGAGGATCCAGGGAAGTACAGGCCGGTCAGCCTCACCTCGATCCCTGAGAAGATGATGGAAAAAGATGAGGCACTCAAAGACTTCTCTTCCTTGAGCTTTACTGGTAAAACTGGGCATCAGCAACCCCTGGGATTTCATGCGGCTTCCTCCTGGAGCAGGAAGTATGGAAGACCAGGTAACCAGCCCCTTTAGCATATACGTCTGAGATATAAATAAGTATTTAAATTAAGGAAGTAAAAGATTGAAAGGTGTCAGATCTTCAGTGATAACTTGAACAATGATGTAATAATATCACATCACTTTGCACTTTCAAGAGGCATAACTCTATGCCCACCACAAGCTAACCAGCCCCCTTGAACTGGATCATACATTTATATGCATTTTTAAACTCTAAATGTAAGACAATATATGGGAGACTTTGTGCTTCAAGGCATTAAACGAGAACCACGAAAAAGAAATCCCTGCTCTTTGTCAGAATTCAGTGTTACTAGCACTGCTGGAAAATGTACCTTGTTTTGCCGAAAGAGTTATTTACCTTTAGTCCATTTTGTCAGCCTCCTCAAGTCAGTAGTAACAGCAGGTTACTACCATCATGCCCAGATTTCTTCTAAATGCTTGTGCAAGCCAGAGAACAACACGTCTTTGGCCAGCGCTCTGGAAGCAGTTCTGAGTGGGGCCAGCACGCCGCCCTTGCGCGGTGTGAGACCCCCCGAAAGCTGTGTGGACTGAGATGACCCTCTTGGCAAGGTCAGCAGGAACTCGCCCGCCTGATTCCAGACCAGCTTAACCAATAAGCAGATTACAGGCAAGCTTGGAGAGTTTCTAATTGCTTAACCCAATGAGAGCCTTGCAGCATTTTGCACTCCCAGACCTGTGTTGATGTGCGAGACTGCAGCGACATTTGTGCTGTTGACAGGACGATGTTGAGCGCTGAACCATTATCTGCCAGGACAGCTGGTAAACGGGGAACCATGCTATGTTACTAGTTTATCAACCAGCTCGTAGATGATGGATGCTACTTTGACACTTTATAAACGCATCCATGTTTCGCCATCCTGGTAAGGAAAACAATCCAAATTCACTATGTGTCTGTCAACAAATGCTTCACCTTACCTGTCTGCGCACTGAGGCGTGCCTATTGAATGCCGAGATGGCTTTTCAGCAACAAGAAGGATGCTCAAAACCCCATTACTTTTTTTTTTTTTAATAAGTGATACTCTATTTTTTTTGCATATTTATTTTTAGAATGGGTGATAGCACTACGATTCTGCAGTGACTGACTGCAGTTTTATTCATCTGGTGGGACACTGTAACAGTCTGTCAGACAGCACCTTGGGCACTTCCATTCCAACTTGCCCAAACACGTGGCACTCACCTGCTTCCCCTCAGCAGCTCTGGTCTCCCTGTTGTCAGCTTTCTTCTAACTCCGCATCCCTGCCTTGTCTAATAGAAGCTGCCTGCCTCAGTGCTGCTGATGCAAAACAGCTTCTGCCTTGAAATAAATAAATAAACAACATGGCTTTACTGCTGACCAGTTTGGCTTTTGCAGGGACGCTTTAAAAACACTGAGCTGTCTACCTCAAGGGCCAACCCTCCACTCCAGGCTGCAGGCTGGAGAGGGAGATTTCTGAGAGACTATGGTGCTTATTGACTAACCATCACAGTACTAATAATCTAATAAACCAATTACCTGATCAATAAACTAATTAAATAAAGGCACAGCACTTTCGCCAATTTACAGTTCCGTCATTCTTCACAGCAGTACATGTAATTTCTGGGTTACATTTTGTCACCTTCATACTTGCTCACTAAACACGACGACCACGGAATCCCCGCTCTGCCACCCCTCCCACAGCACAGACTGCCGTGCAGTCCCGCTCCTCCTTGTTCTGCTGTCCCACACCGGTCTCTCGAACACAGACCTGATGGAGAGTCCAGCAGCTTATCCAGAGGTGCCTCTACGTGTCCACACTCCCATCATGAAATGTCCTGCTTTGTCTTCTATAGCTGATTTCATGCCTTATTCTCCATTTTGATTCCATTTCAGCTCTTTTCACCTTTAACTCCCTTTCTCCACTCAGTCTCCTCCTAAAAGACAACCCTGTCACTCCTATTTTGCTATACCTATTTCTAAATTCAGTATTTCTGACACAATTACCCATGAGATCTCAGCCTTGTATGGCATTAAAGATATGGTTTCTTAGGCACAGCTGCTCTTGTAAGGCTCCACTACCTAAAAGACCATCCAAATTCCCCTTGCCTTATCTGCTTTCACATTGTTTACACTACATGTTTTCTGAAACATTGCATCCTACTTTGGCCTCGATGCCTCTGGTTGGCTCCAGTTAAGTCCAAGCACAGTTTTTTCTCATGTGCAAACCAGCCGTGTGTCAAAGCTCATCCCACAGCACGTTTCTCTCAGTCTTCTTGTGCTCACAGCGCATCTTGCTGCCCCTTAGCTGCTCCATCACATGTTGTCGCCTTGGACATGTTTATGGGATCCCACCCCGCTTCCTGCAGATGCACCATCTTGACTGGATTTGGCTAAAGGGAGGAGTAAAACCCAAAGCATCTCACCACATTCCTTACCATCTGATGGGGACAATACAATTTTCTTTGTAAGTATCTGAGAAAGGTGTGTTCTATTTGCAGTTACTTTCCTCGGGTCGTAAATAATTTATTGTAGCAATTTCAGCAGGAGTACAAGCTTTGGGTACCCTCCCTCATCCCTGCAGATGAGCACTGACCTTCTTAGAGGGGTGACGCCACTGACAGCGGATTTCAGACCAGCAGTTATATGAAGCTGAAAATATCACGTTATTGCCAGGAATACAGCCAATGGAAGAGGAGAAGAAAATGTAGAAGGGATGTGGGCTTCCTTTGAAGCAGAAGTGCACTGAGAAAAAAAAAGGCAGTGATACTTCTTTTCCCAGGTGTGGGTGGACAAAACTTTGTTGGACTGCTTTTATCCTTAGCGAGAAACTTTATTCCTATGCATCATTATTTATAAACCATTTTATGAAGGGAGTTGGCCACTGGGAAGCGAGCGCTTGCTCCATTTTCCTGATCTTCCTTCCCAACAGTAAAACCAGGTGAAATGCCAGCTCACGTTGCCCATGTCAGATTTTTTTTTTTCTTTAAATGATCTGGTATCAATAAAGACCTGATATTTTCTTGCCTGATCTCCTTTTCTACATGGGAAACCTTTTTAAAGGTTATCTTTGCTAATGACAGCAGTATTTCTGCTTGCTCCCCTGCTCTTTCCTGCTGCTGCTACTGACGCACTGTGGAGAGGCAGCTCTGCCCCCAGTAATCTCCTCAGACAGAAGGCCGTTCTGCATTGTTTCAGTTTAGTGATTCACCGTGGTAAGCAGACAGGGACAACGGCAGTATTTAGAGAGGTAGTTAGAAAAAGGAGATTAATTAAAGGTCGTTTTGAAATGGAGATGGTCCTGCTGCTTTGAAAATAAAGACCATGCAGCTGTAGCTGCTCTGGAAGGTTTGCTTCCACTTTTAAAGCAGATGCCTCTGATGCCATTTAATTATGAATAAACTGGAACCGCTGGATGCTGTGGGAAATCTGCTGTAAAGGCAGATGTCAGCTAAACTGTTTCAGTTCATACAAAGCACTTGTAAACTCCAGAGGGTTATGGCCTCTTTTAGTTAAACCACACAGAGTCTGCGACATATACTGCTTGCTGTTCATTAAATGCTGTTGGTCAAAGACAGCTTCTGAAGGAATGCTGACATTGTTCTGTTCCCTGGCTCCGCTGTCTTTCTGTCAAGAACATTTCAAGGACGTTCTGCTCTTTTTTTTTGGTATGTGAAGTCAGCCACAACTGTAGGTACTTTATCAGAAACAAGTAAATTTTCAGTCAAACAGAGACTCAGCCCTGAGCAGAGGCACATGTGTTCATTATGTATTTTTTAGGTTCTGTTTTGGGAATCAAATGCTGGGAGCTTTGCTGCCCACAGATGATGCCATAGTTCATGTTTTGCTCTTGTGTAAAGACAGCAGGAGGTGAAAGCCAGAGTCATTCACTGTGTTATGGGGAGATACTTCTACATCTGGCAGTGGTGGATTTTGCTGCCCAATACCCTTCTGTAGGCCACATTTGTTTTCTGCAGATGTTTATTTGGTGCATATAATGTTAACAAGCCCTATTTACGAATCACTTTGGAGATACAGTTACATCAGTTAAAACGAATGTAAAGCTCAATATTTTCTGAACTTTTTTTGGAACTTATTTTATCTTTATTGATCAGATTTATTTTGATTAATATAATGTAAACATACAGGTTTGGAGAAAATCTACCTGAGTGCAGCTGGGACCTTCAAAGTTCCTGTAAGACAAAATTTGCCTTTGACTGGCCTTCTATTTTGTGCTGAAGTAAGTTTTTTTTTCCCGTAAAATACAACCACTACTAAGCCACCTCAAGCAGACCTTTTCTCATTTCCCTTCATCCCCAAGACCTTACTTCACAGTGACTAGATTGAAGTTTGAGACATCTGCAGCAGAACAAGATGATCTTGATGGCACTATTAATATCAAAGGGATGTGACCAACATTTAAATATTTAAATAATTGAAATGGTCCCATTACCGTGTTTTGCTCTAAAACAACCTGCATTTTAGGTGGTTTGGTTTGGAAGAAAGCATGTGGTTGCTTTCCAAATACATCCACGACATTTGCTTGTCACTTTGTCCAGCCATCAAGTATGCAAAGATCTCTCTGCCAGCAAGATTCTGCTTTCTGAGAGCTCTTCCCTGAATCCTGCAATAAGGAGGGCTAATTTCACCCCTCAAATTCCAGTGAATTTGTGTCACTCTACATAATTTCGGCCTGCCTGCTCAGAAATGCATCTAGCAGAAGCAACACATTTTAATGTCTGCCTGGCTAATCTTAGCCTAGTCTGCTGTCTGGCAACAGCAGCACTGAGATTCTCCAAGGGTTTTCCCATTTCTGTGTCCCTGTGCAAGGAGAGGCACCTCACACCTGCTCTTCCTCGGCAGCACAGAGCACCTGTCAGGCTGCTTCCCTGCAGAAACTTCTCCTAGGTGCTTACACACCACTGTGAAACATCAAGCCATGTAGAACATGTGAAAAAATGCATTTTTTACTTTTAAAAAATGTGGTAGATATTTTGCCCTGAATATCATCACTAACCTGTATTTCAGTTTTTCTTTAATCTATTTCCAGACAAAGTTGGAATGAGAATAAGGCTTTATATAACCCTGATGAAAGAATCTGTCAAAAAATGGGAAAGAAAAGGAGGAGAGACTTGTTAATAAAACAGTAAAAATATCTAGAGACACAGAATTACAAGGAGGGAGCCAGGCATTCCAATTAAACCATCTGCTTTTAAAATTGATTTCCTTTAGCAACCCGCTTAAGCAACAGGGTGTCCCTGCATGGCAACAAGCTAATCTTCCCAGGCTGGTGTTGCTCAGTCTCCTCCTAAGCATCCAGACTTCTGTCCTCCAGACCTGATCAGTCAGGTGGTGCAAACTGACCCCAAAATTGTGGCTCATCCTTCCCCAGAAGCATAGAAACATGGAATATACCGAGTTGGAAGTGGACCCACAAGGATCATTGAGTCCAGCTCCTGGCTCCACCCAAAACCCAAACCCTGTGTCTGAGAGTCCTGGGGAGCCTGTGCCATGCCCACCACCCTCTGGGGCAGAACCTTCTCCTCACCCCCAGCCTGACCCTCCCCTGACACAGCTCCATGCCGTTCCCTCGGGTCCTGTCGCTGTCCCCAGAGAGCAGAGCTCAGCGCCTGCCCCTCCGCTCCCCTGTGAGGGAGCTGTAGGCCGCCATGAGGCCTCCCCTCAGCCTCCTCTGCTCTGGGCTGAGCAAACCAAGGGACCTCAGCTGCTCCTCACACATCTTGCTCTCCAGACCTTTCACCATCTTCATAGCTCCTTTGCATGCTTTCTAACAGCTTTATGTCCTTCTCACATTGTGGCACCCAAACCTGCACCCAGTGCTCAAGGTGAGGCCGCACCAGGCAGGGCAGAGCAGGACAATCCCTTCCCTGGCCCGGCTGGCAGCGCTAGGCCTGGTGCAGCCCAGGGCACGGTTGGCCCTTTGGGCTGCCAGGGCACACTGCTGGCTCACGTTCAACTTCCTCTCAACCAGAACCCTCCAGCCCCTCTCTGGCAGGGCTGCTCTCCAGCCTCCAGCCTGCTTGCCAGCAGTTCCTGGCACGGTGTGCAGGGGTAAGGGAGTCGCCATCATGTGCAACACCACAGGAACCAGGAACCTGTCCGCAGAAGACTTCTCTCTCCTGAGGCTCCTCTATCAATCCAACCTAATAAGATAAGCCCCTGGGAACGTCACCCATTTGGGGCCTGGCAGTCCACAGCATGCACACAGGCCTGCAGAGGCACTGCTTGCAGGAGCACATCACCAGGAGCCCTCCCAGCTGCAAAGCCACAGAAGCAGCACCTGTCAGGGCATCGCACAGCTGACGACGCCAGTTGCACCTAAAATGTCACCTGTCCTTACTGACCTCAGGCCCATAAATCCAGTGAAGAAAGCTGGAGGCATTGGGAATGCTAATTAAATATAGAGTTCAATTACAATCCCTCTAAAAATTTTTATTAGCTTTCTGCAGAATGGTTTACTCACCCTTTTACTATTCTGCTCATGAGTGCTGGAACATAAAGATGTGTGGTAATCCATTGATTCCAGCAAACCACCCCACTAGGTGGGATTTGGCACGATCTAAAGAGGGCGATGAGCTGCTGCGCTCACGTTCACCTGCCCTGAATGAAGAAGCATCTCCTTGTCCTGGTGTGACTACTGGTTCAAAAAAAAACCCTCCCAGCCCAAAGAGCTGTAAACAGTTAAAAATAAGACACTAAAGCTTTCCGTAAATTGTATGAAGCACTGCTTCGGACTCTTCCATTGTTTCACACAGCTGCAAAATGTAGGATAAAGACACAGAGAGGTAACCTGGCTGTAAAAGCTTCTGTCTTCATCTTAGGTGTGCCAGGAAGAAGAGCCTACTGTGAAATTATGTCTCTAAAACTAAAATTAATTTCCCAGGAGCCTCCCTACTTATTTTCTTTAATTTAAAAAGCTGAATTGCCTTCCATTAATAGAGGCTTCAGCAACATATTCTCTTAACTGTGGAAGATGTTTTATAGGCAGGCATAAAATACAAGGTACAAAAAAGTGATGACAGGATCTTACAGCGCTCTGGCAACTGCATGAGCCAGAGCGACGTCTCCAACCCCTCAGCCATGCTGCACCCATGGTGCAAAGCAGGTGCCCGTGAGCTCTGCTGGAGTCCAGTGTCCTTGGCTGGTGCAAGTTGGTTTGGTCGACCTCAGACTTTGTGTCATTGCCTGGGAGAGGACACCTGGGCAGCGATGCATCTGCTCCGTGGGGCATCAGGCGATGCTCAGTGAGAGGTTGTTTCTGATGGATGGGGCTCATTGCATGTCCACCTACCAAATATCCCACAACGTCTCACCTGTCTTCATTGCCTCTCAGCTGGTGACACTGGGCAGGGGGATGGACGTGCCAGGAGGCAAAGGGGACTGACCACCTGCACGGAGGTTGTGTTTGAACACATGACTGAGTGTGAAACAAGGGAAGACTGGAAAACACACTAATAAATGTGCTGGGAGTCCACTTAGGGGCTTTCAGACATGACAAGGGAGGTTAGAGCAAACACAGCAAGAGCGATTTTGAAGTAAACATGGTGATTTTTGCTTGACATGCAGGCAGACAGGAGGTGAAGGAGAGGCAGCGGCGAGACAGCCAAGGAGCGGGAAGGGGGAGAGCCCGAGCCCCGCGCAGTCAGAACAGAGAGCATTTGGCTGCTGAAAGAGAGGCAGGGTTTGTACGTGCCTGCGGTAAGCGAAAGAGCTTTTTAAAAGATTGCTGGCTATGGAAGGTCTTCCCAAGATCTTTATTTTACTCCTGCAGCTGGTGTAAGTTCAAGGAGCGCATCCCCGTCTATCGATTTTTCTGACACCTTGAATTAATCAAAGGTTAAAGTGTGTCAAGAGAATGTTTAATTCATGTATTTAGCAAGTGCAGCTCTTTCATCTGCCCACACAATATGCCCAGGAAATATGCTAAATTGGAGCATTAGCTCAGTCAGGGCTAAAATGAGAAACTGTTAAGTGACAAGGCTTCTGCCGAGACGCTGAAAGCAAATATCAACATGGTCTCTGTCTTCGTTTCATCTCTAAATGATGAATTCTCCTTGCTGCAGTAATTAAAGTACCCATTGTGGAGTGCTTCATGGTGCTGCTGTTGTACAAACGAGGAATCCTCATCCCGGTGGTCCAATTCTCCCTGGGCACCAGTGGTGCCAGCAGCCTGCCGCAGGACCAGAGGCTGCCCTCTCCCAAACACCCCGGCATCAGCTCAGCCTCATCCACTGCCATTTGATCTCCCTCATGTAGGACTCCTATGGGACTACCAATGAGTTTTGATGGTGCCCACATGTTTTCTGGCACCAGGGCCAGAGGGTGTGACACCCAGAATGAGCTGAGCAACCAGCAGCAGTAACAACTGCCTCCAGGTTGGCTGGTTAACGTGGGCTGTGAAATGTTGGTGCCCTGAAAAGCTGTCACTTCTGTAGGTTTCCACAGGTGCAAGTGTGACGGGTCCCCACACTGCTCAGAGCTCCAAAGGACTGGAAATGACCGCTGGCAGCCAGAGTGTTACAGCCCTGCTGGTGCTGGCGCTGCAGCAATTTGCTTTAACAACTCAGGGGCGAATTTCACAGAAATGCTGTGCAGCTGTCCTGACCTAAAAGCCCCCTCATAGCTTGAAGCAAAATGCATGCCACTCACAGAGGACACCTAGAAGGAAAGGTATAGCCAACAAAGCCAGGAAGAAAATGGTAAGAATTTAGAGACCATGAAAATCCAGAGAAGAGAACGCATCGAAGGACATTGTATCAGTGATGCTAGTGAGTATAAAAGTGACAATAGTGCGAAGTCCGTACCAGTGGGCCACAGCGGGGGGACAGCAGTTCCCACAGGGCAGCAAGAGCCCTCAGCGCAGCAAGGGACCAGGGACGAGTCACAGGGAAAGTCCCATCACCAGACAGCTCCAGAGCCAGCCTGCGCTGCCTCCCAGAGCAGCTTTGCCATGCCATCTGGGTGCTGAAAATAACTCCAAAGTCTTCTCCCACTGTCACCACTGATTTTAAATTACTTTGTGAAAAGCACTCGCCAGCAGGTCGGCTTCTGCCAGCCTTGTTTCACGTCTTGGGTTGTGCAAGCCTGGGCTTCCCCCTCCCACAGAAAGAAACGCAGTGAGCAGCAGCAAACAGCGCTGGATGCAAGTGGAGGAGAGGGGCTGGTGTCTGGAGCCCAGTGTGGGGAGCGACAGGTGCCACGTTTCTTGTGGCTTTGCCCCACGGGTGGGAAGCTGGCACACGGATTTGCAAGGAGGAAGGAAACTTGGCTGGCCCTGAAGTTACCTTGGAAGTGCATGCAAAAGCCATCAGATCTGCTAATTCCCCTTTTCCTCCCAGAAAGGTGTGCGCTGTAAGAATTTCATTAAGAGGAGGAAACAGCTGGCAGCTGGTGGAGGAGCAGGATGGTCCAGACCAGAGCTTCTACCTCCACTAAACCTCGCCCGCTCCAGCCCCTGTCCATCACCTGCTTTTGCTCTCCTGCATCTGATTCCCCCTGCAGGTTTCTCTTCCTACTAGTGCTGATCCGTGCCTCACGCCATGGGAAGACTGTAGAGATGCAAACTTGTACCTCTGGTCAGCCACTCAGCGTGCAAAAGACATTTAGACACCTTTCACGGATTGCCAAATTAGATGGCCAAAACAGGAACTTAGGTTCATTACAGACGAGAAAAAGCAGCGCTCCTGAATATCTTAGTCTTAAACTTTAGGGTGTGAAAAATTCCTGCCCCCACTGCCCAAGCCACCCCACGGGATCCATGCTTTAGTTCCATAGTGTTTAGCAGTTAACCCAAGAGAATGACATGGAAGACAAGAAATCATCCTTTTTTATTTTCCTTCACTGCTGTGTATCTGGGGAGGACCCAGCCCCGCTGCATGCCACAGCTCCCACCCAGGCACCAAGGCCCAAAGCTGCCCAGCACCCAGAACCAGGCTCCCGCATCGAGGTGAGGAGCTCTGAGGTGATCCACCTGCGGGCCTGCTGAGCCCGGGCAGCAGGCTGGCACCACAGGGAGCTGCAGCAAGGACAAACCAGCATTTTGCCACTGTTTTCATTCGCACGTACAGCACAGACCAAATGGCTTTTCCGAATTACATTTTTTATTAGGTGAGCACAGTTTTAATACATAATTTAAAACTCCACTTGTACACAGTCTAGGATGCGATGTGCTCCCTCCCACACCAAGCTACAAAACACTGAGGCTGTGTCGAGGTGAACGCCAGCTCTGCATTTGCCGTGTTACAAGTGACGGGGAGCAGGAGCCTTGCACACAGGGCTGCGCGGGACAGGACGAAGCACAGGAGGAAGAGGCAAAGAACAGGAAGAAGGGAGTGAGCTGGATGAGCCCTGGCTGCAGGAATGCTCTCAAGAAGCTGTTCTCTGTTTCCCTTCCCCAGTTCCTCAGGGAGCAAGAAGGTGAAGGGTGGGCCGTGGCGCGGGATTTTGCACGAGACACTGCAAGCCACAGGCTGGTGTGAGCAGCACTGCTCGGGGTGCTGCCAGCAAGCCTCCTGCCGTGGCACGCAGCGCTGTCAGCTCTGTGCAGGGCAAACAGCCTGGGTCCACTCCTCCCCGCACCGCGCACACCAGGGTCTGCAGGAGCCAGTGGACGGGTGGCTTAAGACTAACGGGATTTGGCACTGCCTGGTGAAGACCCCACTCTCATGCTCCTGTGAAGGCCGTTCTCTTGCCACAAGGCACTGCCTAAAGTCTCAGGCTCCCACTTTGGTATCATGGGATTCTGAGAACAATTGGACTCCCTAAATAAATGGCCCAGCTGATTGGGGGCAGGGGGAACAGGGAGGGACAGCCAAGAAATGCACTGAGAGCTTGACAGCCCCTCTTCATCTCAGTGACAGCGCTTGGGCTGCTCAACACTTCAATAAAACAGTTATTTTAAAGCATGAGATGACCTTAGTGGCTTTACTCCACATTCACTNCCCCCCCCCCCCCCAAAAAAAAAAAAAAAAAAAAAAAAAAGGAAAGAAAAAGGAGAGAGAAAGCCATACTACGAAAAATCAGAAGTTTAGAAGACTCAGCAAGAACTGTCTCAACCTTACAAAGCATGTGTCTTGTGACTCAGGCCTCAAAATCAACTCACTACATTATCAAAAAACAGCAATAATAGAAACTACCCGTCTGAGTTCAAAGCTGAGCACATCTGAGAAGATCCGACAGCAATAGCGCTCCTTCTGGCAAGGCACTATCCAGTAGTGTGTGGCACAAGCAAAAACATCTCCATAAAGCCACTGATACAGTGAATGCGTGTGCACAGAAGCCCACACAGCAACTTCAGCTAGGTACAAAGACTAAAGTTTAACTCACACTACTCTCTTTTAAAAAGTGGGGAAATCACAAATATAAGCTAAAAATTGGGACCGTTTGATTCTCAGGCATACCTTTATATGCAAAATATTTTAAACAAAATTAGGAATTTCCTATTTCTTTCAATAAATGGATCGTTTCCACAGAACCTTTCCATTACCCGACAGCTACATTTCGTTATTACAAAACTGGTGTAAAAAATTCCAGATCATCTTGTGTAACAAACTAGAACTCTGCTTGCTTTAATTACAAAAATAAGGCTGTTGCACCACAGACAAAATTCACATTCAAGCAACACAGATACGTTCTTGTTTTTAGCTTACAATCCAAAAGCAAACATTCCAATGGACTCACAGTGCCAACCCCTGCAAGCACACAGGATATCTTTGGAGCTAGTGCTGTCCTCCATACAACTGATTACACCCGCAGGCATGCTCTGAAATAAACTGCTTTTGCCTTTTAGCTGCAACAGAACTTGCTCTCCACAGAGCTGGAGACTTCTATTCTACAGTCAGTATCAAAAATCAAGAGGAGTTCTATGAAACTGATTTCATCCCTGGAGAAATCAGCGTGGTTTTGCCTTTCGTGTCGGAAAGCCACAGATTTCATCCAGGATCACCCAAGCGATTTACTTACGCACTTCTGTGAGTTTTTCACAACTGGGACTTCTGGCAGTTTTCCAAGTCTACAACATATCAAGTACATGATAAATCCAGGATGGCTTCTCTGTAATTAACTGTGTAATTACGTAGATTTATACCTGCATTCTTTTTCAAAGTTAAATAATTTTCTTTAACTTTTCTTTTTAAAGAAATATTATACAGAACTAGTTAACGTACAGCTGTACCTCACGTCACATCCCTTCTCATAGTAAAGCTCAGTTCTCAAGAAAATATGGGATTGGTGACAAGAATGGCGTAATAACTTACCACATAAAACAGAAATCCTAAAAATGCATATACACACACTTGGATACACGGACATACATCAGTACGAATGTTACCAACCCCCACTGTGGAGCCCTCTAGAGAAGGTGCTCTAACAAAGACTGCGAAATACAACCATAGACAGGAAATCTGTGTGTGCTCTTGCTCCATCCAGCCCCTTTAACTGAGCTGAGGAGGCCTCCATGGATCCAAAGAGGATCCATTTATGGATGGATGTCTCCTTTTAAAGCTTAACATCTCCTTTTTAAAGCTTTCCTGCCTTTGTACTAAAGGAAAAAGCCATACAGCTGTAACAGACTTGTAGCTGAGACAACACCAACAGAGGTAACCTGTTCTTTACCCCAAAAACTGGTAGCCATGAACGCTGTTCATGTCATACCTCCATAGTCTTGAGTAAGCTCTTGTCTAAAACCTGAGAGGCTGCAGTTCTATTGTTCAGCATCTTTGGCAGGGACTTGGAGGATGACCTAGTGTGTACCCTCAGCAAAACTGTCAACAACACAGAACTTGGGAGAGTGGCTGGTAACAGCTGGCAGAGCTTCAGCCCAGGGGGATCTCAACAGCCTCGAAGACTGGGCCAGCAGAAACCTCCTGCAGTCCGCAAAGGACAAGTGCAACGCTCTGCCCTTGAGGCGGTGAGGCATCAGCACAGGCTGGGAGGTGTCTGGCCAAGTAACACCCCTGCTGAAAGGGACTGGGGGGCTGGTGAAAGCCAGGCTGGGCACAAGCCAGCAATGCACTTGCTGCAAAGAGGGGACAGATGCGGCGGGCTGTTTCATGACAAGGGTGGTCTGCAGGCTGAGCACAGTTACTATTCCCTTCTACTCAGCATAGTGAGTGCCACATCTGACACACTGTGTCCACTTTTGGAACCCTTCAAGGGGGATGTGAAGACACTGGAGAGAGTGACCCTCCACCAAACCAAAGCAGCCAGGGGCCTGAAGCACAGAGTCTACGAACAGAGGTTAGCAAAGACATGGTTGTTCAGTGTGGTGAGAAGGCTGAGAGGTGATCTAAAAGTAGCCTGTGACGATCTTGGGGGCACAAAAAGGCGGTGCCAAACTCTTCCTGTGAGAGCCAGAAAGCATAGCAGGGGCAACAGCCACAAATTACAACCTGGGAGTGCAGGCTGGACACTAGGAGAGCACTGCAGCATCAGCACTGGTTAAACTGGGGGTTGTGAGATCTCCATCTCTGGGTCTTTTTAATATTCTGCTAAACAGACCCATATCTGACATAAGCCAGTGTTAGTGTCAGCCCTGCTTTGCATAGCGCTGGACCAGATGACTGTGAGTTGTCCCTGTCAGCTAACTCACTGTCGTGGTTCTTCCGTAAGTATTCCATATCATGACATCATGCAATAAACTGACGGAGTGGGAAGAGCTGCTGAGCTCTTTAGTTAACTCACGACACACACCTAGGATGCCACGGTGACTGACCTCAATAGAAGCTGTGATTTGCTAGAGACAGGGCGGCTTTCTGACACCTTTTGCAAGGCTGAGAGGTGACCTGAAAGTAGCCTGTGACGGCAAGTCACAGGCCTAAGTTCCGCTATGTTCAATACAGTCCCACTGGAACAGTCTCCACTTGGCTCCTGTTCCTCAGCTGAGCTGACTGTTGTGGCCTCATCCAGCAAAGCACATGCTCAACTTTTGTACTGTCATTGAGGCACCTCCATCTTTTCATACCTGGGGACATACGCAGGACAACAGCTGGCCGAGTTAGGTGTGCTCTTGGCAGTGTCCACGGGACTGAGCGCTCTCTCTCCAAGTACCCCTCTGACTCTCCTGTGGCCAGTGATAGAGCTGTGTTTGATTAAAGGTCGACTCAAAGTTTTGGCAAAATTTCATTTTTAGACAGTCCAGCTCCAATCTGGGGTGTTATCTTTCTCAGGAATGAGATCAAAGTGTCATTTTTAGCTATGAGACCTCTTCTTTTGATCTAACCAGTGTAATTTCACCATGTGCTTTCACATGCATGTCACCTCCATTTGGAAAAGGAACAATGTCAAAATATTTCACTTTGGCACCCCCTCCATGATGACAACTGCTTTTAACCAACCAGTTGCAATGTGCATCATGAGGCAAATCAAGTTTCTGTGAAAAAGGTTAGCAACCCGTGTTTCTTACAATAAAAATGATCTGGCATAAGCATAACAATAAATAAATGTAGAGTAAAAATACAGCAGTTATTAGCTTGGACTGAGATCTTAAGATCGACAGTTTTACCTTCTGGATAGCTGTTAGCATGAACATTCTAATAACCATCAGCACTTTAACTGTCCTGAGGAGCTAATTTCTAAAACAGTAGTTGGTAGAATTAAAAAACATAAGGAACCTGACTGTGAGTATATCCATGAACGACAGAAGCCCTGCTTCCACTTTTTATCTTTAAACCCATGTGTCTATTAGAATATCAGTGCCAGCTGCAAGAGCAATCCAAAGATAAAAGTGAAACATCAGCAATGAGTATTTTCAAAAAGGAAGATGTGTAGCCCAGCCTTAATCCCACCTCACATACATGTTACTAACTCCACACTGTCGGAGAGCACTGTCCCATGACAAGCAGACTACTACTAAGGATGCATGTTTGCTCTATCACAGTGATCCATAAGTGAAGCTGTCGTGTGCTAATTAACAGGGTCATTCATCCAGAAGATGCAGTTGTTGATACTTCAGATAGGTTTTCTTGGGTTATGACTCCTATTTCCAAGAAAAGAGAGGAAAAAAAAAAAAAAAAAAATATTATTCATGCTCTGAATACATTCTCATCTTCTGTGTCTGTGACTTTCGTACTTTGGGTGCCCCTAATCCATGGCCCACACAGCAGCTAAGGACACACTGCTCTGAAACAATGCCAGACCGACGCAGTGATCCAGATGTGTTTATATGGACAATCCTCCAGGCCTAGAGCAGGTTCTTTCCCAGGAACATAGCTGCATAGAAGCTGCTATTTCTGATCGCAGTAGAACAGAATCTTTTTCCTCGGACTAATTCTTCAAGCTCCAAAGCAAGGCAGGCTGCCAAGATAACCTGCTTTTGCGGTTCCCTGCTGAGGTTCCCTCCTACTCCTCCCCCCAGGGGTCTAGAAATAAACAAATTCCTGGCAGAAGAGTAACTCTGATGATACCCAAGAGCTACCATCCAGGGGTGAAGCAGCGCTACTACCAAACACAGCTATACCTACAGCACCAAAGGGAAGAAAATCCTCTCCTGTGTGTCTGAGCTACAAAAGGGGCACCACACAGCCTCTCTGAAAGAGCATCCATGATCATTCAGGCTCCCAGGTGGCAATAAAATCTCATCTGTTATACTGTCCTCAACAGAAGCATGCTACCTGCTTTTGTGTTCTGTTCTGCATATATGCATTCTTTAAACTTTAATTCTTATCCAAAAAGTTGCTACAACTCCTGGCTGCTTCATCATTTCAGCATTAAAAAAAAAAAACAATGCATAATGAATGAATGTTGTCCTAGTCAGGCCATTTAGACAGGCTGGCCTGGCACAATGATATTTTGGTGACATAAGCTCCAGATACTCCCGTGACTGAGACGCTATCTCTGTCCTGTTAGGTAAGTCAGTTGCTTTCAATTTACACTGGTAACGTGAAGCAAAATGTACTCTTTAAGCTTCATTTATCTGAGGACTCAAATCACCTCACATGAATGTGTTGATTTTTTTTATTTTAAATGCTTGGCTTCTCACTGCAATTGTTTCAGTTGTCTCACTGGCATGAAGCTGATATGGACAGCTATCTGAACACAAAGAGGTCATTTAGTTCCCTATTTCAAGAATTCCATTAAAAGTCTGCCATATTACACTCACCTTTGATGCCAAACTAGGTTTCAGACCAAGAAAGGAGAAGACAGTGTTGCTCTCCTTTGACTCAAAAAAGCCATCATAATCCTAGAGGGAAAATAAAAAAGATGAGTGAACATGTGTATTCACTATGTACTAAAGGGTGATACGTAATATTGCTCAGGAGAATGCTGATACTTACCCGTTGTCTCCTATGCAAACCTAATAGCTTTTTGAAGTTAATAGCATCACCAACTCCAAGGGCAATGAAAAACACAGATTCTCTAACTAAAACACCTTTCACTACTTCATTTGACAGAAAAATATAAACATGGATTTGTATGAATGACAACTCTACTGTGGGTATATCCTAAGGGTTATTAGGTGGTGCCTAACAATGCAAATTAGTTTCTGACAAGGTTTCCAACTTGCACTTTAGCAAAAAACAAACAAACAAACAAACAAACAAACACCACCAACAAAAATATTGACATAGAAACCTCCAAGGAGAAATCCTAAGGCAACTGACCTGTTCTTCTGTGGTGGAACAGAAACTTCATCACCACTCCTACGCTTTGAAGTCAGCAATCACATGTCAGATTTGGACAAACACATTGTTATAACATAAAATGTTACCATTAAAAAAATCTTGTTTTATAGAAGGATAAAACAAGCTTCGTTATCACGACTACGTTCCTTCTGGGTTTCAGCTGCTTAAAACCAGGTTCTGATTTCAAAGTGTTATTACTTTTACCGATTTGTTTATTGCATTGGACACCTGCTGCTCTTCTACCATCAGATAAGCTGACAGTTTTCAGTTTTTAAAGGAAGCAGTGAAGACCATTGCACAATGTAGTGAATTTATTTGGCACGTAGCAAGAAGCCAGGGAGTTTCAGGTTCTCTTAATGGTTTGGTACAGATTTCCTCTATCACCACTGGCAAACAATAAAGCACCCAGTTCAGATTCCTCCCCTCCTCCATATAACTGTGAAGTGGAAATACTAATCCTTACTTAACCACTTCTGACATGTAAAATACTCTGCAAATGTCAGGAAAATTCAGGTATGTGCTCATCATTACATAGCAATTATCCTTAGATATCTAAGATCAATAGTTACACCTAACTTACAAGCATTCAACAAGAGAATCCCTTTAAATAGTGACGGTGCACATACACACGTTCAGTATGGAATAATAACAGGCAGTCTCTGGGCCTCCACATACCCACCATCTGTGCACCAGTGGTTTGCAATGCTCGTGACCTCCAAAGCTAGGCCAGAGGCTAGCAGCCAAAGAAGATCTTGTTACTTTTTGAGAGCTTATTTCTCACTGTTAGAGTCTCAGGTGCTTTCCCTGAAATTCCACCTCAGCTTTTACCCAGTAGCAACTGCTTTGCCCACTAGTCTCCTTCCACTTCTGCCTTCTATGAACCCATAACCTCACAAGCCACCCACAATCCCAGGGGACCATATGAGAGAAGCATAAGAAGCTCTAATCAAAAAGCAGAAGTCTTTCATTGACCTGGCTATTGCTAGAAGGCCACCACAGGATATGTTAGATTAGGAACCTCATAGTTTACTCATGTCTAGCCAACAGGCACTTGTGCTTACATTTTGGCTTCTCAGCTCCTAAGAAGTAAAAACGGTCTATGCAAGCACTCTGCTTCCCAGTATTCACACCGGGCCTGTGCAATGCAGTGTGAACCCCTTACTAGCCCTTCAGCCCACCTGCCACACCCAACTACTAGACATACCAAATTGTATCCCTGCAGAAAGATGGTATTTTGTGAAATAACTTTGGAAGGGAAGCGTGTGCTTCCAGATAGAGGCTCTCTCTCTCAGTTCTTTCCCCCCCCCCTCCAGCAACCTAAAATAAAAACATCATTCAGACAGAAAATACACAGTCACCACTGCAGGGATAATACCCCTCCCACAAGATCTATCATTACCTCACAGACGCACAGAATTTCTCTCAAAACCTTTATGGTACACCAGCCAAAGATGCTTTACTTGTATTTCCATACCAGTGTACTACCACACCGATGTGAACACACCTGTCCCAGCAAAGTGCTGTTTTGCAGCAGCATAGCCAACCAAGTACCCTCAGTCTAGGAAAAGCCATATGTGTACCTAGGCCTTTTCCAGCCTAACCACCTATGCTAAAACCATCTGTCCCCAAAGACACAGAGTGGCCAGCACAAACCTACGATGCACATCAGGCCTCAGATTTATTAGCTAACATAAGTAGAAGGAACAAACTTTCTTCTCCAAATGGCTTTTTGCCGTTGTCTTCTTAAAAGACAGCACATGGCTATATGCTCAGGCAGTAAGTCAGACCAGGCTTCATGTCAACTGATACTTTCAGCTTCCACATACACAGATACGTACAGAGAGAGAGAGAGCACACACATTTCTTCTCTCCATTTTTCAGTTCCATGGTTTTCTCCAAGTGTGACACATAATTTCCATGAATGCCACCTACCCATTTTGCCCTATGAGAAGAGTTAAGCTCATCTGCTTCCACTGCCAGGGGAGTGAAATGCCTCACAGAACAAAGCCATTCTGGAGCAAAGCGAGGTACAACCTCCTGCATTGACCAGCATCACCGACTGGAAAACAGACTTTGCAGGCAGACCTGCTTACCTTTATGAGCACAGAACTATTACCATTACATTTTAAAATGCCAACATATGAAGATACCAGACACAGTTTTAAGTTCCATCATTATTAATTTTAGGTATGGTCTGTCCTACCTAACTTTGATATTAAACATACAATTAAACAGAGGGCATGGACACATCTCTCTCGATGAAAAATCATCAAGGGTGATGAGCTGATGCTAATTTCTGATTTAACATAAAATCACAATTAATAGCCACAAAGCAAATCCAAACAAAGTAGACAGATCTCACAACTAGGCTACGGCATAAGCTCAAACATTGCTGCAAGCAACCCCAACAATGCCATGGATGAAAAGAGAACCATGTGATTGTTAATACCTAGATGAGTAGTAAGCAATAACAAAGTTCTGTCAGAGGGTGTTTGATTAAGAATAAGGTCAGAAAACTGCATGGATGCTGTTAAATCTGGAGAAGACGCAGCCTGGCTCTACTAAAGCAGATAAAAAGTGATGAGGGACGTGAGCTACATAAGCAATCACATGTGAAGGTAGCACCTGATCTGAGAACTAACCCTAATTTTCACTGCTGGGTTCTTCCACAGGCGTGTCACTGTCTCTGGCGCCAAAGGCAGGATGAGTACAACCCACAGTGAGAAGAACAAGGGCACCCTTTTAGTATCTGGGAGGTTTCAGTTGGCTTAGGCTGCTCATTACAACCCTGCAGACTACCAGCAGCCAACCTGCGGGCAGGCTCGTGTAACGAACAACGCTCTGCTATCAGCAGAGACGCAGAGGCTGAGGAAGGAAAATGGTGCCAAGCTCAGGCAGGAGCCCAAGCCACTTGCAAGCTAAGGAGTTCCCCTTGGAATAACTCTGTGGGACACACTGCCTCCCACAGAGAAAGAATATCACCATCTGCTGTTTTTGGCAAGGTGATGGCTCCCTGCTCCGCACCAGGCTTCACTGCCACCAGCAGGTTACTCCAGTGCCCTTGCCACCAAGCCCGCAGGCGCAGTGGCTTTGCTGGGGACAGCAGAGAAGTGCTGTCTTGCTCCTGTGCAAGGATGTGGCTTCCACCCGTACCCTAGAGGCATTCGGAAAGCAGCTGCGAACCTAAATGCATACAGGTGTGGCAAACTGGCACCCACTGCCCAACTACAAGAGGCACCTACGTGCGCAGATTGAACTTTGACCATGTCACTTTACATGATGATCCTTGGTGCTTTCCAGAGCTGCTAATTATACACTATTAACATAGAAAACCCTGGTAAATTCAGTAGCTGATTAAGGCTAAAAAAACAAAGGGGACTGTGGACATGAATCATCCGTGAGGCAGAGATGCTCGATCCCTCCAGAAAAGTTGAAAAGCCACAAAAATACAGGTGATAAATCATGAAGATGAGGGTATGAAAGGTTACAGAGAATGATAAATGTCAGTTAGGATAAAAAATATATCTCAGGATGCTTTGAGGGGACAGAGAAGTGACGGGGCTATAAATAAGGCAAGCAGCAAGCTATTTTGTGGCAGAAAATGCTTCTTAACAGGACACCAGCCACCTGACTGCTCAGACCTGGCCCCTCACCCTTACAGGCAGCAGCAGCTTGACCACCGAGCAGTGTGAACAAGATGCAGCCCCTCTGTTTTACCACCAGAATGGCTACAGGAGTAAAGATGCTGGAAGAGCTACGAGGGAACAGATTAGCTGACCTGCTGAGCTCTCACTTTGTTGAAAATAAACAAAGGAAACTGTACTGAAGTTTCAACAGCTCACCTTCAGAGCCACGCAAGATCTCGCTGGCCTTGCATGACAGTGGCAAAAAACTCATCTTTGCTTTCCTCGCTCCTGCTGAGTGATTCGAGACCAGGAGAGAGGCAGGCTGTGGCTAAAAAGGTTTTCAGAAGTAAAGTCGCCCCAGGTGGTAAAGGAAGGGAGGCTGCAAAGCTCACCATGGTAGCAGGATGGCTGGTACGAGATGCAGAGCTCAGTGGACCCATGGGGCTCGTTGCAGAAGCACACTAAGCATCACGCTAAATGTGCACATGGCTTTATCAGGAGGCTGAAGTTCATGAATGAGGAAGGCAATAAGGATTACTAAATACATTAAAGTGATGTATTTATTTCAGCAAAACAGCTAGAGACAGGGAGAGTATTCAAAGGAAGCATTTCATATATTTGACTTCTTTGTAGCCTTCGTAGCACTTGCAACTATCAGGACAGATCTGAGCTGGATGGACCTTCAGAGTGACACACTTAACGCCACTGGTGTTATCCTGGGCTGTATATTGCACAAAGTTTTCTAACCATCAGCAAAGGCAAGTGATATTGTTCATTTTGTTTTCTGGTAAAAGAAAAATACATAGCAGGCCTCACACTTGCACAGCTTTGTTTTCAAAATCTGAATCCTTGCAGTTTTATCCTGAAACTAAAAGATGCCGTGGTTACTTTGCATCTCTTTAAATCCAGATTAATTAAAGGCAAGAGAACTCTCTTAATATCTAGAGTATGCAGAAATCCCGACAGCCATCCACTGCCCAAATGCTACAGGGAAGCCAGAGCAGCTTAGTCTTTGGACAGGCATTCCGGTAATCTGGATTTAATGCCTTAACAGGACAAAAATGCCTTACAGCATCCTGGCATTTGTGTGGGTTTTATGTCTATTTACCCTAGTAGGAAAGCTGCTGGTCCTTAGGAATTCCCTCCTCCTTAGAAATTCCCACGTCCACAGTAGCTCTCCTTCTCTCAACAGCAACCACCAAGTTGTTCACAAAGCTCAATCTGGCTGCAGTGGAAGCTGTATCATGACAGTGATGCAGAGTCCTCGTGCGTGCTGCGTTCCCAGCGCTGGGAGACCAGATCACTGCAGTGATGTGATTACAGACACTGCCATAAATAAACTGGCTCACCACCTAGTTAAGCAGGTAAACTGAGACTTGTTTAAATAAACACTGCCACTGCTGGTGGAAACTACTTGCTGCACACCAAAGTAAAAAATTGAGAGTGTTGAAGGCCAGCATAAATAATTGTTTGTCCTTCAAGGATAACAACAAAAGAGTGATGGCAGTGGGCCAAAGTAAAACATTAACACAAAGTAGATTCACCAGTTAGCAGTTATAAAGTTACTGTCCATACGTTACTGCAGCTAGAACTGGAGAATGTTTTACCTAACATACTTTCAAAGACAGTGTCGGTGAACAAAACTCCTCCCAGCAAGTTTCTTTAAAAGAGCAAGCTGGCTTTGTTTGCACTTGCTTTCAACTGGCAAGAAGAGGAACAGTTATTAAACATCTCAGACAAATTCTTAACGTCTGTCAGGTGTTCACCACACAATGACGCAGAAAAACAAGCAACCTGCCCAAATGTAGCTTGCATTGCTTTTTATGCAATTTTTTTTAAATGTACCAATAATTGGGCATTATTTAAAGATAAATCTATTGCCATGCTTTTAGAATTTGCTCCTCTTTAGCAACCATTTTTTATATATGATTATGATCTCTCCATTCTTATAAAAGGGACAAGGTAATTGCTTTTACTAGAAATAATGGGGAACTCATAACTTAAATGCAGTGAATGAGCACCCTGCTACTGACTGAGTGAATACTGTATGCCATTGAGAACGAGCTGTTAGCATCCTTCCTGAAAAGGGCAGCTCAGTGCTCTGGGACAGATGACATTCATTCACTGATCTGATTAGGATCACAATGGAAAGCCTTACTCAGCACAGCTCTCCTTGGACAACAAGCGTATGTGCATGCATGTGAGTCTCTTTTCAATATTATATTAACACACAAAAATACAAAGATCCTGTCTACACAATACAGGACGGTTAAACATTAGCTTTGCATTAGCTGGCCTTCTGATAAGATCACGGGAGAGGATTTTTAAAGGGCTTATATAATTGATTCTACAAAGTAATCTGTTGTTACTCCTCTCCTAAGAGCTAGATATTTATTTCGGCAATCTCCATAGTTGTAGGCTTCCAAAAACAAAGGGTTTAACAAAAAGGAGGCCCATGTCAGCCACAGCTCTATTGTTTGGACAGTACGTGCCAAAATCAGGCTGCTGCGATGTTTGCCATTCATTCAGCAACCACAACAGAGTACACAGACATCAACTATCCAAGGACCGACATCCCTCACCTCCGTGTGAGGAGCCCAGGTGCAGAAGGGCTTCTCGCAGTTGGGGCATCAAAGCGGCACAGTGCCCACCTGGGCAGGGGAATGTTTGGGGGAAACTGTTGGAATCAGCAAGTACCACGGCTAGAAGACATAACTTAACCATCCTGCACAGAAGCTCTGCATGGACTTATTTCAGCTTGGGCGTGCCTTAAGGCAGCTGTGGCTTTACAATGGACATGACAACCACATCACCTGCTTTTCCTCTTGGAACATTTTGCTCGTAGTGAGATCAGGTGACATCTCAGAGCACTAATCGAAAAATAAAGGATTTCCCTCTTCCACTCATTTATTTTGGGAATGAGACACCAGCAGGACCACCGTGCAACCTTTTTTTGTTTGTTTTCTGTAGTGCCTTCACAGAAGAATGGAAATGGCAAGGTATTAAAAAAGGGAGAAAGCCACAGTAACTGTAATGGCACTACAAAGAATTAGCACAGAGTTTCCTTATTACTGTAACTGCCACAGATTCAGAGTGGTTTTAGAACATAACTACACCTGAGTGCAAGTGGTACCACGGTGCACTGAATTACTCATTTCCTTCTTGTTCTCTGACCACAGCCATGACCTTCTCTAGACATTGCTCTAATACACTGCTGCATCCACCTCCTGTACAATACTACACACCCTCAAAGTATTATTACTGTCACTTAACAAGCTTTCTCATCCTTTCCCCAGCATATTTTAGTAACCCAGGTCTTCTGTAAAAGTCAATAGCCAAAGACTTCTTGACCCATTCAAGAATAAACCCCTTCTCCTCAAGAAAGTAGGGCACAAGGTGAAGTTCTAATTCCTTTATAAGGAGAACTAAGATCCCAAACAAGATTACTAGTGACCTATGTCTGCAGAACTTAAATGCAANTTAAATGCAAAAAAATGCAATTAAAAAAAAAAAAAAAAAAAAAGAAAGCAGTATTTTCTACTATATTCTGTCAAGGTATCAGTTCTAATTCTGCACTGGTCTTCAACTGCTTTTAAACACACAAACACTCTATATTACTATACTTAATGCCTGAAATAGACTGAGGTATCTCCAAGATGTACTGAACCTTTGACCTTTAAGTGGTGGGATGGTTTACAGGAACATACCTGCTGCTTTACCTTGAAACAGCTATTCATGAAGTTCAGAAAGCAGAAAGTTCAGGTGAAAACGGCAGTGCTCAGCAGGAATTCACTCTCTTCACTCCAGGGTACGCAGCAGCACTAATACATTACTGACAGCAGTTCTAACTGCTCTGGGGAGGATAAAATTCTTGGATTATTTCATTGTTGCTGAGTTTCTATTTTCTTAAGCTCTTACACTGTGCAGGGTGGATGCTCTACACTTTGCCTCTGGTACCACACTCCTCTTAACTACTTCTCACACAGAGCTGAAACTGCCTCGTGACATGGTAAAGCCGTGGAGAAGTGGATGGCAAAAGCACTGACACACTCTAAGTTACGGCCACAAGATGCCTGGGAAGGGGCTGCTTTCCAACATCAGCTCTGCCTTCTGCATCCCTTCCTTGAGAAACAGCTCCATCAGGAAGATGAGCAGTGCTGTGTCACTGGCCCCAGGACACTCGCATTCAGCCCGGGGCCTGCGGCTGCTCGTGATCCATGCACTGCTTCAATGCAGCTGCAAAAGGTGACTAAAAATGATTTCAAACATACAGCTTAAATTGACCATACAGGGAGTCCTAGCTCTAATGGAATATTTAATTAATTAAGAAACTTTCAGCATCATTAATCATTAATCTAAATAGACATTATATGATCCCTAGGCAGTTCACACTAACTTTCATTGAGTGAGATTATCCCTCTTCTAATGTCAGAACTGGGTCACCAAGATGCTGAGTTGGATAAGACATCTGTAAGGAACCATATGTAGAATTGCTAGCTACCATGTTAGCCTCACAGCTGCCCTGGCCCCTGAACTAAAGACCCTCCAGCAGGCATGCTGAAAGTGAATTAAGCCACATTGGTTGAGGATTAAAGAGATAGTGTTCAAGCTCTGTGTATCTGCAGGCAAAAGAGAACAAACTCCCCAGTGACAGGCCAGGCTAGAAACAGTGGGATGGTCACTAGCCAGTTTTCTTAAGTCTTCTCCCTTTTCTTCTTCTTAACAGAGAGCAGTTACTGATTTTTTATTTTACACATATAAAAAGGAAGAAGAAACCTGCATGCATTTTTTCAGCATATTTAAAAAAAAAAAAAAAAAAAAAACAGATTGATACTTAACAATGTAGAGAAATCCCTGCCACAGTATTTGCCTGTGCACTGAATAGTTTCTCGAGAACACTGCACCCCTTTCAGCAGCTTTCTTTATTTCTTTATTGTCTATAGGCCTTCACTGTTTTGATGCAGTTGATACCCACATATTACATTTCAGGGAAGGACAATAAACATCACGTATCTCTGTCTCTACTGCTGTGCCTACCAGGCATTCTATCAGTACTAGCCCTAACACCCTAAACCATCTGAGCACACTCCAAGAAAAAAAAAAAGAGATGAAGAAAGAAGAAAGAAGAGCAAGCCTGCTATGTAAATATTTGTCCTTCACCTTAAACTCCCACCTGGAAACAGATTTCCTTTTAATTTTGGTTGGCCTAAATTTCATGCAATCTCACATCAGTGGCAGATTTCCTGCACAGAAAACTGTAACTGTTTCAAAGTGCTAACTCAAAGCTTTGTAGGGTTAAAATTAGAATGCATCTTCACTGGAAGAGGGGAAAGAGGGGATTTTCAATCTTCTGAACAGATCCAGGATTCACTTCTAGCCTAAGAAGGTTTTGTATTCAATTGTGGAGATATCAGAGAGAACAGAAAAGGGAGGTGTGAGGAACAAGCCTAAATTCAGACATCACTTTTTCAGTTTTTCTTTCTTGCAGCTGTAAGAACTCTCCATGCCCAATGTTCTGGCTACCGCCATCCCTGTTTGGGTATGTGCATCTGTGGCTCCTCACCAACCAGGTGAAGAAGCTAGAGCTCTACGTGGGGGCTACAAATTCCAATCTGGAAGCCACATACCCAAAATTTAGACCTTTCAGTTCTTGGCATCGTGCTATAGTCCCCTGTGAATCTGACCAGTCTGCGATGACCTCTTCATCTGCCTGGACTCTCCAGTGTCTGTACAAGAAAGGTAACACTGAGCAGGGTAATTACTTGTTCATTCCTTTTTTTTTAAATAGTGTTTTTAACTTACAGGATACTGAATAGTTAGTGTTACAGTGTATCCTATCAGTAATTAGAAAGGAATCTGAATAACTCACAAGCTATTGCCCACCAGTACTTGCACAGCATCAAGGTCTGTTTCTAACTCCACTCGCCACCACTACCGGCAGTGAGGCTGGGAAGGGACACAGCTGAGACAGCTCACGCAAGCTGGCCAGAGGGATACACCGTACCAGATAACATCATGCTCAGCAATAAACATGGGGTGTTGTCTTCCAAGGCGGCTGTTGCTCAGGAGATGCTGGAGATCAGTCTGCTTTTGGGATGTGCTGAGTGACCACCTTTTCCTCACTTGGTGTTTTTTTCCCCTTTTCTTCACTTAATAAACATCTCTCCTGACCTACATGTTCTTCTCACTTTTGCTCTTCCTTCTCTTCCCTGACCTGCTTGGGGTGAGGGATGAGCAAGCAGCTGTGTGTTTGCTTAGGTATTGACTGGGGTCAACCCACACCGGTCTGTTTTGGCTCCTGAACAGGGACTCCAGAAGGTTCGAGACAGTGACAGACTTGATGATAAGAGCATACTAGACTGAGCTTACAGCTGGTTACCTGTTACCTGGCAGGCTGTTACTTGCTGCCGCTTGCTGGTCACAATGCTGACTTGTCTCTTCTCAATGTTGATTTGTTTGTTCCCTTACTTGCTCCACTGCCTGCTCCTTTTCTCTTAACACATCAAATGTGAATGGTTGTTAACGGCTGCTTTCAGCTTTTGCTGTTTGGTGTGTTATCACTTCGTTTTTCTTTGCCTGGGAGAGCTATGATAAAAGCATTGGCCTTGAGCCTAATCTAATGTCTGGCCCCTGCACTACTGCCATCCCAGTACTCTGGGAACTATCTTCTGGAGACAACTAGCTCTTTCTCCTTTTCTCCAGATACTACTTTGTGGAGGAATGAAGAAAGGTATCATCGAATGATATCTTCTGCTCCTCCAAGACAGATGCTTCCACCCTGTTGCAGCAGCCCTCCAGGTTCTGAATACCTCTGTGTAACCAGATTACTTGTACTGGTATGTGCACTGAAGCTGATTATGACTTTTCATAAAATTAACCAGCCAGTTGGCAATGCCACACAGGAATGTGCCCTAAGAAAACCAGTTCCTGGGTGGCAAGGTGTGTGAGCCTTGTGAGAGACTGGGTAAGGGCAGCAGTGACCCAATCTGAGCTAGTTTTGGCGCCCAACAACCCAACCACCATCCCTCCTGAATGACCGCTGTGACAGATGGATCCCAGGTCATGGAATAGACGAACTGAATGGACACACAAATGGGCAGCTGAGGGAGACAGCCCACAGACTAAGGGAATGACACTTATGTCTATGTCAATGGCTAGAGGATGGGGGGTGGTGAGGATGCGCTGGATACGTGGGACAAATCGTATGCAATAAGGAGCCTTTTCCCTTTCTCACTGTGCTCCCTTCTCACCCCCCAGAATGAGCAGGCTAGAGGTGGGCAAAATGTTAGCACGGAACACAGCTAAGACAGCTGATCCAAACTGCCCACAAAGATAAGATATACTGCATACCATACAACATCACACTCAGCAATAAAACTGGGGAGGGAGTGTTTTTCTCTCAAGGTAGCTATTGCTCACAGACTAGGCTGGCATTGGTTTGCTTTCTGAGGTTGTGATTGATTGCCTTTGCATCACTGGTTTTTTGCTCCTCCCTCCCCCTTTCCTTCACCTATTAGACTGTCTTTATCTTGACTCCTGAGTTCTTTTACTTTTGCTCTTCCAGTTCTGCACCCACCCACGCTGGGCAAGACAGGGAAGGGGAAGTGTGCGAGCAAGAACCTGTGCGGGTGCTGAGCTGCTGGCATGCGGGTCAATGTTCAGCCCTCCATTACTGTACACAAGGACACCTGTGAAACTCATTTGAAAAATGGTAGAGATGGATGTTTAATGTAAGATTAAATGTCAATCCACAGTCCAGTAACAGAGAGAACTAGAATCCTGCTGTCAAAAGGCCACATGGTACCTTCTGGGAAAAAAAAAAAAAAAGTTCAGCTTCTATATTCTTTTCCAACGCATCTCAATTTTCCTTATGCAAAGTGCATGAGTTCCCTCCTGGAACATGCACGAGGCACTGACATTTCCTAACCCTTGCCTAGCACTAGCTACAGCAAGATAACTGTAGTAATCTCAGATTTACACCACTGTAAATTAAATGAGGTTCATATGTCTGCTTTGTCTGAAATGTAGACTCTGTTCTCACAGACTTACAATGTTACAGCAATGTCACTAAGATGAAACAACAGATTGCAAAGTCACAAACATGCAAATTATCACAGTGTTATTGCTATGACATAACACTGGATTATCAGTGAAATGATTTGTGCCCTTGTGTGCTCACAGCCCTTATCTAGCTTGTTCACTGGAAATAAAAAATGGCTCTTGCTGAAAAACAGTGCTTACTTATTTCAAAATCCTATTAGCACAGGTTTTTACCAAAAAATTGGGGAGTGAATGTCAGAAGATTAAGAAAAGAACAAGACAGATTAATGACCATATCTGCAAATACATCAGCTCAGAAAAATGTCAAGGTCTCGCTCACACTTCAAAATACGGAGTTTGTCTGTTAGTACCAGAAGGATCCCTCCCCCTGTGGCACAGGACATTTTGTTCCGTGAGAAAAAAAGGTCATCTTCTTGTATCTTTTTTCCTCTTATACCAGTTATCACATATTCAAATGGCTAACACCAACCCTTTTTGTATACTCACTGAAAATGCTGAAGACAAAATTTCTCAATAGTGCAGCTACATTCTCAAAAGTGATGACTTCAAAAGGTACTGTCCTTTCCAGAAAAATGGAGATGGACACCACCACTCTGCCCCCACCCCAGAAAAACAAACAACCAAGCAAAACCCATGAATTACCCCAAACTGTTAATATTTTTACTATCACAGAAAAAAAAACAACAGTATGGCTGTAAGAGTAACACATATTCGTGGCCTCTACATCATATTCTCATGAATCTCTCTTGAAAAAATGTGAACAAAATAAAAAGTATCTTTTGCTTTTGCTTGTCTGCCTCTCATACATTTAGGGAAACTGCAAAGGATCTGACCAGTCTGTACTGTCAGTAGTAATGTATAAATCAGAGTGAGTACACAGGTATCTCCTGTTAGCATATTGAGACTGTGGAACCGGCAGGCAGAGAGACAGTGTTTGTTAATAGAGCATATTGGATTAGAAGTTGCCTGGACACAAATCAGGAATTATGAGTTTCAATCTTCACTGACTCAATTAACTAACAGAAATCTTGGTTATTTTTTAGTTTAAGTTTTCTGGTTTTGTTTTTTACATTATGTCAAGATAAACAAATGAAAACCCTCACTGTGGAAATCAAACAGGGGACATGATGTGCAATGCCTGCTGACTTCATCTAACTTCTCTGTGATACTCTAACCTCCTTTCTAGCACTGACCTCATTTGTCTTCTGTCTGATGTTCTGCCTCCACTTTATTACCCAAAAACTTCATTACCTTATGCCAGCAGGATAACTGATGAATGGTGGAGATCCAGCATATGCTTCTTCCTTCATCCTAGAGAATGTACATTTTTTTTCCAAAGCCTGTTTTCTCTTTAAAAGTATTCATGTTGCCAGCAAGGTCTAGTAAGTGGATTAACTTTGCTCAACCATAGCAGCCATCAGCTGAGCACACAGATTAACAAGATCATCTCACATGCTGCGTGGCATCTTCTGCCTTGCTAACTCCAAACAGCAATTTCTAAGACTAGGTTAAAATNAAAAAAAAAAAAAAAAAAAACTGCAAAGAGGCAGAAAGGATAAGAAAGAACTGCTTAGAACATCGGGTTTCCAGGCAAACTAAAATCACACTGAACAATGTAAATGTTGTTATTTGCATGTGAGGAGCTGCTCCATAAGTGAGCATCCCAGATGCTTTTTTTTCCATGTCCCAGATACTTTTCTTTAACGGACATTTCTTACCCTGAAGCAAGAAGACACGAGTTAGATAGCTGAGACAGGAGGTAAACAAGTAAGGCCAATACAAAACATACCAGAGGGATGTTAAATATCCTGCTGCAAAAAGCCAGTTCGCTGCTGCACCATACCCAATCTGTTTGTTGCGGAGGAACCCAAATCACTCCTTGTGCGCTTCCTGCACTAAGCTAACCACTGCAGTGCAGCTGACAGGTTCCCAGCAGATCTGAATGATCCTTCAGCCAGCAGCAGGTTAGCTGCGCTACAGCTGAGTCAGGCAGGAGTAAGTTAGAAGCACCTGAGATGTCTCTTCATCACATCGCAGATACCCCCACAGTACCCACACTTACCCTGGTCCAGCTGTTATAACCACAGACACCAGATTCCCCATTTCATCCTCCTCCAGAATTCACACCCAAACCTTACATAATTGCTTCCTGAGGCACCCAGCCTGGCACATCAAACCTCCCTGTCGCCCACCAGCTAGCCTAGCATGCACCTCACACTTGCCTCCTAGAGGAAGTACAGGTCACACAGTTGAAGTACAAAAGGATGTCGCAATGCAGACAGGACCCAGCTATGGCCTTTTACAACATTTTGTTCAAAGGTGAGCCTATACTCTGCGAGGATTCCCCCAGACTGTAAGAGTGCCTAAGGGCTCTTGGCAAAGTAGGAAAGCAAAACATTCATGTGGCGCCATTCTCAATGCATCAGCCAAAGGCTACCACTTGAGCTTGTGCTAGGCCATGGAGAAGTTACTGCAGCTTACACCACCAGGGAAGTCAGTCCACCCATCAATCTGTTGTCGGTTTCACAAGATCTCAAGCTTACTAGGCTTTCAGCAGAAAAAGACAAGCCTCAAGCTGCTTTTCTTTAGGGAAAAATAAATCTATTCCACAGATCAAGTAGCAAATAGTGTCCATTTTTCCTAGACACTGACTGCGTAAAGGGGCTCTGAGCAAAAAAGAAATTAACACTGTAACAGCAACAGAGAGGGAGCCTAATTATAATGACAATATGACTCAATCTAGGCAATGCTCTCATCTACTGTACCAAAGATTTCCTTCTGAATTGTTATGCTTGGGCAACACCCAAGTAGCTGCAAAACCAGAAATCAGCAGATTCTAGTGATCTTACAAGGGACTTTACCATCAACAGGCTGTACACGAAGCACATAATATTACAATTCTTACATTCATGGAGGGAATCCTCCAGCTGAAGAGGACATTAACATTTACAGACGAATGATTTGCATTTTCACAGCATGAGCCTGCCCCACTTCCCCCAGACTGTCACCACTAATTCTGATACTGCTGAAGAAGCTCAACAGCAAGTTCTGCCAACAGGGTATCCCAATACACCAGGTACCGGGGTACAGCTCTGCACCGCCCGTTGGCAGCTGGAACAGCTACTTACTCCGCAGTACCGATCATCACTGAATATCTGCGGTGGCAGAGGATTGCCTTGCGCAGGCTGCCTGTCCTCAGGAATGTTTTTGTACATCCACTGTCTCTTCTCCTCCGACATCGTGATATCCACCTCTTCAAACTCTATGCGATTGGCTTCCAGAAACCTCACCACGTCCTGCTGCCTCTTCTTTATCTAGATGAAAGAGAAAAAACAAAAACTCAATACATCAGAGCAAGTCAGCCAGACGTTCACAAACCTGAGCACACTCCTTCTCTCCCATCCTGCTTCCACAGGACAGAAAGGCACCAACTCAGGAAGACAGAGGAAAAAAAAAAATACATTTTTCTCAGTTTTAAGTTCACAGAAGTTAAACGCTGCTGTTTCTCTACAAGTTGGCAAATGTTATGCTTCCTCACCTCATTTTTAGAGGGCTGTCTCTCCAGTTCCACTGAGGGAAAAACTGAACTGTGTAAGACTCCATTAAGCAGGAGTTAAAAGACGTAGCTGGCTACATTAGTGGCTACATTTTTGAGGTATATAGGCAGCTAGAACTGCAAGGTAAGCAAACTGGCAAGGCCCGGAAGAGTCTACTCCCACAGGTGTCCACTGAGATAAACGTGTTGGCACATGTGCGGAAAAAACAAAACAAACGAAAAAACCAACAGCTGCATACATTTTTGTTTTCCTAGACATCTTCTAAAGATGCAGCTCCCATCCCTGAACAAGGCATCCCTTGTTCCCTGAACAAGGCTTGTGGAATCTTTAATTAAGAGTGTCTGTCTGCATTTCACACATCTAAAAATAAGCATGATCTCACCTCCTGAAAATTAATTTCATCGCAAAAAATGCATGAGGTATGGACTAAATGCATGGGGTTTCTTCCCCTCAAGGAGATTATCGTCTCCATACAAAAACCCAACAGAGGCAGAACACTGGCAGGTTATAGCTCGTTGTAGCTATCTAAGGTCAGCTCTTAACACCTCGCTGGGCTTCAGGCAGATATAGTCAGGCAAAGACTACCCCTGCCTCAAACAGGATTTTAAGTCAAGACAGCAGCTTTTGAAAGCAAAGTCTGCAGGGGCGAGGGAAGCCACCTGCATTCATTTGTCTCAGTCCGCTCCGCATTCTCTTCAGCCCACTTTGTATCTTTTGCATCTACTTAACGAAGCAAATTCCTTCGGAAAGAAGCTACAAACTGTATGCTGTATTTTTACATCTGTAAGCAGCAGCATTATTTGAAGAAAAAAATAGCATTTTAATAATTTTATGGTACTCCTGGAGTGTTGGATCCACGCAGCGGCTAATTGGCAATAAGCCCAGGTGGATGAATCATGCCTGTGGGCATCATATGACCCAGATACTATTTGGAAATCAGAGGATTTTTAAAGTGCACGTGCTGTTGCTCTTGTCACACAGCCCATTCTGTCCACCCAAACACAACACAAAAACACACAGCTTTTGGAGTCAGTGGTGATGGAATCATTGTTTCTGTCAAAGAAGAGGGTAGCCATCTTCAGAAACCAGAAAGACAAAGGTCATAAATGATCACTGCATTTTAAGAAGCAGGCTGCATAATAAGTTTGTGCCTACGTGGCTTTTTTTTTTCCCTTTATTAAGCATTTCTTTAAACAGAAATTAGACATCTGAAGCAGTGTGTGGGAGATGCCATTCCTGAGACTGTTAGCCTCCGCCAGAGCTGCCCACGCTGCTGACCGTTCCTCCAGCGGCTTCACAGACAACGGAGCTCCAGAGCTCAGGCGCAGGCCATGTACCCATGCACCCATCCCATCTGCTGTCCTCCAGCACTGTGTAAAGCGGACTTGAGTTTAACTGCAGCTGAGCTTTAACCAGACCCCTTGTACCCTTTACACCATGAGAATTCTCCCACAAACACACTTTTCCTAATCTCCTTTTATAAAACTAATTAAGATGTTGAAGGGAAATAAATTGTATTTTTCTTAGCCAGAAGCCTTGCAATTCTCCACACGACATCTGCAGGAGCTATCAGCTGTAGATGTGCCAGCTGCATACATTTAAACAAAACACCCTGAAAATTTTAGCCAGAGAAGCAACATCTTCTCCCCCCTGAAGTGATTTGATTGAAGCCTGTAAGCTGAAGCAAGAGAAATACTTACAATAAAAATCCAATTAAATTATGCCTTGTTGTTTAAGATTGATGCTCAGAGCATCTGCCACAACAGAAGCCAGCTGATTATCCCCCCAAGAAAACCACAGGACCTTTGTCTTCCCATACAACAGGATCTGTGCCGCAGGAGTGCGTCAGCCTCACGGTCCTGCCTGTAGCTCTACTCTGTGGCTACTCTGAGCTAAAAACCTCCAGTGTTCAGCCAAAGGAAGCCCTCAGCATGCCAACAGGCCCCAAAGAGCAACGGCAGTTCCTCCTTCCCCACTAGCCCACACAGAGGACCTGAGCTCCTGCCCAGAGCCCAGCGCAGATCAGCGTGGCCTCCTGTGACAACCTGCAGAGGTGGATGCTTCAGTCCTCTTGGCACAACTCCACTGTGCGCTCTGATGCTAAGAGGACCCCAAACAGTGTCCACACAATCAGAAATACCACGTTTGTGGCTATCCATGCATCACTCTGCACTCTTATACAATAGACTGCCTTAGCATCAAAGCATTTTGCTGTCAGTACATCTCAGCGTACCAGAAGTTGCTGCAAGATAAACCATCAAAATAAACATCCCTTGTGAAGCCTCAGAAACTCCCCCACACTTCATTTTCTATTCCATAATGAGACGGCAGCTTCCATGCGCATCCTATTTATCTCATCTCCAGCAGGCAATTCAATGCAGATTTTTTTTGAAATTCCCTTGTAGTCATGAAATGTTAGCCATGAGCACAAACAGAAATAGGCGATATCATCTCTATTAAGTGGTAACACTGGCTGTGAAACAAAAGCAGTGTCTCCTTACATGATGGGATCCTAATCTCTCTCAAACATGGTGAAGAAAACTTTGAGCTAACAGTCTGCTGTTCTAATCTGATGTCTGCCTTCCATATTTTAAGCAGGCTGGTTGTTTTCTGAACATCTGTTTTCATGGATTTGGTTTTGCTTTTAATCTATATTTCTATTCACAGAAACAAGACAGGAAAAAACATCCAGAGACGTCTGCAGTTTTATCCCAGTATTGGAGCTGGTTTCCTTATCTAGATTAAAAAACAGCAGTAACAGGCTGTGCACTTAGATATACAGAACTGCTAAAATGAGTTAATCACCGATTCCGCACCTCAGTTTACAAAGACAGTCCACCCCAGCTCTTGTATCCAGGCCTTCTCCCCTAGCTGTCATTTCTTTGTGCTGATCTGCAACAGGCAGCAGGAGGCCACGCTCACAGCCTGCTTTGCAGAAGCACTTCAAAGACATCAGGATTATCTGGTCTGACCTTCAGCATCCCTTAATTAATTTCTCTTAGGAGTAAGAAGTTACCTGCAAACAGGTTTCCCCCAAGCTCCATTCCTGACCTGTTAATGACAGAGAACCTACCAGCCTCTGCAAATTGTTCCCATGGTTAATTAACTGCCCCCACCTAAAATACCTTCCTGCTTCTATCCAGGACTCACCTCACCTGCAGATTTCAGCCGCTTACACTTCTATACCTCGGTCTGTTAGACTGCAGACTCCACGATTTCTGTTTCCCTTACAAGTTGCACGGGCTCAAGTCACCCCTTGGCCATCTCCCAGCTATCCTGAACAGAGATCTCCAGTAAAAGTAAGATATCCATGTCTCCCTTAACAGCAGAATAACAAAATGAGGATGTTACCATCACAAACCATGCCTGGAACGGACCAGAAATTCAGCAAAATCAGACAAGAGACCACAAACACACTTTAGAAGTCTGCCATTTAAAAAACCAAACCACACCCATCTAGGTCTGCACCTGTTAAGACAGAGGTGGTCCCGCAGGTTCCCCTCCTTCTCTTCGAGCCCAGCCACTCCCCCCGATCCCTGCCCTTGCTGCAGAGCTGCAGCAGCCGTGCTGTCCCCTCACCAACTCAGCTGAGAACTGGATGCTGCATTTGGCGGGGGCACCTTCAGCGTGCGATGATGCCACGGCCAAGCAGACCTCGCTGCTGGCTCTCACGGGGGCGGTGCCAAGCAGCTCCTGCAGCTTTCCCCGCACAAGCACAATGCAGGAACCAGCAGGACAAGAGCAGTAATGTCAGCACCGCAATCTGCTCAGCCTGTACCAACAGCAAAACCACACCCAAAGAGAACTGCTCAGCAGAAGCTGAAGCATCACCAGCTACAGGCATCTGAAATACGAGCTGCAAAAACAGCATTTGTGTTACGTAAACACAAGCTCCGGCTCACTGCCACGGCTGAAAATATCAAACGTAGAGCCTCTGCCTTCCTAAGACACAAAAAGATAACCAAAGGGATCGTTGCCCTGCAGAACGCAGGTGCAACATGGTCACTGCAGAGGATTACTGACGCAGGCAGTCATCTCACATAGATGAGGCTTAACGTTACCCCCTGATGCTGAAGAGATGCTGCACCCCAACACAGAGATGCAAGCCTTCGCCACATCACACGAGCAGATCTCTAGATGGCACTAACTGCAATCCTACACATGCCTTCCTTAGGAAAACCAGGAAGAAACATCTCTTCCAAACACACTAAGCAACACCTGCATTCTTCTGTTTCCAGCGTCTTCTGCTCTCTCGCAGCAGCACTGGAAACAACCCCACGCGCTCTGAGAGTGACACACAGATCCTCACAGTCCCATTGCACGTGCAACCGGCAGTGCCCAACGTTCTGCTGAACTTCTCTTTGTCTGGCTTAGGAAAGGAGAGCACAACTGGCCCTGGTGAGTTTTATTGCAGAGGTGGCAGGGCTGTGACACACCTTCACAAAGAGTCAAATGATTAATTCATTGTTCTTGGCACAGGACAACACAACCCAGCTACGTACACAGGGAAAAAGGAGAGGAGAAGCTGTGGTGAGGTGGAGGAGGGTAGGGGGGAATTAAAAAAAAAAAAAAAAAAAAAAGGCGAAATAAATCAGCATTACACAAGTATTCCCAACAGCAAAGTAAGTGGCTAACTGCTGTAGCTACCACTGCTTTACACATGATAGAAGAGGAACAGTCTCCTCAGAATAGACCCCACACAGCTCAAAACTCCTTCAACGCCTCATCCTGAAGAAAAGCCACATATTTATGCTTCAAAAATCCTGAAGATGGACCCTAGACCATTTCATTCTGAAAATAAACAGAACAGTCCCTGAGCAGTGGCCGCAAGCAGCCTGCGCTGCCCTGGGCTGCAGCTAGCAGCAACCTGCAGCACACACAGAGCCGTAATTAAGGACGCGCCATACGAAATGCTGCATGGAGCTGGGAGGACAACCCGCTCAGCTCTGTGCAAAACCAGGCTGCAGATCCCTGAGACACCGCTTCACCAGACAGCCTGCACACCTCTACCTCAGCACAACACGTGCAGGGTGCCTTCAAAAGAATGCAGTATGTCCCAAACTGCTGGGGTTACACTTTGCACCAGATTTGGTTTTTAAAAGAATCCTCATCACCAGCAGCCAGCAAAGGAACACCCATTACTTAGTTTTTCTGTAAAGTCACAGAAGACAGTAAAATTTGCTCCATGCCCAAAGCCTGTTGGCCTCATATTCTTATTGTTAGATGCTGCACTGTGATAAAATGCATTCAAACCTATTTCTGTGTATGTGTTTGTATTACTAGCTGAAGGAGAAAACTTCTTATTAAAGATGGTTTGTAAGAAACCTTTACTCCATGCAATGGCACAAAGGAGTCTCCAAAACAACAGAAGGTGGGAGTTCGCTCAGGGGGGTTCCGTACTTCAGCAAGCCTGTAACGGAGAAGTAGAGACAAACACAGAAAGAGGGAAAAGAACAAAAAAAGAAAAAGAGAAAGTTCTACAGAAATATCAGCTACCAGCAGTGCCACACAGAGTGCCTCTGAGCTGCAGGCAACTGGGAAAGCCTTCCGAGTCACTCCCAAGTCTTCTGCGTTTCAGGAAACAGGACTTGTTGGTGATGTGCACAAACACAGTAATTGATCCTACCACCATTTCCTTACTGTAATAGGAGCAACGTGTTCCTACAGTGTTGAAGATCCATTTACGTGTGAACAACACGCAGACCAAACAAACCTAGATGCCACAAGACCCAAAGCTTGGCTCCTTACTTCTCATCAAAAGACAAAGAATGCCACTGAAGCTGGACCTATCTTCCAATTTACGACATGAATTTGTATTCCGCTGCACCAACGCAAAACCAAAAAAAAAATGGCACTGCTTGTGGCAATTAAAGATGGCTAAAGCAACGTGAGACTTAGAGACCCTGCAGGAGGAACTGAGTCAGACCTTGGAAGTCCCAGTGATGTTGGGGGTGCTGGTGGCTAGCACAAAACAGAGAACACCCTGAGCAGCCTGCAAGGTTCTGGGGGTTCATAAAGCAAATTCTCAGCTCCATCCTCCTGGTGGAACTATCCTGCAGGACTGGAGTAACTCATTGCAAGCACCAGCAACTCAAGCCCTAGCTGACAGCTAACTTCTTTCTGTAGATGGATGGTTGTGTTCGTGATTTACCGTATGTTTCTGAGATTCAAGAGACTGGTTACAAAGGAAGCGTTATTTTCATGCATTTTTCCAACAGACATCTCTCAAAGTTGCCAGGGAATAATTTAAATCTCCTGTTTAGCATTCTGCACTTAACTCCTCCTTGTACTGTTCTCTTTTGTCAAACTGGCATGTTTATAGCAAGTATTTTGCATCACGAAGGAAACCACTCCACCAAGCAGCATCCATCTTCTGTTTCAAAATGTCCACATAAACACAAGTACGATAACTAGAACCTTTGCTCACTCACCTCTCTTCAGTGACAGGAGAGTTTGCCTCCTAACAAAATGCAAGCTGTTTTCTGACCCCGTGTTATGTTTATTTCTGTAACCTGATTCTGAAGAACATTCTTTCTTCCCAGTAAAGCAACAGTAGAGCAAGGCTGCTGAGAACTGCCAAGTCCTGAACTGTTGTAAACTCGGTCCTTAGCTCTGTGGCAATGAACAGAAAATTGATTCCTGAATTTTACAGGGCCTCCCCCAGCCAGGAGAGCAGAGAGTAGTTTGGCATCTTGCACAAAGTCCAGTCCTGCTAAGGATGAAGGTCTGCAGGGTTTTAGAGGTGTCACTTCGTTAACGTGAATCATGCTTGCTTCATACAATTATGAATTTGTGGTAGTAAATAAAAGAAAATAAACAAAATATAGTTATCAAGATGTATTTAATATTTGGTAGCTGTTTAAAGTTCACAGAAGTAGCACTGAGGAGAGCAGTTTTGCAACCAAAGGGAATCAAAATAAGCAAGTGCTATAATATTCAAACTCCGTGAAGAAAAACAAAAGTTTTTACTTTAAAAAACAACAACAACAAAAAAAAAAACTCACACACACTTCCTATTATGTAATGTGTTTATCACCTAGAATTTCAAGATGAAAACATACAATCTTTTTTTTTTTTTGGTGACACGGTGAGTCAGCAGAGCACTGGGAGTGTTGTGAAGCAGTTCTATGTATTTATCAGTCACTTCATTTTGTAAGAGTGAAGAAAGCATTCCCAGCTGTATTTTCCACACGTATTGCAGATGAGATATAAAACCAAACTTTTTGGCACTGGAAAAGAAAAAAATAGGTCATGCTTCTTCCTTCACATTAGCCACAAGCATCAAAATCCCATGGTGCAGGAATATTAATCTCCTAGAAAGGATAAAGCCACGCAGGATCTCCTGAGGCATAACCAGCAATTAGCGCTGTTCTGCCTGGGCAGGGTCTCGGTTCTGCCCTGCCGCCCACCTCCTGCCCTGCTGAGGCTACACCCACTGGATTTGGCCCCTCAGGATCCCAGCGCAGCACCCAGCTGCAGCTCTGGCTGTCTGCTCATCAGCTTGCTGTTGTTTCAGAATGCAGAGCCACGAGGTACCACAAACAGAAGTGTACTGACAGTGGACAAAGTTTCAACGAGAGATTTAAGGCAAGCTGCAAGACTACAGGCCTGTTGGGGCTAAAGCACTGCCCAGCCCTGCAGTGACATGCTGGGTTTCATGAGAACCCTGTTCCCACACGACTGCCAGGTCACATCCATGCCTCTGCCACGCAGCCACCAATATTCCTCATTGCATTCAGGAGGGGGTAAGACCTCTGGGACACTTAGAAAAAACCTCTAGCCTTTCCCTCAGAAGGACGATGCTCGCATTTATTTGCTGATCCTGAAGGATCAGAGGCATTAGGATTCCAAAATGCTCCACGGAACCTGAGAAACAAGTTTGTGCAATGAAGCTGTCAATACTTACGCCCTTCTCCTCCGACAGCTCCTATCCGCACAGCACAGACATGTCACTCTGCCAGCTACAGATACACACACCCCTGATAATGCACTTCAAAGTGACAGCAGCAACAGCACTACAAGTCATTCAGAATTTGTCGTGCCAAGTTTCTAAGGATATTTACAAGTTTTCCCAGCAGTATATGAAATAGCAACAGAAAAATGCATTTGTGGCTCCAGATAAACATCAGATTTCAGACAAAATTGGACTGTATTACTGCAAGTTCTATCAATATGTTTTTGTAAGGCTAGGATGATGGATTTTGTTGATACCAGTCTCTAAATGAGGGCTGAGTGCCACTGCTATTATTCAGATCAATAACAAAATTACCTCTGTTTCAACTGAGAGCAGAATGAGGCTTCTAACTTCATTAACAAATGTCAATGTTATTTCTCTTTCAACAAACACAGCTGTATCCATGTAGCTTACGTCTTCTCGCAGCTCCTGGAGGTGCACATTACCTTTTCTTTCATGCTTCTGCAGACCCATGTCTTGATCCCCCAACACAGCAGCCATCCGATTATTACCCCACAAACTGCAGGCACATCTCCTGCGAGGCCAACAGGAGTCACCTCCACGCAGCCAAAGGTATGGCTGATCACAAGCCACATATTTCCAGATTCCCCCAGGGCCTGATGCAGAGCAGCTTTGCTAGAAAACAGTCCTTGCCGCAGGCAGGTCAGCCTCACTGAGCAGGAAGGGGCTGCCTGCACGGCAGGGCCTCAAGGCAGCTGCCTTCTCTGGTCAGAGGTCAGTTCTGCAGCTCCTTTCTAACCACTGATGCCTTCCTACAAGGCTCCTACCGAAAAATTTGACGCTATCTCAGTCCTTCAAAGGCCACTCCTGTCTCTGCTTCTATAAGAACACATCAGATCACTCCAACAGAGATGCTTCAGGAAGATTGTCTGACCTCAGGAGATGCAGATCCAGATCAAAGGTTTAATGCATACTTGTTGTTTCAGGGATGATAACTTCACCAGCCCTGCAGCAACAGGAAGACAGATTTGGGTTGATAATGCTCTGCTGTTCCGTCAGAGCAAAGAAAGGCTTCTTTCAAACCGGCATATAAAACTTCATTTGCCTTTGTCTGAAAAACACAGACCCATTTCCATCATTAAGAAACCAGTCTTTAATTAACTTGTAAGTGTTGATTTTGCAAGTGTTCCAAATAATCCCTCAAAGTTTTTAAAAGCACAGATAATACTCAAACATCCTACTCTGCAATGAATTAACATGGCAAGAAATAAACTAATTTGTGAATGTTTTGATGGAACTTCTATATTTAAATAACGATGGCATTTTTTTTCCTGTCATGTTCTCTTGTTCCAAGAAGGATCTACCCAGCGAATTCAGGGGACTCACATTACAGAGAAGAGCAGTAAAAAGGATCACAATGGGCTGTATCTCCTAGCATGCAAAGGTAAATAAAGCTTTGTCTTTTCGTAAAAGCATAAAGTCGAGAGCCAACAGGAAAAACTTATCAGCATGTGTGAAGGACACACACACACACAATCACGTGTTTTGATCTGCATTTCACATGCAGTACAAGCAGCGGTTTCAGGGCCCTGCCTACAACCGAGAACTCTGACAGTAACCCTGCTGCCCGAGTTTGCCACAGAACAGTCCATAAAATGGGCCGTTCTGAAAGCCAGACACCGTGACTGTCACCATGACTTGCTTTGCTGCAAGGAGAAGCTTGCTGGCTCCCTTCTTGCCACAAGTTAACGCTTACCCTTCAGCAGCAAGATGTCTCCATGCTCAGACGCTCAGCATCCCAGTCATTACCGTCCGCTTCCAACAGCCACCAAGGCGGGCACATGGGGCTGCAGCCAGGGAGGCACTCTTTCTTTCCAGAGGCTTCACAACAGGCAGAAAAGGAGCTTTGAAGTTATCAGCAGCAAGGTGTTAAGGTGACACTGCTAGCCCTGTCAGAGCTCTTCATAACACTGATGTACACGTTTCTCAGGTGGGAAGGGAGATAGTTATGCCCCTGTGTGTCCCCGTTAGCCACTACAATTACACTGGTGGTCGCTTATACCCATGTAACTACTTTGATATTTTGACAACACCTCATTATCTGAAATAAGCTATGTGAGGAAAGCCCCTAAGTGCAGGCCAGACACAGGGAACAGCAGCGCTGAGCAAACATCACAGCGTTCGCACTCCAGTTAGCACAGAGGACAGCCACCCACGGTCACAGTGCCGAAAGGTCCGGCCATCCAGATAAAGGAGCAGTCGGTGGTGACAGGGCCCAGCCAGGTGCTCATGCATCTCAAGGAGCCAATGTGGGGCACTAGGATGCTCTTGCTTTCACTCTTGCGGGGATGCAAAAATCAGTGGTTAGGTTTTACTAAGTGGTAGTTAGCATCTACCAGCAATTCCAAGGTTAAAGCAGCATACACAGACACACCTGCAGACATACACGTGCCTAACATACGCACACGCACCACCAATACACATCTGCATGCATGCAAAAATCCACATATAAATACTCACAAGGCAGATCAATATATTTGCAACAGTTTCTCCTAGGCAGCAACTTCTACAAGTTTATTCCTTGCACTAAAATGAGAAACACCTTACAGTTTTCCAAATTCTCTTAGCAGGAGTGGGGGGGACAAGTTATCCTGAGGTGGAAGGACAAAACTATCAACAGCAATTCTGGAATTGCCAAGGCAAGCTCTATGCTCCCTAGGGGAGACGGGCAACACCAGAAGGGCAGATGTTGTTATTGATGATTAACATGAGTCACTGAACAACCTGTGTCCCCCTAATAGCTTCTCTTCAAAAATCAGCTAGCAAGACAGCTACTCTCTTCTCCGTGCCAAATTTAATTACTTTACAGCCTCAAACAATATTAGATTTAAGTGAAACATGCTTGTTTACTCATCTAAAATCCAGCCGTTTTTCTCTTCCATCACTAACAGGAAGATAGAAACAACTTGTTTCAAGAAGGTTCCTCATCACCATAGCACCTATCACCCCAAAAGTATGAGATTGACAAGCTTTAGATTCAGCTCATTCTAACTGGTGATAAACAGCTCTTAGAGCAGCACACCCAAATGGAGGGACTGCCACCGCCTTGGAAGAGAAGAATCAAAAGATTTCACCCTGAGATGCTTCAGAGACGAAGGTCCAAAGCCCAAGACAGATAGGAGAGTTGGCTTTGTATCTGTGGTGTCTCGCTATGAGACAAACAGCATGTTCAATGAGCTGCCCGTGCTGTGCTTCCATCTGTCACCCCTTCCTCCATCCAAAGCACCTAAAACTGGCCAGCGTTCCAAGAATAATCAGGTCACACACTGTCACCTACAGGAGTCCCACTGACATTAATCTGATCTTTGTTTTCAAACATGAGTCAACAGCGTCTGCAGGCCATTTCTGCTGATAGTCACAGGTAGAAACACTGTCACTGCCCCTTTGTTTTCCCTCATCCCACCGAGGAGGAAACCCACCAACTTCAGGGGCTTGCAAATCGTTGACCACCTTCCGCAAAATCTATCTAAACATTAAGCTGGTAAAAAATGCTGACGTGCTGGAACACAACCATGGTTTTGGATACGCGCAGTAGATTTCAACTAAGAATAGTTTCCAAGGTCTACAACATTTCTATGTTCATTACTTTTCTTACCAGGCTTTCACACTGCATGCAAAACAAAGATTGCAGTATTTCACTCTAGACAGACCCCCTGGGAGGCCAGCACCTGAGGCTGCAGCTGAGGAAACCACTGCCCTTAGCGTACTTGCTGGTAAAACAATACAGACTAGGTTACCAGCCCAGTAACAGCTCTGTATCTCCAACTTGCTCTCAGATTGCCAAGGACAAAAGCGACCCTGATTTTCTACAATAGAGAAGCTCCTTAAACGCTATTTCTCCACAAATCCTGATTCCTTCTATGTTGCCCTCTTTGAGTAAACAGAGGTATAAACTGAAATAAATAAATTGGGAAATGCTTTGCACAGAAGAGTAGCAGAGAGAATCTAACAGAGGACAAGTGAAATGTTGCATTCTAGAATTAATTTTGCTTTGACTTTGATTAAAATCAAAAGCATTCACATAACAAGGGAAACGGACTTAGCAGTACACTTCAGCTTTGAGAAGACTACCAGAGCTCTGCAGAATATTCAATGCATCAGTTCAAACACAGCGATCATTGACTTCGAATAATTTTGTCCCCTCACAGCGGGAAGCTTCATCTTCTGAGCTGTAACACTGTCGAGTAACTCCAACTAGTACACTTTTGCACTTACCTGCACATTCTCATGTCTTATTTTTTGAATATTACACATAGGTCCTTAAAGTTTAAGAATGGGGAAGCATTCAGGAATGCAGAAAATGCGTGTTTTCACCAGAACTACCGTTATCTGTTTCTAGCCTTGCTGTCCACCACGTTTGTTTTACAGGACATTAAGGTCTCATCTAGCAAGCAGCCTGTAAATCGTGTGACCAACGCTGCCTTGCCACACCTCGCACAAGGACAAAGGCTCAGCAGTCCAACAAAACCCTTTCACCAACAACCTGGTTCTTTCAGCTTAAGTAGAAGATTATATCCCGAGGTTCATTTCTCCTTACTGCTAATGAGGACACTGTGCTGCTTGCAGATGGCATTAGAGCAACTCAAAGCTGGTGCCAACGGCAGTGTGCAGTTCACACACGTGAATAAAAACATTGAGAACAACACACACCGCTGAGTGCTGCACTTCCACACACACAAGGCACCGCCTAGGCTTAATGGGAACTGTGGAAGACACCTGGCTTGGACGAAAGCCCAGCTTTTGAATCAATGAAAATATTTTCATTGATTTCAACAAGCTTTGGATTGTGTAGACACCACATCCCAGAAAAGGGCTGCAAATCACAGGCTTCACATTCGTCCAGCAGTGACTTCAATTCTACAGCCTTTTTTAATACCTCTTCTAGGAAACAACAACACAGCTCCAAAAGAAACAAACTGACACCCTAGTGCTTGGCGTATCTTCCCCATGTAGGCAATCTCAAAAGACAGCCTAGATGGGAAGCAAATATCTGACCTAGGTTTACAGAACAGCTGAGCAAACAGAAAGTAGTTCTGCAACACCCTAAAGTAGCAGAATTCAGTTCATTGTCCCTGGCTGAGTGACCTTCGTAGCAATAAAAATCCAGACACCCAGCCTGCTGCAGGTGGAAAGCTCACTGCTTCCCATGTGAACTCCCGCAGATGAAAGCTTCTGGTACCGAGCACTCCAGTTCAGCTTCGCTGAAGCAAGCAGCTTGCAGTGGCCCAACGTTCGCAGCACGAGAGCTGCCTGCCTTGCCCCTCTGTCGGGGCTTGACTCTGCAGGAGCAATGCTGGCAGAGTAATGTGATGGTGACAGCCGCAAATGTGGTAGTTTGTATGTTGGTGTCCTAGCGCCAGACAACAAAACGAGGATGCAAAAGAATGACATATGCTTCATTCCCTGCCTCTCCTCCTGGGCCATGCTCCCCAGGACACTGGCAGGTGAGTTATGTGTACAGACTTTCAGTTCACAGAGCAGCATAGAAAATATTCTAAAAGCTATCAGTACCAGTAAACTGCATGCAAGTTAGTTATTACTTCAATAAATTCAATTACTTCAATTAAATTGATTAACGTAATCAAATCCAGTTACAGACCATCTCCTGTCATCGCTGGCACTGTGACCAGGGTTGGGAAAATGTATTTCCAGGCTTGGATGATGTGGCTGGAGGATTAAGGAGAACATCACCATCACTTTGGCACTGTTATACTCTACACAAAATAGAGAGGGGGGGAAAAAAACTTCTTAAATTAACAAGTTGCTGTTTATTACTCATTTTATTCTTTCCTGACCATTTGAATATATCCAAAACAGACAGCTAAGTCTTCAGTGAGAACGGTGTTATAGAGCAGTTAGAGGCATTGAATTCTATGTCTGCGCAGAGCAGATCAGCACATAGAAAGTGAAAACACACACTCCAGCCCTCAGAAACGCTGTCAGAACAATGCCTCCTTTGAAGTACTATTACAGCCACAACTGTAAACAAAGGTCAATAACAGCCCTGCTGCTCACCCTGCTATGCAGTCTAAGGCGTGTTCTACAAGGTAGCATTATTTCTGACATAATCTACTGCCAAGAAGAAAAGTAAATATTTGAAAAGCACTGGAGCAGGGAGCAATGGTGCAACAGTTAGGTGCTGCTGAATACCCGATGATGACGGTCTGAGTTCCACCTGTGTTCTTGTGTCCAGCGCTCCTGCTGCGCTCCCTGCCCAACACATTCCTTAAGCCCCCTGAACCTTTGCTTGCAGGCTCTTGGTTCTCTCCATCGCAAGGAAGGAGGATGTACCTAGAATTCAGGCTTCTCTGGAATACAGATCTGAGCGAGATCCGCAGCAGGCCCTTAGGGTAAACAACGGCCAAAGTCTTCAGCACAGACCTCCCCGCCTCGCAGAATTCAGCCATGAGCTCTCGGGCTCACTCTGCCACGTGAACCTGCAGCTGGGGCTGACCACAGCCAGCAATGCTGAACATGAGCCACCACCACCACCAGGAATACAGAGGAATGACGCAGTTCGATGTTTTATATCAATCGTAGTTGAATTTCTGTAAGCTGCATGCAACAAGTCGTAAATGACCACCATAACCGATTCACAAAAGGTTCACAAAAGGCACTCATCCCACTGAATCAAATCACTTCCAGTTGTGGTTTTGGGGCACAGAGAGGCCAAAAAAAAAAAAAAAAGCACCTGTAGGATGGTGAATATTCTAGAACTGACATATTCTAAGTTAACTTATTCCACACCTCTCAGCAAGAAGCTTGTTCTTCCTGAGAAGCTCCATGAGAAACGTTAAGTTACAAGGACTGGACAGACAAGGGTGGAGATGTAAGTTGTCAATATCGCCAGGAGACGAGCTTAGCTTTAAGAATGCTGGCATTTTATTTGTCTTTGATAACATTCACCAACCAACCAAACATTGCTTTGGCATTCTGATGTTTTATACTGTAGTACAAAATCGTTCCAGGAAGCAGAAATTCCAGTTTGCTTTCACTTACACATTGATCTACGTAACACGCTTAAAGAAAAGTAGAGCTGTAATCTCATATAACCAATATTTACTATAGAAACAACTTCACTATGGCTACAGGTATCTATCTCATCAAGCTTCCTAGTTAAAAGATAAAATCCATAATTCTCTTCATTAGCAAGGGTCAGAGTTCAATCTTCGATGGTTTAAAAAGGTCTGCTCTTTCCAGGCTGATGCCGTCGCTTCCCAAACCTTCCGTTCCCCTAAACACGTCCTCAGGAAGAACACCTCTGAGCAGTGCCTGCCCTTGTACGCTAAACAGAACTGATTCCAGTGATGCTGTTCACATCTCACGAGCACACGAAAATTTTGACAGGAAAGCATTTTGCATCTCTCACTAGTCAGCATAGATTGTGCCTTGCTTCCCTGTCTCAGTAACCGCCCTACAGCATCTGTTCAGCCTAACAAAGCAAGCTCCAAGGCAACAGATTATTGCCAGAGAGGAGAAAGTGCAAGTGAGACAGCTGTTTGAAGTTTCCCCATTATCTGAAAGCTCTTCAACAACATTCCTTTCACCTCATCTTCCATCCTCAGTCTGCAGGAGGACTGANCCCCCCGGTTCGGTATTCCCAGAGAGTTGCAGGAATGCCAGGCAAAGAGTTCCTTTGCTAATGCTACCAGCTGCCTGCCAAAGGTGGGTCTAGCTTTAGAACACTGAAAACCATTTAGCTGAGTCAATACAAATTACAGTAGCATAAGAAACAGCGTAGACTTTTATTGATAGATGGAAAATGTGAAGTGGATTAAATTACAGTCACCTCTGAATGGTTTGGGGAAAAATGAGGACATAAACTACTTCCTGAAAACAATGAAGAACAGGCATGAGAGAAAAGTAAACACTGATTTTAAAGTAGCCTTTCTCCCAAACACAAAAGAACACCCGTTGTCTTTATTAAGGAGGATCAGCAAAGCCTGCCCCGACAGCCTACAAAGTGCCTGGAATCTGAGACCCAGCCGACCAGCAACGAACAAATTCAGGTCAGAAAAAGCAGATGATGGTAAGGCTTGTAAAAACATGCCTGCCTGCCTATCCGGAGGCTTCCCACTGTGATTCAGTCAGACCTGTCCAGCGCACGCTTAAAACAGCATAGCGTTGTCTAGAAATGCACAGGTTCGCACAATGCCTCTCTCCTCCCTTCCCACAAGGAGATCTCAGGAAGTTGCCTATGGCATCCCCACACGGAAAACCCCCAGTCCAGCTTCAGTAAGCACGGGAGAGGAATGTTTCCACTCAAACAATAACTATGTTTTGTGACCTGTGGGCTCTTTCAAGCTCATGAGGATTTAGTACTCACAAGCTCTCTTTAAAATATCTAATTATTGTTATTGTTGTTATTAACTTCTCAGGGGTCTAAGCACCTTCAGATGCGAGGAAGATGTTGCAGGAAGTAGTCCAGGACCAAGCAGGGAAAGTTCACATTGTTCTCAGCCCCCGTCTGCTCCCCTTCCACTGATACCTTCCTTTTCTCATCCTTCAGGATCAGCCCCAAACCACTTTATGTGCTGAACTCAGACCTAGGTACGACTGTCCCATGTGTTTATCTTCTTCAGCACCAAAGAAATGACACCAAGTAAAAGGATCAATAAATGCTTCAAAAGCTGCCAAGGACAGTCACGTTTACGGAAAGTGAAGTCTTTGCTAACTGCATGAGCAGGACATTTCTCAGGAATGCTGCAGCTAGATGCACACCACCCAGCCTGGGTATTCTGAGGTTTCAAAAGGAGTCATACTAGAAGAACTTGGCTCATTATGTGTTTTACTCAATGTCACCTCTCTCCTCAGTTAACATAAGGAAATTGCTGCATATTACTTTTATATAAATAAACAACTATCTTCACCCCTCCCTTTTTGCAAACACATTCAAACCAGACTTATTCCAGGCATAGAGGATTGGGAAATGTCCCTGCTCAAACAGCACACTGCTGGTGAGGGAACAAAGGAAACCAAAAGCCTGCTGTAGAGGCTAGGTGAACTTCTCATTTTGAAATAAAGAGTAATTTAACAAAAATATCTCTAGTGAGATTAGAAAAGTGAATTCTGTCACGATGACATTGCTTTCAGTTTATCAGCAAATACTACACATGGAATTTTTTGGCCACATACTGGGGTCAGACACTAACCTCAGCTAGAGCCACTGTCGCCAACAGCTGTCCTGCAATTTGACACAAGCTGACCTACAGGTAGAAATTAAACCATGGATTCCAGCACCGGTTTTTTTTAGCAGAAGACAAAGTAGTGTCTAGAGGAGTTAGTACCCCTTACAGACAAGGAAATCATCCTGGTTCACAAACTGCATTCCAAGAAGCAGCTGATATAGGTGTGCTGAAGGCTGGAGCAGAAGACAACGCATTACAGGATTTTATCACTTTTTGGCTGCCTTCACTGCTGCTTAGTTATAGTTCTTATGCTCAGGAAGATGACAATAAATTTAAAATTTCCCTGTTTAGAGATGTACAAATACAGTAACTGCGCTTTTCTCCAGATGTGGCTTCCCACATAACCCACTGATATCAGCTTCTGCTTTGTCATTTTCCCTCAATCAGCAAGCCACAATCTATAGACTTCCCCACAAAGCCCACAGAAAAAAGCCCCTGTGATGCAACATTGAGCACAGCAGGTACCCAGCCCATGATGAAGGCTCCTAAATGCTGAGATAACACAGATGAAGAGAAACAGACAGATAAGAGATACCACAGCACTGCTCCTGGGTAAGAGCACCTTCAGTCCCTCCATTATTTGTTCTGCTCTGACTCTGCTGTACTCGGGCATACTGCTGACCACCCAAAAAATAAGTCGCTTATCACCAGTATGCAAACTGTTATTCATGTTATACACCATCTTCCTGTCAGACCCAGGAAAAGGTCAGCACTGCTGTGCAAACTGAACTTCTTTTCGACCTCAGATTTGGTTTGTTGGGTTAACCGACAGGTTACAGTGCTGCTGCTAATGGGCTGTGTACCTTGCAGGCAGAGATGGTGGGAGGAGAGGGCAGAATCAAAAACTCCCATCAGTAATCTATTTGCAGACTGGTCAGAGCAGGAGGTATGGGCGAGCTAACTACACAGCCCCTCCCTTCCCATCCCCAGCAAAAACAAAATATAAAACTAGGCAGCACTGTTTGAAACAGAAGCAAAAAGCACAAAGCACAAAACAGAAGCTAACCCTAGCAACACCAGGCTACCGCAACATGGACCAAGCGCCAGTGCAGGGAAGGAGGTGTCTCTGTTGTGGACGCTTGCTGAACACGGATCACAGAGTTCTGAAGATGCTCTGTATTTACTCATTTGGCTACTGAAATGCATAATTAGTTTTTATTAGCTGTAGTGCAGCTACTAAGCATTCAGAACGCTTCATGCCAAAACATATCAGAACACATACCTGTCACCGTGCCACGGAACTGAAAACAAACACTGCACAGCAAAAAACTAAAGGAAGCAAACACACATTAAACCTTCAGATGTGAAAACACAGCGCTGCATCTCTCCATAATGTAAAAATGCCACTGCTTCACTGCTGAAGCATAAAGAATAGCAATTATATCTAAATCCTTCTGATGTTTCTCATTAAAGAACAAATTCAGTTCGATGCTTACGCTCAGACTGCCTTAACAGAAATCAGAACTGTCAATTCACATGAGATATGGAAATGCATAGGTCACATACATAATTAATGCACCAAAAGAAAGTTCTAAGAGCTTCAGCTAAGCAGAGGGACACAGCGATGCTTTTCAAAACAGAGCCTGACAGGAGCTGTACCTCTTCCAGAGCAGCTGTGCGTTCAGAGAGCTGCTCCCGGCCTGAAGCGCGTCCCCGGGCTCTCGCCCACCCACCTGCCGCCCGCCCGCCGCAGCCGGCGGGACNGCCCCGTCCCACGGCTCCCGTGCGGGCAAGCCAGCCCACCTCCAGCGCCTGTGAGACCCTGCGCAGCCCCCGTGCTAGTTCCCTACGAAGCGGTCTCAGCGGGGCTGCCTTTGCCGACAGGCGTTTTACGGTCAGTTTCGGCTCTGGCGGCCTCTCGGGAGCGGGGGGCGAGCTGTCACGGGCTGCATCCCAAACCCACGCTCAGCCTGGGCACACCCAGCGCCCCGTTTCACAAC
>VXAV01001519.1:43907-64425 GCA_013399715.1 Alectura lathami | reverse complement strand
AGCGCCCCCCGCGCCCCAGCACTGCCCTCGCCCCCGCCGGCTGAGCCCCCCTCCCCTCCTCTTCTCTCCTGCCCGCCGCTCGCCCCCACTCACCGCCACCGAGCCCGAAGAGGAGGCGACGAAGACGCGGATCACCATCTTCACCTCATGAGCCGCGCCGCCACCGGCAGTCCCCTCACGCGAGCCGGGTCCGGCCCCGCGCCGACAGGCAGCGGGCGATAACGGCGAGAGGCGGGAAAGGTGGGGGCGGCGCGCAGGGGCCGACGGGCGCTGTAGTTCTCTGAGGCTGAGGGGAAGCCTGGGGTTGGCTGCGTGCTGCGGGGAAAGCGGAGGCACGGCGGAGCGGCTGCGCTTGAGGGGGGTTTACTGAACGCCCCTAACGCCCCGGGGCGCCAAGTGCCACCATCTGCCTGTGAGGGGCTGCCTAGAAGCTTGTGCCGTGCCTCAGGCGTGCTGCCTGCTTGTTGGCTGCACCATGGGCACGGGTCAGCGCAGCTGGTGCACAGTGCACAACACATTTAAATTCACTACCACGTCAGACAGCCTTGCCGTAAGGGCCGCCTTTCATGTCAGGTCATCCCACCTGGCTGCTCCTGGCCCCCCAGCCCTCGCTGAGCTGCCAGGCCCGGGCCTGGCCCCACAGCCCGCCATCTGCAGCGGCAAAGGGGTGGAAAATGGCAGCCCGCACCTCTGCCCTCCTGTCAGGGCAGGCGGTGGGACACCGCGGGGGAGGCAGGCCTGCTGGCACACCTCAGAGGAGTGAAACAGCATCTTCATCTGCTGGCACAGACACGCAGCTCTCAAGTATTAGCAGGGATAGAACAGATGTTGTTAATCAACGAATAACGACAAATCACCCTTTATCTGTCAGTTCATCTGCAAGTGATTTGAGAGGAATCCCTGCAGCCCTCATAAGCTTTTGGGTCTGTGAGGGCACAGCCAGTCTTTATTTAAGGACTTAGACCCATGTAGACTTAAAGATGTTCCTACAGTTGTAACCCTCATCTTTTCTATTCTCTATGTACAGGCAGATGGTTACTCATTTTCTGTGATTAAACTCTCTCCTTCCACTGTTTTACCCCAGCAGTGAAGGTCTTCCAGACCTCTGCATTGTCATCACCTTCAGTGAATTTCCACTGTCCAAGCTAAGCATAGACTATGACTTAGCATTTTGTTTCCTAGTCAAGCAACTCTGACTGCCAACTCTTAAGCTTTCTTTATATATATATATTATTTTTTCCAAATATGATGTGTTTGCGGGAGTCATGGAAGGTACCTAACAAGAGCAATGAAGAATGATCAGGACAATCAGTCCTTATTTGGGGCTTAATTTATATCTCATAGAAGTCATTGGAAGGCTTCACTGTCCTCTGGAACTGTCCTGTAACAAGAAGGCAGGTAACAATATTGAAAAGATCTGTAACTATGCGTTACTTTGCTTTCATGAGAACATTTGTAAGCTGAGGTACAAAGGGTAGGATTTTCTGCACCTGAATGTATGTCTTTTTTGCACCATCCTAAGGCTTTTAAATTAAATCTATTTTTACTGGTTTTATACTGGGTTGCTACTTGAATATTAATCCGAGTAGCATCCTGTCTTTCTCCAAGTGTTCTTAAAAAGGTAGAGGTGTTTACTTTCCACTTACTGCCTTATTTATTTCCCTACTAGAAAATGTTAGGTTTAATGTTGTAGTTGGCCATACTGTTATTATGTGAAACAAATAGAATCAGGGCAACTCAGTACATCAGGTTGGATTTGATTCTATCACAGTTTTAATATATAGCTGTAAATTCTAATATTAGTAGCTCCATNATAATGTTTAGCTTCACAATGTGGTAATACTCAAGTGGCAGGACGGAGAACTTAAAGGAAAAAAAAAAAAAAAAAAAAAAAAGCCTGATTCTGAATGCTGGTAAATCTCTTTCACTCGCTAAGCAGAAGAGGATGCTGCCTACCTCTCACAGACAACCTTGACACATAACCAGTAACCAAACAAACCACGTGGCAAAGTCTGAAATAGAGTGTGATGGCACTAACTGGGAAAAGTACGACATATATACAAGAAAATTAAGAAATTCTACTGGGACTGTAAACGCTGCAATTACAGTACTTTAGAGGTTGTTTTCTCTCCTTGTAAGAGTTCTCTATTTTGTCAGCCCCCCCCCCCTCCCCAAACCACAAATATGGTCTTCTTTCCCACCTGGAAAACATGCATCTTTCATTTCTGTCCACTTGAATGTATGACTGAGCTGGATAAATTCTCAAAAGCTATGGGAAGAAAAAGGAGAAGTCAGCACCTGTAAGAAAAATTCAAACCCACTACTCCATTTCCAGTGCCCCAAACTGATCCTCAGCCAGCCAAGCCAGTATAAGTTTTTCTTACTGTTCTGCAGTCTCCCTTTTGTTCCTGCAGCTCTCAGGTCAGTAAGCTTCCGGAACTTGAACTTCAGAACAGAATCTGAGCTGTCAGACTCATGGCTGGGCTTTATAGCCCAAACTGAGCTAAAGTGTCAGAGCTAATGAAGCTCTTCCATCCATCATATTTGACACATCTAGCCAAGGCTTCATCTTCATTATTCCACAGTTATTTACAGACACCATCTAAGAAAGAGCAGGGAGCTTCCTGCCTGCTTTCACACTACTTGACCATGAATGAAGCAGCTTAATCGGTGTCCTCTCAAACACCATTTGGAACAGAGTTCGATCAATAACAAGCTGTATTTCAATGAATTTCCTTGTAGCTCTTAATTTCTCTAAGTCAATTGTTAATGTTTTGGGCTACAAATTTTCCACCTGTAATTTCTCAGGATCAAATTTGATGTAGCATGGGCTGGAAAGCATTGAGAATCCAGGCAACTTTCTCATTTCTCTTTTGTTTGTGTTTCATTGTAGACCACACATGCTGAGAAGCTAGTTCTGCTGTGGAAGTTCTGCAGGAAGTTAGGAAAAAGAAGTCTTACACTGAGAAGTTAAAGATTTCAAAGCCTGTAGAGCAGCCTCTTACTTTACAGAGTCCTAAGCAGACAGTTATTACTTTGTGGAGTGTAAAATCTATCAGACATCGCCACATGACATCCTGCACTTCAAAATGGTTGGTGGGTTACTGCTGGCCATCAGGGTTCTACAGCTGCTGTTGATAAATGTCCTTATGGCGTAGGTTTAACTCCATTTCTACTGTGCAGTTCTGAAGACATGAAGACCAAATTGTACAAATATTTATTTAAGTATGAGAAATGTGATAAATGAAAAACACCATTAAAGTGATTTACAAGCAGTTTTCTGTGTTTATAGGAGGTGCAGAAACACTGCATTTTAAGACTGGAGTTGAAAATGTGAATTTATGGTGTGGAGGTGCAGTTTCTAAAGCACTTATGGTAAGAATGATTCATTGTTATGCCAGATCTTCACGGAAAATTAAACAGAACTTTACTGCTACTAAGGTAACAAAGAACACACAAAACACAAGATTGCAGATATGTGAAAAATACAATAAAAGATTCTTTATTCAGCAAGATGCAACAGAAATAGGAGAAAGATTCTGGAGAAATGGAGCATCATTTTCAGGCCAGAATAAAGGGATAAGATGGTTTCATCCCTCACTTGGAAGGAATTGTCTGGGACATTTCAGAAGTTTTCTGGTCTGTAGATCGTTGGCATCTCTTTGTTATTTATGTGGGATCTGTGAAAGGTTAGTAAGAATTAGTAAGTTCACAGATACTCTCCAATAATCCACATATTTCAATTTTCTAAAGGAGTCTTTAGCACCTCTTAAAAATTCTAAACATCACAAAACATTGAAAATTACTTCTTTGGAGTGTCACTAAAAGCTTTGAGAATCCTGAGCAATGGTCCTTGGTAGAAATGTGACCATCATGCTAGGAAGCAGCAAGAGAAGAAGAGAAATAGCAGAGAAAACAGAGTACTCCAGCAACAGGGTTATCAGCTGATCTCACACTGCCAGCCCCAAGAGAAAGTAGATAGCTTAAAGGCTCTAAAAGATACAACCTGGCCAAGGTAATGTGGTGTAAGTAAAGGGTTGTTCCACTTGTCAAGTGAAAGCACTTAATATGGTGGCTAGGCATAGTGCAGAAGCATACAAGGTAATGTAGTTTGGAGCCAGATTCTGCACATACTTCCTAGAAGCCACTGGATTTTTAAGGTATCAGTTTAATCACAGAATAAATCTCCAAGTTACACTAAGTGGTGCATTAATGTCTGCAGTGGTGGATTGTGCATAATATTCTGACTCCACCTCTACAGGCACACATGGTCGAACAGTCAAGATCATCCTATCCCTTGCAAAAATGGTTTTGCAGGTTTTGTAACTCACACCAAAGGCTCTCAATAGCAAACTCAGCTTCACACAGGACCCTGTGCTTTCCAGAATGACCATGGCCAGAGGTTTACATTCAGAGCATTTCACAGCTCTTTCCACAGCCAGATTCTAGAGGTAATGTCGACAGAACTAAACACTGTCCCAAGATAATTTTTTTCTCTTTTGGTTTGAATTGCTCTGAAGCTGTTTTTATCATCTAAAGCTACTACGAAGTGCAGGTATTAAAGCAGGCACTTTGGAAGGGAGACAGACCTGGAACAATTTTGACAAAGATTTTGATTCTCATATTCACGAACTTGATGAATGTGGAGGAAAGCAGAAATTTATTGCTGTTCTTGGTTTCAGAATTATTTTTGTACCATCTCTTTTTAACTGCTAACAAATAACAAAAGCAAACCACAGACAGCTGAGTAAACCTTCTTTCATGCCATTTAAATCTAAACATACTCAGATAATTCCAAAGCTGAGTCCATTCTTTTCAGCTGCTGCCCCTTAGTTGAAGTGTGACTAGTTATTATTTGTGGCTGCTTTGATTCTCCCTAGGAATTCTTAATACTAAGGACATTTGAAAAGAAAAACATTTTCCTGTAAAGTTCATCATCTGATGTAATCCAGTCATCTTGCAATAACTGACCCAGAAAGGTAAGAACACTTTCCACAGCCTGCACTAAATCATTTATCGCTCCTTCCTTAAGCTTACAGCTACACTGTCTACAAAATCCCCGAGTTTGCTTTGCACTTGTTCCTGTCATGATCTCACCATTCCTGGAGTCGCTGGCTCCAGCAGAGGAGCAGAATCCAGGCAGGTGCCAGCTGGTGCCCTGCCTTCCACCCCACACACACTTGCAGCCCCAAACATTGCAAATCAATCAAGCCCAACAATTTGAACCCCACCAGGCTTGCAGTTTCTGTGAAACCAAACTTCTGAGCAGCTTTGTCTTCACAACTTCGTGAAAGGTTTTGTCCTGATCTCTGCTAACTTGAGCAACTGTCAGTAATCAACATTACTGCAGAGGGCTGAGGAATGAAAGCCCACACAAACCTCATTTCCTCATCTGATTTCCAATAAAACTTAAATTAGCAAGCACTCTTGGTGCAAAGTGCACTCAGGAAGCAGTTTCAGAGCATTATCCTTCTGCCAGCACTTTTCTGGGGGACCTTCTGCCAAGCCCTTGGAAAAGCTTTCAACCACCACAGTCCTTTCGGCCATTTTCCTCTGCTGGCTTTCTACGATTGTCCATCCTGGCAGGGCACTGCAGAAGAGTCACTTCTTCCAGCACGCTGGAGAAGTAGGTCAGCAATAATATTTATGTACACAAAGACAAAGAGTGAGCAATCCTGTGGAGAATAAGTAGCAGCTGAAGACATGAATACTGGCAACTTCCCTAAAGCATGTGCGCAAAGGAAACTAAGAATGGTGATTATTTCTGTAGTGCTCGGGAGCTGTTTAGATGTTTTACAGAACAGAGGAAAATAATCTCTAACTTGGAAAGGTGATATAAATTTAAGGATAAAGAATATGCGTGCACCTTATTTCAAGCATGGAAATGATAAATCATACAGCTTCTCAAATGCTGTATACACAAATCACTGCCCTTCCATGCACCTTCTCGTTCATCTCGACCCAGGCTCTTCTGTGCTGACCATGGACCTGCCTCTCCAGGCAGATCGACTTTCTGTATTCTTTGGTAAAGGAACCCTGTAAAATTTGTAACATTCATTTACTTCTTTCAGAGTTGTATGTCTTCACAGCATGAAGTTTGTGACATTCTACACTTTCTTACTGCTGCATCCATGTCCTGGTTCTGAACCATGCCTTCCATGATCAGAATGTCAGTGCAGCTGTGGCTTAGTCTCAGAGCTACCTGAGATGTATTTTCTGCTGCCATAAATGCCCTGGGGATGCAGTGGAAAGGAAGCAATATTTTCCATAGAGGAATAATTACCCTATAACTATTGTTCAGCAGTAAAATCTATAGTGCTGAAAATGCTGAGTGGCGCTTTTAGTACTTCCCACAAGACAGCTGGAACACCCTGTGCTATTACCCCTGGTCACATCTGACCTTACCTGCTCTTCTTTGCAGAAAAACTGACAAGCCTTGTGCCCATGCTTTTCCACAGGGAGCACTGCCGGTTGACACAGTGTGTACGTACTACTTTTGTCAGTGAAGGCACAGTTTAGGACAGCTTCCAGACTATTCAGAGCATGACTTGGATAGCAAGAACAAAAAACTAATTCAACTCATTTTTTTTTAATTAATTGGAAAAGGATGGTGAAAGTAACACAGCCGGTCTTCATTGGAAAGCTGTAAAACAAACATGACAAGCCAAATGAGAAGTTATGAGAGGTTAGCTGAATTAATCTCACTGCAAGTAATATTATTTGTTTGATTCATCAAAGTGCACAGGCCAGACTTCTCAAGATACATGCTCTTTCTGTTTCACTAAGCAACAGACGCGTCATGCAGCCAGCAGGGTCAAGTCTGCTGCTGTAACAATGACATGGCAAGAGTGAGCATGTCAAAGCTGTTACTGATTTTTTTCTAAATGCAATTGGACTGAATTAAAATTACTTTCAGAATAGCAGCTATAAAATAAGTCGTAAAGGTATGGCCATTCAATTAAGGTACTAAACCCAACAGCAACTTTTGCTCTCGCATGTTGTCAGTGATGGGTCTGAGAGCAGAATCTGACCCTGGACTATGTAAAAATGCTAAAGATTGGAGTAAAATTTATGAGAGAAAATTATTAAGGAAGTTGGATAGCAGATAGAAATACATCTTGAATATTGAAGTTTACAGGACGAATGCATGCAAACTAGCCTCTGTTAGACACCACACCTGTCTGCATCATAACCCATTTCAGCCATGAATTGCTCAGCATAGGCTGCTTCTAGACAGCTTCTGAAAGAGAAGCTACAGATTTGAAAGCCTCATTGCTGTGAATGGTTTTCTCTGTCGTATAAAGTTCTCTTTTAACTACAAATTCATTTTTCCGCTCACTGGGATGCAGCCATTAAGCACGGCAAGCAGTGGATTATTTGTGAATCACGGTTTTCACACCTACAGTCATCTCCACCTTGCTCAGACTCCGCTTTACCTGTGCTGCCTTCATGGTATCTCCACGCTGCCGTCACTTCCAAGCCTGGGTTGTCTCCCCTGCTCATCTGAAAGCTGCATCTAGATGTTGAACCGATGAGACTGATTTCTATGGGACTTGGATTTAATGAAGATTGCTTGCAGGCTGGAGTTCATGTATTAAGAACAAATCCCTTGAGGATACAGAGCAAATTTCTTGTGAGGCTGATCAGTGCCATGAACTTCCCCAGGAACTAAAGGCTATTTATACTTCTTGGTGCAAGTTACATTAGCAAATAAATAAAACCAAGTGACCTGGGTTATAATATTTCTTCTATGTTTAGGCCTCACTGAATTCCAGCAGAGATAGGAACCTTTGTCAGTGAAGCAAATCTTTTTTTGTGTGTGTCACATGGAAATTTATGTCTTGCACTAATATGGGAAATGAAAGACTGCTCCCAAATGTTTATAGTGCCACAGAGCTGGTTCTTGCGCAGGAGCAGCTCTCTCATATACAAAATATTAGCATGGACTTATTAAATTGGAATTACATCTGCCTACAAAATAAGTTTTATGATATTTACATTCCCCGGGAATTTAGGAGACTAGAGGAGAAAACAAAAAAAAACTGCATGCAGCCTTAATCTCAGCTCCCTACTGTTTGGTTCTTTCTCTGACCTTGAAGTTTTTTTGTAGTATTGATTTATAGCATTTCCTTAAATATTAATTTTTTTTCTTCAAGGTTTTGCTGTCCTGATTTTTTTTTTTTTTTGAAACTATTTCATACTTGTTTATTTTAATGAAGAAAAAAAAAAAAAAAGAGTTTTTCAGTTATAATGAATGATTCATAGCTGCCGGGGATCATCCAGGGACTCCATTTATAGTTAGTGATTAAAATTCAGTAATAAAACATGAAAGGTTTGAAAGCCAACAGTGATGCCTCTGAAGGTAGATCTTTGACAGAAATTGCTGACAGCATCAGAATCTCTTCCTCTATAAATATATATTCAAACATTCTAATTTCTGCATTTATTTCTTTCCCTTTTGCCTTTTCTCCCTTGCAGGTGTCTTCTATTTGTACAGTTTCAGGTCAATATTCCAGCAAGATGAGTTTCTCCATAATTTAATTTAACATTTTTCTTAATTTACATTTTTACTCATTTTTAGCCTGCAGTGATTATTTGCATGGAAAGAAATTGTCTTCAAAGGATATATTTAGTCCAATATATCGGATTAGAAATGTAAGCCAATCACGCAATGAGGTTAAATTTAAGCCCCATGGAAACTGTACAACTCTGTTCAGTTTTCTCAGCACTGGCACCCATCTTGTTTGAGGTCATATGACCTTTAACTCCAATGGCAAATGTAATTCGCCAGCAAAAGGAGTACAAGGAATCCCCTTAAAATAGACTTCTGTGACTTTTTAGAATTTTTAAGAAGCCTGAGCAGATTTCTTTAAAGCTGATGAGCTGAAGACCGTGATTGTGTTCAAAAATACAGAGGGGAAAAAAAAAAAAAAAGAATAGAAAGTCAAGGCAGAAATGTAGAATCTCATGCTTGCTCTCCTTTTCCTACCACAAGCAGTATACACCAATTCTTACTTCAGGGTCACCCACCAGTACTGGCAGAGCTGCATTTCAGCCCATGCTGGATGTGTTGGATTTAGCCAGTGTTGATATCAATGCTGATATATAAAACTATATCTGAGTTTTATGTTCACCTTAGCTGCTGCTTTCCAACTCAGTTTATCCCCACTTCCTCCGAAAAAGCCAAACATTTTGCATTTTTTTAAATAAATTTGCTGTTTTCTTGGATGTTACTGTCTAGGGATGTGTACCATATTTATTACCCAGAGCAAGTCTATTTATATCTATTGATTAAAATTCAGCTTGCGATTACTGAGCTGCAGATGGAGCTCCCTGAACAGCAAAAGGAGTCGATGCATTCGTGCCAGTAACACGCAGTGGAGAGGCGGCTTAGAGGATCTGTCCCTACAGAGTCTTGATCCCTTCAGCCTCAGAGAGGTGTCAAAAAGGGGCAGTGACTCTCCCTCACCTGTGTACCAGTGTCAGGGCTTTCAGCAGACTGAAGAGAAACCCGATTAGTCAAGGTGCCATTAATTTTACTAGTCATTGAAGAGGAAAACCAGAGTAGATGTGATTGTCAAAATTTCCAGTGAACTATTAACAATATACTAAAATTTTTATTTTCAAGTATGGAAAATGACAGGCTGGGAGTTCTTTCTAAAATGTGCTTTTCCAGCAGAGCTCATTAAACAAGATATCAAGGCAGTTCCATTATAACCCACAAACTTCTGGGTGATTTGCAACCGGGATATTTTTGTTTCCTGGGGCATGGGCTCACTTGAATGCTTTAATTCTTAAAATTAAATTCTTAAAAACAGGGTTCGTGCAGGAAGGGTTTTAGACAAGGAAGGAGCATGCAGTTGGGCAATATATTCTCCTCCAAGGCCATGAGCCACGCAGCAGTGTCCCTACCCTTGCACAGAGCTGCAGAAGGGTTCCAGGTGGACATCCGGGTGTCTCCTCACGGTGCACAGCAGAACTGGGCTGCACTGAACATACTTAATATGATTGTGGACAGCTAAGCTGATTATCACCGTGTGTCAGATAATACATTATACAGCTGAGTGGCTAATAGATTAAACAGAGAAAGCCTGGACTCAGGGCATTTTCAGTTGCTCTGGATTATATTCCCCCTCTAGGAATGACACTGTGAACCTGGGAGGTGCAGAAAAGGTTCTCTTTCCTGTGTTTGCAAGAAATCTGCTCAAAAACATGTATGTATTAAATCCTGTCTTCTGTATGCAGATGACTGAGCAATCCTTATTGTCATCAAGTTCTATAAATCTTAATACAAAGGGATCTTTACACAGACTAGGGAATAAATAATTAGGTATATATACCATTACAGAAAATCAGTCAAATATTGTAAGACCTCTTTAGTTTGGTTCAGAAATTTAAGTTAACATTATCTGCATGAAAATAAAGCAGATATTTTCTCTTCCATATATGTATTTTATGACTCATAGAGTAATACAGTTTGGAAGGGAGTTCTGGAGGTCATCAGTCAGACAATGCGCTTTGAGTAAGGCCAACAAGACTGGGCTGCCCAGGGCTGCTTCAAGTCTTAAATATCTGCAAGGACAAAGATTCCACAGCCTCGCTGGGCAGCCTGTTCCTGTGTTTGCCCACTGTCATGGTAAACCATTTTCTCTTAGCGTCTAGTCAGAATCTCCCATGTTGCAATGTGTGTCCATCTGCCTCACATCCTTGCACTGGGCACCTCAGGAAAGAGTCTGGATCAACCTTCTCCACATTCTCCCAGTAGACAACAGCGAACAGCAATAAGTTCTCCCCAAAACATCTCTTCTGCAGGCTGAGCAAAGCCAGCTGCCTCAGTTTTTCCTTCTACGTAACGTGTTCCAGTTTCTCCTCACTTGCTGGTTCTCGAAAGGACTCGCTCCAGGTTTCCATTTTTCTTCTACTGGGGATACCAAAACCAGACATAACACTTCCGATGCAGCCTCAAAACAGCGCAGATTAAGAAGAATCACTTTCTTGGACTTGCTGGCTACCGTCTTGTTAATGCCACTCAGCGTGTGAAGGGCCTTTATTGCTGCCAGGGCCTGTCACTGACTCGTGTTCAGCCTGTTCTCCACCAGGGCTTTTTCTGCAGTGCTGCCTCCTGGCTCACACTTGCCCTGCATGCACTGCCACACGAGGTTGCTCCGTCCTTAAGAGTGACACAGTGGGGCCAGCAGGGCCTTGCTAGCTGAGCCCAGCCCCACAGCCCCTGCAAGGCCAGCAGGGCCAGGCTGGAGCAGCCACAAGGCCAGCTCAGACCCTCCAGCTACCAGGCTAGTCCATGGCCCCAGGGCCAGCCATGGCTGAGGCATAAAGTCCCATCCACGGGCCTAAGTCCTCAGTAAAAGCAGCTCCTGAGGGCAGGGATCAGCCCTGTCAGCAACGTCTCCACAAGGCACTTGGGAGGCCCACCAGAGGTACCCGGGAAACCCACTGGCATGGAGCTGGCCTCCAGCCCAGCAGCCACCAGTGCCACCAAGAGGCTCGCAGTGTGGCTTGGTTCAGGCCCCGCATGGCATGCTGGGCCAGCCCTCCTGCAGCCTGCACAGACCACTGTGCTGGGCTGAGATGAAGAAGTTCCCTGCTGGCACAGGTCGGGGCATACTCGTAAGACACATGGCAAAGGTATTCAGAATAGCTTAGAGGGCTTTTACAGGTATTTTCCACTAAGAAGTATCGCCGTGAAAACCTCCTCCATGCCTACTGGCTGGTTGCCACACACAGGAAATCTAAAGGAAGATAAATGACACCGGGCAAAAAGTTTCCCTCATTAAGCAAAATGAAGAGGAAACAGCCCAGCAATAAAGCCAGCTTTAAAAGAGAATCACATTAAAAGTGCAAGGAAGATGATGAGGAGGAGGAGGAGAAAGAAGAAAAAAAGGAGGAGGAGGAGGGAGGCCTCTGCCAGTGCTGAAGCTCCACCTAGAGCATCTCTGCGCTACTGCTGCTCGCCANCAACGCCGGGCGGGCGCCCACGCGGGACGCGTGGGGACGGCGGGGTTCAGCGCCTGGGGTGGAGGGACCGCGGCGTCGCGGGGCGGGCAGCACGTCCTCCCACAACGTCCTCAGCAGAACCCATTCGACTGCCTCTAAGGAAATGGAAAGCCTGTCGGGAAGCCGCGGACAAAATATTCGGGGTGGGAGTTGTGTGCTTCTGTTGTCAGACCACCCGGGAACCGTACGCCAGCAGTTTAAGTCATTTGATGGAAAAAGTTAACGCTGAAGCAGTATTTTGATGCAATAAATATAATTGCTTGGGCAGCTACAGGCAGCTTTAGCTAGCAAGTGGTACAAAGCAAACGAACAGAAATGCTGATACGGTATACTAATGAAAGAATTAACGGATTATGGATTTATTAGCACCAGTTGACATGGTTTACCAGGAACTCAGTCTGTCAAACAACTTTGATACCATTTTAATGAGATTAAGCATTAGACTGATAATGAAGATTGCGGTTGAAGTAGCGTTTTTACTAAACATCTGACAGAATCTTGCATGCCAAAAACAAACAAACAAAAAAACCCTCTAAACAAAATTATTGTAACATATATATATATATATTTTCATTTTAAACTGATTTAACTATCAGGTTATAAAAATATGCTATAAGCGAGGTGCTTTCATTCCAAGGGGCTGCATCTTTTATTAGCTCCTGGAGGGATCTGCTTTAGCATGAATCTCTTCAATACGTTTATCAGTGACCTTGATGAAAACATAGCATTGCTGCACAAAAACTTTGCAATATGACACACATTTCCATGATAATGTGGAAAACAACAAAGGCGACCATTTTATTATCCACACTGATCAGTCATTTGTTGAGACAAAAATACGTCCAGTTTTGTTAATGCAGATGTTAACCTAAATGCAGGCTTCTGCACCTAAGAAGAAAAAAACATAATCAGATTTCTAGATATGGGGCTGAGTGCTAAAAAGCAGTAAGACATGGAGAAAGAGCTGCATCAGAAAAAATCCCAGCAGGTTAATCAACAGCACTTGGGTGCTGATGCCAGAGTGAAAGGTCCTAATCAAAGCACTGCATACATGAGAATTACAATTATAGGGAATCTTATTAGGTCCACTGTTTTCAAAGCTTGCTTCCCTCCTATGCAAACCCCTCACTCTATCCCCTACACACCAGATTATTTGCAACCCCCAGATTTCTTTTACTAATGCAGAATGGCAAGGAACAAGATACTGTAAACTGCTGCCAACCCATATCACAGGAAGGAATCATCATCCAGCAATGTACACTGCCAGCCCCCGTGCTCCTCGCACGTCACATGCATTGTGGTGTTGCAGAGTCACAGCGTGGCTGAGGTAGGAAGGATTCCCAGGAGATCACCTGGTCCAACCCCTCTGCTCAAGCAGGGTATGTTTTGCAGTCGGTACCTAACGATCATCCTGACATAGGTATACAGCCGGCCTTGTCACAGAGGCTGGAAATGACCTTTGAGCTACTACCCAGCTAAAACCACACCGTTAGCTAATTTCAGCATCCTGACGCACCCTAGATTGTTTCATCACCTTTATTTCACCAAGTGACACTTAGTCACTTGGTCAGGCAGGCCTTACAGGTTGTCCTCACTACCGAGGACACAACCCACCACTCCTGGCAAACACTGCTCTGGTGATTTAATTTTGCACAACACCATTCCCACTTCCCTGGACCGGCAGCTTCAGTCACCGGTGCAGGTGAGTGTGCCGTGCTCTGAGGTACCTGGGACACAGCCTCATCTCCTGCAGGCCCCTAAGAGCAGAACCTGCAGCAGCCAGGCTGAGCAGGCAGCTGGGGGCAGCCACGACTCACAGCTGCCACATCTCTTTTAAAATGTGCTCTTTCCTGCTTTGAATTAGCTCCAACTTTTAACCATGAAGTTTTTACTGCTAGACTAAAAGCCACCTACCATCAGAAACACTGTAGCTCACTATCAAATGATCTCTCAACCTGATTTTGGTATTGAATCCTCTCTAAGATGTTGCTCCATGTAGCATGGAGTTTTTTAGACCCCGAGTGGTTCTGGAAATGTGTTTATGAAGCCTTTTTAGGTTTTCAACCCCTTTCTCCAAGTGCAGACACCTGAAATGTACATACAGCATTTCAGTTCAGGGGTATCACCCACGGCACAGAAAGACGTGATGCCACTTCCCTCTCCAGACTGGTAGCTGCCATAGAACAAAAAGGCTCAGGACTTTGCTGTATCTATCTGAGATGTCCCTTCCCTGTTTGCTCAGCCACATTCTGCTGTCGGGTCAGTCACTGTCCTTGCTCTTACTCCAGCCGCACAGTGACTGAGCTCATAATTTACTAGGTCTTAGAAGAGGACTGACAGTTTCAGTTATAAAAATGGAAAGGCAAAATACATCCACAAAGCCGTCTCCATCAATCAAAGCATCTTTGAAACATGCTATGGAGGCACAATATGAATAACAGAATATTCTAGCTCTTACTGCCCCCCCAAAAAAGTTAAGTTTCTGCAAATCCTGAAAAGATGAAAAGGATGCTGGTTTAATGGTGGTTAATCCCACTAAAGATAATTCCACTAAGCTGATGCAAACATTGCAAGTTTTTATTTATTTTAAGCTGTAAAGGGTCAGATTTACCCTAAATAGGATTTTAGCAAATTCAGGTAATTAAGTTAAGAACAATGCCTCCAAATTGTAGTCCTAATCCAGCGGTGCCCAGAGTTCCCAAGGCACGTGTTTGCCCAGAAGCACCTCAGCCTTCGCAGTGACGGGCAGCTCGGGAAGCATCTCACGGACAGCTCACCTCCGCCTGTCCACACCCTATAACAGGCTCCAGTTGGGAGGCACACCCAGAAACCTGAGTGTACCCTCCTCCGAGTGGGTGCAATTCCCACCTTCCACTTCCCCAAAGACTGTGATACATCATGCTGTGGGCTGAGGTGTTGGTGCTTCTCCTCCCTCACTGGAAGTGTTCCATTTTGCATTTAAATTTAACACAAAATTGATGATACGATCTGATGGCCAGAAGTGGTGTGAGCCCTGCTCTCTGTGAGTCTACGTACGAGACTCACAAAAAATCAAGATATCTTCACATTTTGAATAAAGATTTTTTTTTTTTTTTTAGGTGAAGATTCTTCTTAGCTCCGATAGCATGCTTGTGTAACTGGGACAATAAAAAGTTTTCAAAGCAGTCACATTAACACTGAGGCCAAATTTGTTTTGATATAGCAGCCATTCTCTTTGCTAGCATCAAAGATACATTTGACCTTATTTTTCTACAAGATAATTTATATCACTAAACTCTACAGAGACAGGACAAAATTCATTTACTATCCTAGCAATAGAAATGAAATTTAAACTCAAAAGAGACGGATGTTCAGAAGCAACACACGTAGCTTTTGATTAAAGAACATGTCAAAATTATTTGGTCACTGCATTTTTTTTGCCAAAGCCTAATATGCATATTGTGACTATAAAATTGTAGGCTGTGCAAAGCAGCAGAAACAAGTACACAAATACCACGTTTGTCCTTCAAAAAGATTTTCTGGAAAAGCGTTACTGAAACCTACTAATAACAAAGGCAGCATTTAATATAAAACTGCCAGATCCTGAACAACCTGCATGAAATCTTCTTGCCAGTAGCTTCTGGAGAAAGATGTCTTTGGATATTGCCCTTCAAGCAATGTATTTCCAATCCAACATTCAGTACTTATTTCTTCAGCATCTATTCCACCTTCCTAAGATTTACTGGGCTTTTTTGTTGCTTTAATTGATTGTAAAATATTTGCTGCCATCCCATAAGCAAAAATTGCTTTGCTTTGTTTTAATTTGGGACCAATAGCCACACCACGAGCACTGGAAGCTTCATATTGAAGAAACGGAGTATCTTATTTTATTAGGTGGAAGTTTAATTCCTCAAATTGTAACTTATTACAAAGGTAACTTATATTCTCATAATTTACAATCACTTTTGTCTTCCACCTTTCACCTAACTTCTCAGCAAGGCAGCTGTGAGTTGAAAATCAAAGAAGATATACTAAAACAAAACTGTTGACACAATAATGAAATCTCCAACATCAGCTAGCGCTGTGAAGTATAGAGAAATGTTTCTTTAATAGCACTATATTTTCCATTTAATATTTCAATATTTCACAGCCTTGGAAAATTGTATTGTTAAAAATAATGCACCATGAACATTGCCAAATGCGCTTCTTTCATACATCTTCAAGTTCAGCCCAGTTCACGGGAGCCCATTCTCTGTTGCCTGTCAGGGACACAAAAGGGATGTCAGGAATGCTGCAGCAGCTCTAATGCTATCGTAGGCAGAGAATGCTCAAGAAAACCCTGTTGAAAGGGGTTGCAACCGGTTGTAGTACGAGAACTGACACCAATAGAAATTCTTTAGAAGAATTATAAAAGTAAAGTGTAAAAGGTGAGCGGTCACTTTTCAGCAGATGACTCAGGAGCACTTGAGAAAAGGAACAGTGGAAAGATTTCACATCACTTTGCAGTCTGGGGCATGGGAGACAAGCTCTGAAAGCGATCTCGGGCTTCTCATTTCTCAGGATAGGTGAGCACGCAGTAAGAAAAGCAGTCAGCCTCCAACAAAACCACTGTTTATTTTGACAAATGCGTTGGGAAGTTCAAGGCGACTGTGAATATTTATAGCATTCGAAAGGGACTGACATTTATTTGTATTTGGATTTGAAATATTTTGATGGTAGGATTGCAGATAATTGAGAGCAGAGGGAAGTATGTGCTAACACACAACGTGTCTTGCACGCAGGAAAATATTTCAACATATGTTAAGGAACTTCAGCTGGACCCTAACTACATCCATACGTGTGCTCTAATAAAAAGATCTCAGTCACATCGTAGACCACCTTCATGGCAGCACAGAGAGGGAGCAAGATCTACCCTGCTACTAGCAGCAGCAGCCTGAGCCGGCACTCTTGGCTACCCAAATCTGCAGAACTGATTTGACCCAAAATCTCTTCAGTATATGCTCCTGGCTTTTGAACAAAGCTTTTCTGTAACAGCGCAGATGCAGGCTCCTATGTCTGGAGCATGCATATGTGAGAGAGATGTGCGTAAATGTTCACGCACTCATTTCCAGTGTGCAAGGCAGCATTATCTCAGAGCCTGTTCTGACTCCCTCAGAAAATGTGAAGGCTGTAGGAGCCAAAACGGACCTTCTTTGGCATTTCATACTCAATCCAGTGGTTTTCACCAGCCTTGGATCTTTTGTAGACATATTGTGTCTAAGTCTGAGACTCACAGCAAAGTTTGACATCATGCTTTACTCCTGGTTAAGGCCAGCAGTATGTCATAGAATCACAGCATGGCTTGGGTTGGAAGGGCCCTTAAAGCTCCCCCGGACCCAACCCCCTGCCGTGGGCTGGTTGCCACCCACTGGGTCAGGCTGCCCAGGGCCCATCCAGCCTGGCCTTGAGCACCTCCAGGGATGGGGCACCCACAGCTTCTCTGGGCAGCCTGTGCCAGGGCCTCACCGACCTCTGAGTGAAGAATTTCCTCCTGACATCTATATTATCGTACAGATGTCCCTTTGGCTGCCTGTTTATATCACCATGCATTTATTAGGTCCCCAATTCATTGCCAAGTTACAGAATTCAAAGCAATAGCATGAAAATTTTCCCTTTCCAAGCTCAAACACAATCTTTGTTCCAGTAACTGCGGGAATCTGTTTTATCCATCGCATTAGATATCATCATTATAATAGTTTGGGCCCCGCATGCCACAGCCATTTCTAAAGTGCCGAGGAAATCAATAGCATTTTTCTGTGCATCAGGGATTTCCCATCGATATTTACATGTAATGATTCAATGAGAGAGGGTTCCACTAATCTGAATAAACCTGGGGGCTTTACCCCCGTTGGTACCTCCGGCAATAGCAAATGGGGTGACACTGTGACCTGATTTAGTTTCCAAAGGTTTCCATCCCTCCTGTCCCTGAAACTGTGAGGCGATGGCCATTGCACACAAAACCAGCCTCCTGCTTCCCCCTCCGGCTCTGGACTGAAATACTCTGTTCCAACAACCTTCCCGTCCACGCAGGCAGTTATGGCATCAGTCTTGCTTTACAGAGACAGAACAAAACTGCAAAACATTACTTCTTGCTCAGGTGATTCAGACGTTTGCCCTGTCCAAGGGAATCTGAAATGTCACACCATTTATCTGTACCGTATCAACTGCGATGTAGAGGACACGTTATTTGTAGGCATTAGATTACGGGTTCAGAGCTTCCATCAGTTAGTCCCCGTGCCAATATTGCACAATATCCGAGTTTGTTCCAGTTCAGAAGCTGATGTAAGTATGTTAACATTGTTCTGGCTGGAGCAGCTGATGGAGAAGTCTGATTAGACTGTTTGGAACAAGAACCCGATGTTCAGGACAGGTACTGAATATATATAATGCCTAAATTCAGTTCCTTTATTACTTTCATGCAATAACTAATGATTAGTTAGTTGCTAACCAGGCCCCGAAGGGTTAGTCACAATAATTAGACTATGAATTATCAACACAAAAAAGTCTTCCACATTTCTTAATGTTTTCTCTTGTTTTGTTTTAATTGCTTTCTCTGCTTATAATTTTCTTAGCCAGAGTAGGCACGGAGATGGATTATGAATCTCTTTCATCCCATTTACAGCAGCAACAGCATTTCAGATTCTGGCCTGGCCTGCTGCCAGCTACAAGCAATACATTTCCTCCAGTTGCAAGCAATAAAATTATTCTGTCTTTGTTATTCTGCGTTTCCCTGGATCTCTTTGAAGGACAGGAATGATTCTCTGCCAGCATTGCTGTGATGAATTATATGCTTTAGCTGTTTAGCACAAGGGTGAGCTATACAAAGCCACAGGAGGCTGAGTTTAAAAAATGATCCACATGAGTTTTTATTGCTTTTCAAATCAATTTCATAATAGTAATGCAAATACAGCAAAAATAGTCAGTGCAATTAGGGAGACGATCAAAATTAGGAAATTAAGACTGGTTGTTGTTTTTTGGCATGCCTGTTTTCTGTGATTCTACAGTCAAAAAATTAAAGGCTCTGTTCAGCTTGGGAGACTCCATGTCAGGTCTACGCCTCCCAAGTGCTTTGGTGCTTTTCAAAATACATTTCCATTTCCTCTTCTTTCACTGGAGTTTATGCCAACATGTTTACCATTGCATCCTAGCCTGTTCATTAGGTTGCATTTTCAAGAAATGCAATTATTTATATTCAGAGTCCTTGTGCACAATCAATGTCAGTTTTGAGAATCTTCTCAATTCTGACTTCCGCAATGATGATTTTTTTTTTTCTTTTTCCATTGAAATGGGTATGGTTTTTCATCCTAAAACTTGTGTTATGGGGGAATAGGAGTAATTTACTCTCAAATGCATTAAAACTGTACTTTGTCACAAATTTGTTTATATTTTACAGTGAACAAGTTAGGGAGGGAAGTTTTTTTGTTTGTTTGTTTGATTTTCATTTGTTTGTTTGATTCGATGGCTGTGTTTTTTGGTTTTTCCTAAATTTTCCTAAAAGCATTATACCCGCTAATAAATCTGGTAACCTGTCCTGTTTCCTCATGTTTGTATTTTTTATTTAATAAACAATCACGTAGTGGTCAAGGAGTGTTAATTTTGAAGGTTTTGAAGTGTGGACAGGCAGCGCTGTTGAGTACAAATACTCAGCCTCCCTCTCCAGAATGCTCCATTTATGCCTTTCCATGCAGGCAGGTCATAACAACTTTCGTATGAGACGTTCTACTTTATTCTACCCGAGTGCCTATGCCGTTTTCATCGCTGTGCTGTCATAACACATTCCATTAGGAAGTTAAACGAGGTAAGCAAGAACTGCTATTTGTTTATTTTCCCTCTTTCTCTGCCCAGAAAATGGTCTGACTACATTCATTACTAAATGCTGTCATTAGAAAGAAATGAGGAACGGTAGTAACACAGAGTAATAAAAGGTGAGGTTTAGAAACCTCACTTCTTTTGTGGAGTCAAATGCAACAGCCTGAGATCGTTGGGCCTGCCCTTGAATTCAAAGGCATTTGGCAGGCTCACACAGCGCTTCCATCCTTCTATCAACCCATTTCTGGGGATTATACAATCACGACATTTCTATTTCCTTTCCTTCTGGTTTAGGGGAGCTCTGCTTTTTAATCGTATCGTGTACACACAGCAAGCACACATACACGTGTAGTTATATGTAAGTAAAACTTGGCAGTTACCCCTAAATCCACCCAGGGTCCCACCCGACTTCAACACTGAGGTGGAGAACGTTCTGTTGCCCTTTTTCTCCTCCCTGACGACCTATCCCATCCCAAGGAAACACTTTGCCAGCCCCAGCCAGCGGCAACGGAGGCCACCCAGGGCCTCCCCCCGCTCCCAGCCGCGGGGTGCACCCCAGCACCAGCACCCCCCGGCCCTGCCCTCGACACCTCCCCCGCGGCAGACCCCTCCCCACCACACCAAGATGGCGGCCCCAGGGCAGGGCCTCGGGCCCGGCGCGGAACTCCCGCTGCCG
>VXAV01001519.1:0-33465 GCA_013399715.1 Alectura lathami | reverse complement strand
TGCATTGAGCCTTTAAAATTGCTGTTTTGTCTGTAAGCATGGCAGCTGGATTTGAAAACACTTTTGCATTTGTCTCAGAGAATTTCATCCTGCATAATACATAACTAGCTAACGCTCAGCTAATTGTTGCCATCTGAAAAGCATTTGATAATATTGTATGCGTAATAGTACAGTGTTTCTATCTTAAACATACTAATAAACATCATCAAATATTAACACAATGGCTGTTATTTGTGATACAATTTGCAGATGACTGCTTCACAATGCTTCCATAGTGATGGCTGCAAATGTTACCTCTTGCAGTAAATCTCAGACATAAATCTCCATTTTTTTTATTTATGGAAAGAAGCACAAGCCTTTCACATCCCTGCTTTCTGTTTCCTGGTGTGAAAGCTGCAGTCTCTGCTAAGTATTGTAAAGTCCTTGCAGGCAGAGCTTTATTCCAAGAAGGATGTCTGAATCGACAAATTGCATTGTCTTGTAATAAACATGCTTTTTATTTTTCCTCTCTTAGCCACAAAGAAATTGGATTCCAAATACGCACCAAGCAAAAGAGGGACGCGGTGGGGCTTCCGTTCTCAGAGCCTCACTAGGGATTCTCCTGCAAAAGATATCGATCTTGTTACAAAAAGAGTTCTTTCTGCTAGGCTGCTGAAAATCAATGAGCTCCGAAACGAACTGACCGAGCTCCACATCAAACTGGATGAGCTGCAGAAGGAAAACAGGGCGCTGAAGAGGCTTCAGCACAGGCAGGAGAAAGCCTTGAATAAGTTTGAAGATACAGAAAACGAAATCTCTCAGCTCATCACGCGACACAACAATGAGATCAGAATACTAAGGGAGCGCCTACGAAAATCTCAAGAGAGAGAACGTGCTACTGAGAGAAGGCTGAAGGATTCAGAAGATGAGCTGTACAGAACAAAAACTGTCTTGCAGAAACTGAAAAAGCTGTCTGCAGATAAACACCTCGCCGAAAGAGATGACCTGGCTAAGAAACTAGCCTTTGCGGAGAGCAGGTTAGAGGAGAGTGAAAAAAGAATTAAGGTGAGATGACCGTCTTCTTGTAAGCGATTTTTGTTCACGTGTTTTGTACCTGAATGAGCTTCACGTATTGCTTTGTGGTTTTTTTTTTTTTTTTTCCTTCACTGTAGTGGAGCAAATAGAAAATCCTTCTTTTTTACACATAAATAGCATCAAGTAAATTATTCCAGAAGTGATTATATAGTTATATACTCAGCAGTCATTCACTCAAATTGCTATTTACAAATGAAGTCTTAACTTGTCAATGTATACACAGTGGGCTTGTGCTTTTAAGTGTTTTTAGAACTAGTAATAATGTCTCAGAAATGGATGCAGCTGTAATGCAACTTTATGAAGTCTAATTCATCCTCCTGAAGAGGAAGCATTTATTAAAAATTTACTGGATATTCAGGGAATCGTGTACTGATCTTTTTTAAAAGAAAATTATTTCTCAGTCTTATGAACTGTATTCATGTAGTGTTTGTTTTTTACTTTTGTCCCCTGTTCAGCACATCTGAGAGCTGAGCTGAAGAAAATCACAACAATTTTTTTTTGAATACCGAAATAAGCTGTAGCACATTTTGTGGGTATCCACTTCAAGAATCTTTTCAACCTATTTTAGTTTTATTCAGCTAAAATATTTACAAATATGTCTTAAAAAGCCATTTAAAAATAATTGTGTTAGCAGTATGAAATTGTTGGTAGTTGTCCACAATACTATAGCTATGCTTATGCTGGTCATTAAAATGATGTTAAATTTTGGTGTCTGGTGTCTTTGGTTCTTACTTAAACCTAAATTACATTACAGTGATGATAGATATTGGAAATCCCAGGAATTAAACTGGGAACTAAACTTTTGTGAAATAAACCCCAAAACACCATGACTTCTCAAGTCACCTCGCCCTGTGGTGTCACCATCTGTAGTTTTATGATCGGGTATCTCAGCATTTGTAGCTGTAGCAGATAATGTTACAATGAATTGTGCCCTAGAAGTAAGGGGCTTTTCTGGTACTTTCCTCCTCTCATCATTGCAGCTTCATGTAAAGCAGCAGTTGAAAGGGGTGTGAATGAAACAAGTCACCAATTTGCTTCTGGGAGGAGGAGGTTACTATTTCCTGCCCTCCTCTTCAAGGAGGTGCCCCATTTCTCAGCCATCAGGTCAAGATCCATCTTAGAGATGGGCAGGTGCATTCTCTGTTCTGAGTGCCTTGACTGGCGGATCCCATTGTGTCCTCAGGTCGCCCCTCACTGCTCGAGAAGGATGAGCTGCAGCACCTGCAGGTGCTCTGTCTGCCCCTTCACATTTGGGGTTAGGGTTTGAATGTATTCAGTGTTAAGGTAATGGTGGAGCTGATCTCTGAATCCAAGATGGTTGTTCACTGTAATTTTTTTAAGCATGTTGACTGTAATAACCAGGAGTACTTTTTTTTTTTTTTTTAAAACAAAGTATTATTTTGTCATTTTAATTGAAGGATCTAGAGAAAAATCTTGAATTAAGTGGTAGCAGTTTTCAACGAGAGTTACAATCGAAGAAAAAAAAGGTGCTTGAAGCTCAAGAAGAAAATAGAGTTCTCCAAGAAGAGCTTATTCAACTGAATCAGAAGCTGAAGGTAAAATACAAAGCGATGCAAGCTGGTATCTGTACTCTGGCGTTTTATGTTTGGAAGCATCTGTAATCAAGTGTGAATGGCTTACCGGTGATTGCGCTGTCTGATATGAACTTGATTGTATCAGGAGAGTTATGTCTCCTTCAAGTGGAAAAGTTCTGTGCTCTGACCCTACAGTCTGTTTATGGCCAGGAATGTTTCCACATTAATTATTATTTTTAGCACTAGTTTAAAAAAAAAAAAAAGGTCAAGCACATGGCCAAGAATTGTTATTAAACCACAAGATTTACTGGGAAATCAGGTATTGAAGGTGTGATTTTTAAAATCAGATCTGCAGCTACACTCCGCAATATATGTTACTAAAGTGTTTGCATTTCAGTAGATCTGTGTGAAGATTAAGCGGATGTGATTGTGAGATCCATGTCTTGCCAAACTTGTGCAGAGGTTTGTTTAACTCCCACCCCACACCCACTGTGGTTGCCCAAATCCTAAATTTTGCTGTAAGGCTGTGATTCTGAAAATACTGTCTTCTAGCTTGCCAGTTTGTCTTGATAAAGAAAATGCCAAATCAGACATGGAACGAAGTACTTAGCATGTCTTTGGAACTTGGGGTTTCAGACATTCTTGTGTAATGCAGACGCACCAGTTTATCACCTTACAAGTCAATGCTGCTCGTTCACAGGGAATGTTTTAAGCAGGATTTGTCAGAATATTAAACGCTCCATTAACAATATTTTTGTTATCAGATGGTTCCTGATAACCTATTGCTTGTTTCTGTATTTTCTTCAATGAATGTCATGAAAGAAGAATATTCCTCTCACCCTGTGATGCAGGGTGCCCTGCTCCATGGTACTAACACGCTCTGTGACAAGTAACGTTGCTAGCACTGAGATGTTTAACTCTTCACAATACTCAAAATGTACTTGTGCAATCTATAGATACATCACGAGTCTTAGCCAAGTTTATGGAAACACTGGCATTTAGCTGGAGTTTCGCTGCAGAGTTGCACTATCTATCTGTTTTTCCAGAGTATTTTGCTCATTAGCTTTGGGAGTTTGGGGAAGCTCTGGTTGAATTTTACAGCATCAGAAGAAATGTGATTGTTCTCCTTAAAACTTCAGACAAAACTGATGATGCCCTTAATTTCTATTTACAATGTGTGTTTTTAATTTAATTTACAGCTTTGGTAATGACTAGTAAATGAAACACTGGTAACTCCTTCTGCTATGTCTCTTTCACTAACAGGAAAAAGAAAGAGAACTTGATGCAAAAAACATATACGCGAATCGTATGTTGAAGCTGTCACCGAGAAAAGACGTGGATGTTGTGCAAAGAAAGAAAGGTAACATGAAGCCACAAAGGCAGAAAAATGAGCACTGCTGCTTTTAAAGAAGGGTGGAGTGTGACTTCTCCATAACTGCAGCAGAACTAGAGCCTAGAGCTTCCTCAGACAGCGTCAGTTGTTTTCATATCGGATGTTCCTGGGTGAAGGAGGACCAGGAGACTGTGTAGTAAATTTTCTAGAAGATGAAAGATAATGCCTACATGACAATAAATTACAGACGTTAGAAGCAAGGAATTTCACTGCTTTATTTTAGGGGCAGTTTTTATTTACATTTTCCCTAATTCAAATTTACTGTGTCCGGTTGGCTGCAGTACGTTTTTTGTCGGAGTACGTGCGTCCCGGAACGCAATCTTCTGAACGCATCAGTGCCGTGATTTCTTCCAGTGTGGCAGGGCAGCCTCCAGCCTTGTGCTGCCAGCATAAACACGTTTGTGTCTGTGTGACTGTGTGTTCTCAGTCTTCAGAGGATCAGCAGAATTTATTTGTCAGAAGCAGGAATTTCTGGGACTGCTTGAAATATTGAATGCCAGCATTTCAAACAGTTTATCTATTGCTCAATTTAGTGTACGTATTCTACTATTAATCCATTTTAGGTTTAGGCTTAAAAAAAGTCATTTGATAGACATAAATTTATGTGTTGTAAAGATACAAAAAAAGTAAATTTTAACTTAATGAGCTTGCTTTTCTAAATGTACCTTCTGTCACAAGCGATAAGATGATCACTGAGATATTTGGTAGTTAATTTTTAACAAATATTCAGTATACTGATTGTGTAAGTAGCTTTATTTTTTTTTTCCATTTTTACCTGACTTTCTTTTACTTAACATTTACAGGTACTGAAAACAGTTATGTGGAACTTGTCAACACCTTCCACTTCCGTACTTGCAAATACTTAAAAATTAGGAGTGGATATATAGTGGGACATTTTCTAGTGAAAACATGATTTGATTTGTTTGTATTTTCTACAGCCAACAGCCAAAACGTTAAAAAAGGAGCACAGCTCACAAAAGGAGTACAGACCAGTGGATACTTCTCGCCCGTAGAACTTTCTCCAGAATCAGAATTGGTTTGTGGTGACACAGTAAACAAGAAAGAAGGGATTCTTCCCAGAATAGTGAGTTCCTTAAAAAATTGTTTGAGGCTTGCTCCTAATAATTCATCTATCAGACTGACTATTGGACACGCAGCTTGAATTTTAGAAAATATATATAAATATACAGGAAGTTTAGAATTTCTACAATTTAGAAAATATTCTGATCTTTAAGAGAAACTCTGCCCTTCCAGATATGTCATGTGCCATTTTTTTGTGACAGTTCACCATATTCTGTGGTGTACTCATGACCATTAACTCTACCTGTTTGTCCTTCTGCAACTGCTGTTTCTTTGAAGGTTTTAGGGCTTAGTCTTTCCCTTTTTCTTTCTTTCTAAAGCGTATTTGAGCAGTCTGTTGTAACAGTGCTGGCCGCCTTGTCTGTCTTTTTGTTTTGATCTCAGTTATGGTTTCTTTTACTTTCCAGATTTATTTCACAACCCATACATCTAATGCTTCCTCTCATTGTCAGAGTGCTGGTATTTCTTCTGTCGTTTTTCCAGCTTTGTGAATGTGGTTGGATTTTTTTGTTTTTTTTTTCCTGTTTCCCTTTTTATTATAAAATAATACCATCAGAAGTATTTCTAATGCTTCTGTGACCTCAGGCTAAAATTAAAGAGATTTGTGAGGTAGAACTAGACAGATTCTGGTACAAATTTTGTAAATTTTCCTTACATAAGGCTAAGACTATTTGTAAGCAATAATGCTCTGATGATGGTCTTGGCTGGCTTCCTGGTAGGACTGAAGTTTTTTTTTTTTTTTTTTTTTTTTGTGGCTGACAGCTTCACCCAGACATTCTCTCCCAGAATCTTTTCTGTAGGTATGGGTATAGTTTCATGTATGTATTTTTCAAGCGCTGCAAGTGCGTAGGCTGCATAGCCGCACGGTTGGCACGAGTGGAGCTTGTGGATTCCAGCTGCTGCTTTAAGTAACGTAACTTAGATTTGGGTAGCCTGTGCCCTCATCAGTTTCCTGAGTCAAGCATTTTGAGTACTTGTCCACTATCTCTTTGTGAAATTTGTTTTTAAAAAACATTAACGATAGTCATGTACATGAAGAGAAAATCCTTGAAGTTCTTTTGGGTACTAGTTCTATTTTTCTTGTGTGTTACTACTTTAAGCAGTAACTGTTTCACTTATTTTAAAGTAAAATAGACTCCTGTATAAAGTAAAATACACAGCATCCACATGTTGGTTCGTCTGGCTTTCTCTTCACGTCATTGCCACTGCTTTTCTGTTAGTGATTTTTACTGCTGACGTTATTATCTTTTCTACAGCTGCTTTCCCTCTGAATGAATGTATACTTACTAGCTGATTTTTCACCCAAGAGTGAACGTTTCTCGTTCACTGTTTGCTGCTTGGTACTCCATAACTTTAAGTGCCACTGTGAAACTGTCTGAATCTACAGCCCACTCGCTTCAGTGAAAAGATCAGATTGTGGAAACTGATGGCTTGTTTGTTAAAAACAAAAAGGGTCTGGCTTCTGTTAAGTCCTTGAAAAGGCAATTACTGACTTCTAAGGAGAGCTATTCCAGCACGGTGGCAATTTTATTTTAAGACATTAAGCTGCAGAGTTCCTGAAATGTGTAACACAGAGCCGAATTGATTGGCTATTTGTTTTGTTTCAGATGCATGTTAGAGGTGGTAAGATTTTACGGCCCAACCCCTTAGCTGTGAAAGTTGCTTTGGCTTAGATGTCTCACTCTTTTGATGGTTAGCAGTAAGAACATGATTTCAGAATGAAATAGATCATATGGTAGTTTTTGTTTGATTATTTTTCTCAGTTTGCTATTGTATCAATTCTTTTCAGGAGAAAGAGCCTCAAGACAAAGAATGGAAGGAGCAAGCTGACCTCCTAAAACAAGACCAAGACAGAGAAAGGGAAGAGAAACTGAAACGGGTTCAGGAAATACAAATTTTAGAGGAGAGGTTTCAAAAACTACATGACGGTAAGAAAATGGGCAGCTGAGAGCTGGAAAATGCAGCATAGAATACTGATCGAGTGCCACTGCTAGTTTTTTTTTTTGAGAGAAGAGTGAAATGATTCTGCAGAGATCACTACGGCAAAAAATTATTCTCAGTTATTATGCAAAGAGATCAGAAAGAAAAATGGAGTATAGAGTAATCTGTATCCTGTGCTCAGATGTGATTAACTAAGCAGCAGCAAAAAATGCTGTTTGCTAAAAATATTGAAGTCAGAGAGATCTTGCTTTACAAAACAAGGATGACATAGCAGGTAAATGCTGATGTTATCTCTGACTGGTGAGATGTTGGTAAGCTAGACAGTAGATTTTTCCTGCTGTAGAACACATCTGCTGTCCTTCATATGGCCTGTTTTTTCAGTACACATCCCCTTGTATCATCTGAAATTGTAGTTTGTCTTTTCAGTTGTCGTTACATCAATCGTGGTGTGGCAATTTCTCAATGTCAATTTCTATTGTTACGTTTTAACATAGCTTTTTTATTAGTTTGGTTTTCAAAACGTGCTAGTGGTTTACACTCCTAAGACTCTTAATATTTTGAAGTATTTTAGATGGTCTGCATTCTGTCCTGTTAAAATACTCTCAGTGATTGTAGTGACTGAACAGAAGCAGTTACTGTAGATGACAAGAAAGAATTCTAAAAATCTTTAGCTGCTTTTGGAACGAAATTCTGTGCAAAATCCCCTTCTTCCACTGACATCAATGCTCAGCTTAAACAAGAATTTGCTCTGTTAACATCTCCAAGACTGTTCTGACCATGTTTTCTATCTTGCTGAGTAGGCTGATACACAGCAAGGTGATCGGTAGCTACCCTGTTATAATGATATGCTGTTGAAAACAGATATAAACTGAACTGCTGGAGTTATTTCCATAAGCTTGATCTGAAGTACATTATCTAATATCTGGAACTCTGTGAAAATATCAATCAGCAGTTTGAATTAAGAGCCCTAAGGGGAGTGCCAAAGTGTTGCATAGGCCTAACGTGTCTGTTGTGTCTTGACAGAAAAATATTTTGAAGAGAGAAATGCTTAAAGCTTTCTTTTTCATGCATGCTTTAGCATTTGCACACATTAGTAGCTAACTACTGTTTAGCACCTTACCTGCCCCTTTGTATCTGTGCAAACTGCCACTTGGTGGTAACACAGGCATTCTTGTTGCACTCACGATGACTTTGTTGCTTGATAGCCTCACAGTAATGGTTCCCTTTACAGGAAGAAAAAAAGCATGTAGCACGGTGCAAGTCAGAACTATTAAAATCAGTGATGTTATATTAATTTTCATTCAAACCCAGGAAGTAAGAAAGGAATCAGCAGAAATGAATTTCCTCGGAAGTTCTAAATTGTGGACAATGTCCTAATCGCTCTTCTAAAAAAAAAAAAAAAGTCAGTGTATCTTTATACCATATCAAAGAATCTGGTGTGAATTTAGTTATAATATTTGAAGAATTTATTTTACAATAGGAAAACCACACTATGCATAGGAGAACATCTTACAAGTTCAATGGCTTTTGCTTTCACTATTTTCCAAATATTTTTATAAAGGCAGTGTGAGACTAAAACAGTGTGACTAATGTTTAAATGTTTCCTACAGAGTGGGAAAAGGAAGAATATGGCAGAACGAAAAAAGAAAGCAGCTTTTTATTGGATAAAGAAGGTAAAACAAAGATGGAAACTGAAACGCACAAACCTGAAACAGAGAGTACTGAAATGCTGGAAGAGCGTCGAAAAAGCGAGTTTCTGCTTGCTAGAATGATTGAAATTGATAGAGAAACTCAAAGCACAATGAACATGAAACCTGCTTCCCAAACATCACTCATAAATATATCAAGGAAATCTGATTCCCTGGAGAAAAAAGAGAAAACTGGTCAATTCTTTGAAATTCCAGGAAAGGCTGCAAACGGATTTCCCCAAGATGACAGCCAGGATGATGGCACAAAAGCACAAGGGCAGAAGCAGCGAAATTTGAGGACCGTAGATTTAAGTAGTGAGCTCACATTTGGAAGTTATGTACCTTCCTTTGGGAAAGAATCAGGGAGACCAAGTTGGCTTAATCCAAGAAGTGATTACTTGGAAGAAAACATCAAGGAAGATGCAGATTTCCATAGTAAGAAAGAAAAGAAGTCCAATTTAATGGAACAACTCTTTGGAAGCAGTGCCAGTACTGTGCGTCTTCCTAAAAGTAAGGACGTGACACCTTTTGACATTGAGTGGGAATCTAGTAATACCCTTCTTGCTGATAAAAACAGTAAAGTCAAAGAAGACAATGATATTTTCAGTGAAGGAAGAAACCTGAACAGACACCGTCTGCAGCACGCTGGAAGCAAGCCAGCAGTTAAAACCCTTGGTTCCTTAGAAGATGAAATTGAAGAAGTAGTCTTACAATGATCATATTTTATATTTTCCATATGGAAGCACTGAAAAAATATTTTCATAGGATATTTATTAGATACAGATTTGAAACATTTCGGATGTATTGTAAAGCCTTATGAAGGAATAATTTACTTAAATGGGTGTATGTATAGAGGAAGGATGCACTCTGGTAGAACAACCTAACCCATTGGCAGGAAATTGGTTGTAAAAAATAAAAGCCAAAGACAGACCTTGGAGATCTGGCTGGTGGGAATCCTGTAGGGGGCGGAAGGTCTGAGGCCCGTGTGCACCCTTTGCTCATGCTGGCTCACGCACACCCCTGTGCTCACTGTTGCTGTCCTGTGCACAGTCTTTCTCTTGCCATCACTCTCTTAATCTTTGAGACTTGCTTGACATGCCGTTATAGATCAGTGAAATTATACTTCTCACAAGGGAGCATCATTATTTATTGCTGGATTGATTGGCTGAGAAGGCAACAAGCTTTCAAGTGGCAGCAATGGCACTGAGGGCAGCTAGCAGATGTCCATCCTGGCCTAGCCAGTGTAGGAAATATTTTGTTACCTGTAGGCTGCTCACAGAACACTGCTTTTAGTTTGGATTGCTTTTAAGCTTCAGTTTCCTTTCCAGGCCTTCAGAGAGCCTCTTAACAGTATCAGGAAAAGGCATGTGCAACATCAGTGTCACAAAATGGGTAGGGAGAGTTAATCAGCACAAAGCCTCGGGTAGAAGGAGAATACTCAACACTACAATCATGTTTTCTTGGAAGATCCTCAACAGAAATACAACTAACTCAGGAGCTGCTGACCTCTTTTCTGCATAGATTTTCTGGAGACCTTACTACTTACTACCAAACTTGTCCGCTCTTACCATATTTTTCAGGTTATATTTATTGTGTAATGCCATTTTTTTGGTAATTTCTGAATTTTCTATGTAAAATTCCAATCATTAGGAAGTTGTTTTGTAACAAAAAGGTTTTATTAAAAGAGTTAAGTAAAATTTGTGTGTGTAGATTGTCTTTAACACAAAGTTCTGACTTTTTATATCGTGTTATTGATACTGGGGATGGGGGGCAGAAGGGGTTTGTTAGTGACATGGCTAATCATGTAATTCACAGTGTGGTGCATGTACGTAATCTGGAAATGTAGACAATGAAGTATATAGCGGAGGCACTCCAGAAAATAAGCTGAAGGTCATCATTCTTCACTAGAGTGACAGATTTTAAATGTTTCTCTGATATGCTCCCTATGAGCCTGATTCAAAACACACTAAAATACAGAGAAGGATTCTCATGATTTCAAGATGCTTTGAATTAAGACTTCTGTGAAAACAATGGCTTTTCTGAAAAGAAGGGCTGGTGTCTGCATCACACAATAACTTTCTTTGCTCTCCCGTTCAGAAAGAAAATTAGTCACAGGTCTGGACTCAGTGTGTGGGACTGTTCCCGCTAATCACGCTGAAGTGAAATGCGTCCCATGGTCACCTGCTTTTGTTGGTTATGATGTTACAGAATTTAGCTTGTTCATTTCACACACTGCGTGTCAGGATGTAAGTGCAGTGCTGACCAGTGAACTTCATTGTCTGTGTTACTCCTCCACAATGACTTGTTTTGGGGAATACAGTGTTCTGAGAGGCAAAAGTGTGCAGGTGAGCCAGTGCATACACTGCAGGTGTATGCCAGTGGGTGGTTATTTGTCCTTTGACTTTGTTGTCCTAATTGTGGATGAGCACTGCCCTTCTAGACAAACGGGCTGTGTTCATGAAGATATTGCTGGGGCTCTTTGTTTTTGTTTCCTGGGGCTGAGGATCATAAGACATAAAACAATGATGTGGTTGCTGTGGTTATTAAGGATCATGTAGTGTACGGAGGATTGATTTTTTTTTTTAATTATTTTTTTTTTTCCTTTGCACAGTGACCCATTAGCATCTGGCAACTTCTAATTATCATGCTGAACTGATGTGCCCTGCTGTTTCAATTATAAATGTATAGTTTCTAAGCTGTTTCATATTATCAGCCACTTCTTAAGTTCACAAATATTCACATTCTGCTAGCAGACTTTTCCTAAAGCAGACACTGTGCTGGCTTGCACAAAAAGGTATATCCTCTAGGAAGGTGAAAATAAATTAATCTGCTGGGAGCAGTACCACAGGTATATTTTCCATTTTCCCCTGATTGCTTTCTGTCTCTACAGCTAATTGTCTTTTATTGGTACACTACAGTTTTAGAGTTACTTGTATGCAAATGCCATTACAGTTAAAAAGTGTAAAGCAAGCACTTGGAGCTTAGAGAGGGACTTTGGGGGCAGGCACTAGGGGTAGAATTTTTGGATCCTTCTCACATCTGCAAGCAGAGTTCCTGATGTTGAGGAGTAACAGTTTTCTACTGACTGGAAGTAACTCTTGCAAGATCTGAAAAGGACCTATGGACCTTCCTCATCAATGTATGCGAGTCCATTTTACCCCTGGTTTCAACTACCACATCCATGTAGTCTGCGTGTTGCAGTAGCAGCGGCAGTGTTTAACAGCGCTTGACTGATGGCAGAATACTCCATCTTTTGGGATAAAAAAGCCGGTCACAAATGTAAGCAGTTCTGGTGATGACTTGTGATGATGATTTGATGTTTACATACTGTTCAGGAGTCTGCTTGTGGGGTGTTTGGATCATAAGGCTGTCAGACCTCTTGTGTTGGAAGAAATTCCTCCATTCTAATATGAAAAGATCATTAAAGTTTGATTAAATTGTTTTGTTGGAATGCACAGGAGATGGCTACTGCCATGGGGAAAATGGTCCTCCACCGAGGAGCACCTGATAAAGGTGATCAGGTGTCAGGACACACCTGGCAGAGGAAACAGCAAGTTTGAAGAGAGAGGGTTTTTTCTCCTGGAGAATGAAGAGACAAATGGGTGGTGATGGGGGGAAGCACGGTAGATGCAAGAGATGCAAGTTGTGAAGGGTATCCCAAGTCCTCCTCCTACAATTCTGTACTGAAGCCTGAAGAACACTACAGTGGCAAGAATAGTGAGCTGGGAAACACTTGGAAGTGTTAGTGTCTTTGCGCTGGTTAAGGAGTCAAAAAAAAAAAAAAAGGGATTTTTCAGACTCCTAATAAATCCTCATTTTATTAGGATTTATTTTGCTTTACCTATTGCATACTTGCCCGAAGAGGTGAATTGCCAATCTATAATGCTCCCAAATGGGGACTCTTGGAGAGGTTGTGCTAAGACTGCCTGGCAGCCTCAGGTTCATTGCTGGTGCTGAGAGAGAAGCTGCACTCCAGCTAGCCCAGGTTCTGTTAGCCCTGTCAGGGGTTAAGATGCAATATCTGGTCTGGCGTGTTAGGAGTAGGGATCTGATTAGGCAAACGGCTACAGGAGCATCAGAGGGGCTTTTGCAGATGCTTGTGCACCAGAGGGTGATCAGGGTGAGCCTTTACTGTTCAAGAAAATAATAATGAATTCTACACAGTGCTCTAAAGCCAAGACTAGCAAGAATCTGCACTGCAGAAATTAGCTCCAGGAGAATCATCGCAGGAAGGGAGGTTTTGTTCCCAGAGCTACAGAGCTTTGTGAAGTCTGACCTGCTCTTGTCCTGAGATGCCACCTTCAGCCATATGAGATGCCCTGGGTGACATCGCTCGTTTGTAACGTTCCTTTTTGCTGGATCAGATTTAAGGTGCTTTCCTGTTCCAAGTTCTCTCTCTGAATAGCTGTGAAGTTTTAATGTCTGCAGAAGGAGAGCAGTGGCCGTGGTGTGTGCCGCCGGCCAGGACCTCTGGCTGCAGGGAGTTGCTAGGGCATTTCTGACAGGTACGGCTCACCTGGCTCAGCTACAGCCCCGTGTGCTGGGGAAGTAGGTTCGTAGCTTTGCATCGGATGCGTGTGTGTTCAGAGCAAGCTACAGGCTGGCTGCATGTGTCTGCTTTCGGTAGTCAAAGAACTCTGTGCTCTGCACCGAAGAATGCAGAGAGAATGGAGTAGCGATTGCAGCAGTATGTGAGCGTTGCTCCCAGAAGGGAACATCAACCACAGGAAAGGAAGGGGAGGTTTGGCTCGGGATACATGCTTCTGGCCTATGGGTATGGCTTAACCTTGTTTCTGTGAAGATGCGTGGGAATTTCTCATCTCCCCTGTGTTATTTCTCAGCTCTGAGCAGCAGGTTGGACCAGATGACCTGCGGAGGTCCCAACCTAACCCCCTTCTATGATTCTGCCATCCTTGCCACGTCCCGCTGGTATTAATGCTCCCTTCCAGCAGAAATACTTTGCACAAAGCTGCCCTGTGCTACTTACTTGCACAGAGTTGCCTCAGATACCTCCCGTGTGTCCATCTGTTCTTGAGTATGACAGCCTTGTATTTAGGGCACAAATGCTAACTCAACTCTCTCTGCCCCGTGTAATCCTGGTAACCTGAAAAGCTGCACAGTGCTCTGATAGGATCTTGGTGACCCGCTGGTCTGGGTGCCCATCTTACAGCCCTTCTGCTGATCCTTCTGCTGCTCCCACATCGCAGACCTTCCCTTTCATTTTCCGTTTACACCAGTCTTAGTGTTTCCTTTACCATTCTCCTCACTGCGATATAGTGAGAGTTTGTAGAGCTCAGGCTATGTGCTGCTGCACTTTGCAGAGCTTCTCACAAGTTGTTGTCTTTGCAGTTTTCTGCTTAATAATTCTTATGGTAGCCAGGATGGATAACCCAGCTGCTGTAATTCATGAGAGATCAGTTAATTACTAGTACTCAGCATGAAGTGATATTTTGGATTGGCGAAGGGTGCTGACTGAACTCCTGTACCTGACCTTCCTGTAGCTATAAAGCTAACTCTGGGTTTGAATTCTAGTGAAACTAAGCCTTACGCTGCCTGTGTGAACCAAGCATCCAGGCCCTGGGGAGTGATTCTCATTTAACCAGCAGCCGTTTGTTTTCTTGATACGTATATATATATATATATATATATATAGTCTCATAACCCATCTTACGGAATGACAGCAACAGTGCCGGGGTTTCAGTGGAAGTTTTGTCTCAGCGTGCTTTGTAAACCAATTGGCCTCACAGCACCCATGTGGAAACCCTGAGAAAATGAGAGGTGCAAAGCCCTTCTGAGTCACACCGACTGCTGGCAGAGGGTAGACTAGAGGTGTCCATGTTCTCATGCATTATAGGGCACTGCTCCACTTCCGTGTGCGTACAGGCAGCCTCTATCCAAATCTCAGGCACTGGAATGCAAAAGGCGTTCAACCAATTTTCTGCTCTGGAATTAGCTGCAATGTGTAATTCTTCTATCAAAAAACACACAGATATAGGGTGAATAGTTTTCTTAAGAGTACTCTGTCTTTTGAATTGTTTTTCTCGGATTTTGTTTCCAGAGAATACACCACATATGATGGCACAGGATGCAGCTTTGCTTTAACTGACAAATCCACAGCATCCTCATGATACCACATCCAGGGGAAAAAAAGAGAAAAGCAGTCTGCAAAAAGCATGGCCAACATTTGCAACATGCACTAAAAATCTTTAATTCAGTGCAATATTCCTGTTTCTATGTTCTTCTCAATTACAAATTACACTCTGATATCTAGAGTTCACCCAAATCCTAATCCCGTCAATCCTCACTTTAATGAGCGGCAGTCATAGAATCTGGGAATAACTGTCCTGGTTTTCTGGGGAGCCCAGTGTTGCAGTGCCCATTGAATTCAAGGTAAGATTAATCTCCTGGGCAGCAGATCGTTGTCATCCTAAATAATGTTAAGGTTGGTACTTTGGAGTGCTTTGGCCCAATGACAGCCCTTGGCTGTTGCAGGCAGCTGGATCTCAACAGGTCTCAAGGTCTGGGTCTTACCTCATAGTCCCTTACTGCAAAACTTGTCATGTTAAAATTTGCTGTTGCTGAGAGTTCTCACATTTAAATACTGTTCTGACTTGTAAATGGTGGAAGTTTGCAACAAAGCGTGTGATATTTCTCATGGTACTTCATCTTTCTAGAAGGAGAATAAGTTGAATTTTGTAAGTGCTTGGCAGAGTGATTGCAGGCTCCTGATGGGTAAGGCTGACACAAAACGGCTGGTGGAGCTCTAGTTCGCTTCTGCTGCTTGCTCTTTGCACGTGCCTGGATAGCTGTTGTCATGGACCTCTGTGTACCTGCTGCTGCTTTGTGCTGCTTAGGTTTGGATAAAGTAATGCAAAATATATCATTGCCCACTCTCGCTTTTGCGAGCTCTCCTGACAGTTTGAGGCAGATTTCTTTCCTGAGCCAGGATCTGAGGCCGTGCTCCCAACCACATTTACAAGCGTTTTGGAGTGAAGATGCCTCCTTACCCTGGACAGCAAACATTTAAGAAAAAACACTGATGCTTACACAGGCTGTCGTTCTCAATCAGAATGATATTAAGGACTCCATATTTTGTCATCTTGTTAATTTATTTAAATTGCCGCTCAGAAATAGTTCTTGGGTCATGCAGTGTCTGCATGGGCCGTGGGTACAAGAGCTGTCAAGAGCTCCTGTACGTCACATGAGTTTCCTTTAGAGGGCACTATTGGCTTCCCTGAAGTCCGTACTCGTTACAGAGGCTGGTCCACCTGGACATTTGAGGTCCATTTGTTCAGCGTTTTTTGCTCTGTTTGGGATGCTGCACGTTATCTGCCATATGCAAATACTTGACGTAAAATACACCTCGCAACAGACTTCTCAGGCCGTGGCTCTGGTGATTTTCTTAGTCACCAAGCAAAATGCTGGAAGGAGCGTAGGCTCCAGGGTGCGGGGCTGTGCCTTCTCCTAAAGGATCTGAGAGGACTGGAGGGCTCAGCTTGAAGCCACAGAGGCCATCATACACGAGCCATAGTTTCCACTGGGTGGTCTGAGAGATGCAGGTTCTCCCATCCCGTGTGACCAGTCACTGGGTCTATAGGGAGATACTGGATCCTCCTTCTCTACAAATCTCTGTTTTACAGCAGAGGGGATGTTTCTGCAGCCAGATCTGTTGATAAATCTTTCTCAAATGCACACTAATTTACTTTTTTTGGTAAGCTGTACCAAAGTTTTGGCAGGATGTGTCTATGTGGTCGTCTTTCTTGATCATGGAATCATAGAATAATTGGAAGAGACCTCAAAGATCGTCTAGTTCCAACCCCCCTGCCATGGGCAGGGACACCTCCCACTAGACCAGGTTGCTCAGAGCCCCATCCAGCCTGGCCTTGAACACATCCATAAAGTGATGCCAAAAAGATGCAGCTTTAGGAGGCAGGTAGGTGACACGTGTTGCTTTCTAAAATGAAGTAGAATTACGGAAGTTATTGTTACATTTCTTAATTCGTTTTTCTGCTTATTTTTTGTCTCTCAGCTTGAGACGGCACATGGTTCAAGGAATGTCCACAGTGATGTAAGTGGGATAATTGTGTAAATACATGGCTTCTCTGCAGGAAAAGAAAAAAAAAAAAAAAAAGACTAATTTTAGAATTGTACCCTCAAAAGGATGCATCTCATTTGTCCAGATAACAGTTGTAATCTCATGGAGAGGAAGGGGTATCCAACAAAATGGTCATTCGGATGCTTACCTTCTCTCTTGCTCCTTACGATTGTTCATACACTGCTCTGTGCAATTGCATCGGTGCGGCCCTGGTAATGTGGGCTCATATTTTGTACTTAGGAGGCTGATTAACTGCAGAGCTCCAATGAGCCAATCTCTAACACTGCAGATGACAGGGGACTGTTCAGTGAATTTGCAGACCCTTAAACAGATCTTTAACCATGCTCACAACATTTTTCCACTGCCTTGAAAGGTGCCTGTAGCCTACAGTGGGTGCAGGCAGCACTGGGCTGAAGGAAGAGGAAGAGCTCAGGTGAGAAAGGTAAAGTCATCTTTTGATGGATTGCAAAGGCTTTTGTGGGCACCACGAAGCACTCAGAGGGTGGCAGCAATAGCTGGAAGCAGAGGGAGCCCAGCAGAAGTGCCTGAGTATGTAATTCTGTGAATTTCTCCATCCCACCACTTCTCTCTTCCTCCACCCCTACACGTAACACCCAGCAAGTTAAACCTCCAGGATGGGTCTGATATTCAGGAGACTCTGTTAGTGGGGTTCTTTGTTATGCCTCAGTCCACAAAAGCTTGAAACCTCCCTACTGCAACACACGGAAAGCACAAAATCTCTAGAATGTTATAAAATATCTTTTTTTTTTTTTTTTTCCTAGTTATATAATTAAAACTAAGTTGGAAGAAAATTTAGTTCTCCCAGACTTCTAGTTTATTTGGGTAGTCTTCTATGGCAGGAGTGTTTACATCTCTGTGATACTAAACCTCAGGGAATTGCATTTCATTTCAGGGCTGCAGAGTCTCTGCAATTCCCATGAGATTTTTAGCTATAATTTAAAATGTGTTGTTATGGAGAAAGCCTTGCAAATTAGAAACTAGATGTCTCAAAGAAATAGAAAGTACATTTAAGAAAGAAAAATACATGATAAAATAATGAAAGTTCAAAATAAGTGTTCCATCTTGTAATTATTTTGTTAAAGTAATATCTTTGTTTGTGTGACAGAAGATGACAATTTGTGGATTTGGAATTGCTCCGGAAAACAGTTCAAGTCTCCCTTACTGTGACCCTGAGTTTTGGGCTGGTTTAGTGCTGTTACTCTCAATGCTGCATTTTGCCTAGGAGAGATAGGCTGGGTACAAGCATCCGGTGAAATAAGTCTGTGTTATCAGCATCTGTCTTGCAGAAGGAAAACAAGCACACAGAGTCTGACCTTCACAGGGCAGCTGAGAACTTCTGGCTCCCAGGTACCTTAGGGGAGGCTCGGCTGCTCTGTAACTATACCCATTTGGTCCAGCTGCAGACTCGGGGTGCTCTGTTTTAATCTTACTTAACATGGAACCCAGCGTGGCTGATGACAACCTCTCTGCAACCACAAGTTCTTCTACCTGATTTTCTTCCTCTTCTAAATGGTGAGGACAGTGATGTGTCCAGAGAAGCACTAGCTAATGCAAGACTATTTGTAACCCTTCCTGAGTTTCTTCCTCTCAAAGCTCAAGGGACTGAGACACCTCAGAGTTAAGATCATTCCAGTGAAGGACAACCCTGATCTGAAGGAATTCAGTTACCTGTTGATGTGAGGTGTTGTCACCTGCTTTGTTTCAACACCATTTATAAAACTCTTTGCTCTTAAAAATGGTTGAAGAGTACTCAGACACCTGGTCTGCAGGGCAACAGTGGTCCCCGAATGCCCCTGAGCAGCCAGGCACCGAGGCTGGCAGGCCGCAGCAGGCCACAGGGCTGGAGGTGCTGTGCACGATACCTGGGATTTACCCCACGTAATGATTCTTCAGGAGGTGAGCGGGCTCCCTGCCATCAAAAACCAAAGCTAGTGAGGGGGAAGGTGGCCACAGATACAGGACTAGCGAAGCAGGAGGTGGACACAGACGCAAACTAAACCCAAGCCTGAGGTCAGCTCCCGTGCTCACTCGCTGCTTGTGGCGTAAGACCTCTTCCTGCTCCTGTGCAGCTCCTGCTGTGGGTACTGAGCCTTCTCAGGGGGCTCAGCTACAGCATACCAGGGGCCCTGGGGCCCTCACAGGCTCCAAGCCCACCTCTCCATGGCAACGCAGCATAGATGACCGCTCCTCAGCACTGGGGTTGCGCACTCAAGGCAGTTTCAACAGCAGAGGAGGTTCCTTTTCTTCCTACAGGTAGACTCTTTGCGCTCCACTTGCTGGAGGCTTGTCCCACATACAGCAGCTCTGCACCTGCTTCAGCCTCAGGGAGGTCTCCTGAAGGCATGTGCCCCTGTCTCTGGGCCCTCTGCCATTTGCAAGCTACTCACAGCTTGCGTTTTCTGTGCAGAAAATCAAAGGACAGGGAAAATCAGTGCGTGTGTGAGAAGTGTCCCAAGATGACCCACAAGAATGTGCTAAACAAGCCCGGCTCCCCTCATCTCCTCTGGAAACACAGGCTCTCCAGTCCCTTACTGCCGTTATGCCCTACAAGTCTGTATGGCTCTCTCCAGAGGAGGTGGTCAGGCAGAGGTAAACTGGTGCAGATGTCTCCTGGAGTCATTATTAGAGATTATTCTGAGATGCAAGTGATGTGAGTGGATACGTGGATGTGAGTTGCTTCAAAACTAAGGGAGCTGTGACCCAGGCGCATGTTCTGTGCATCTTCTTTTAATAATTAATTATTATTATTATTATTGGTTATAGTAGTTTGCTCAGAACACTAATGAAAATGTGGCTGCAACTTCAAAGACCTGATAATTTGATTAGCAGCTGTATTAAAGTGTTATGACAATTACTGAAATATATCAAAATTAAATTTGTCATCCAATGTGTTGCTAATGGGTGCTATAGATCTAACATACAGCCATTAGCCCTGATATTTTTCAGATGGGCAGGCTCTATGCCTTTTGCACCCAGCTAATGTGAGGACAAAGGATTGATGTGATGAGGTACAATGTCCCACTGCTTCTCTTGGAGGCAGAAATGTCATTTTTTGAGTAACCGCTGTTAAATGCAGAGCTCATAGTGGCCCCTGCTCTAACTCAGTGTGCCATCCCCTACGCATTCAGAGATCATGTGAACCCTTTAAGCCATCACCGTGTGCTGAAGCTTCACGATTAGTTCACCATCTACTGTGACTTCTCAACTTCTTTTCCCCAGGACATAATCCCTTCTCCCACAATTACAAATGATGTTCTTTTCCCTAGTATGTAACTGTTATTTGGCTTCACTGTAAATGAAGTGTGTTTGCTTGTTTGTGCTCACATCTGCTGGAGGGGAGACCAGTCCTTTTTGTTATTTAACAGTCCTCCAACTTTTGCTTTATTGGCAAACTTTATCAGCATTATTGTATTTCCTTCCACCTCACTGATGAAAGTTAAATAACATAAAGAGATGTGGCAGCGCACTACAAATGCACTTCCTTGGTGATGATTCCCTTTGTGCCTGAGATCAGTCAGTTAACTGGCTTTATCATCTTCACTTTTAGTGGTGGTAATGCAGAAGTATAATTGGTAATTATTGAAATTCCCTACATACACACATATATTTCATAACTTGAATCAGCATTCATGCATTTATCAACCAACTCTGTGGCATGACATGACTGAGGACATACTAAGCTGTTTGAAAAACAGCTGTTTTTTCTTATTTTCTTACTGGTATTGATTGTATGTCTCTCCTTCCATTTGTTTAATCCTGAAATCCCATATCTGCAATTTTGTTGTATTTATTAGAACCAATATAATGTTGACAGAAGTGTGGTTAATTTTGTAATCCTATGAATGCCTTTTACATTCTTGTATGTAACTACATATTTTATCTCCTTGTTCCTGTTATTAGGTGCTCTTCTAAATCCCCAAAAATATATGTCAAGGACAGTCTCCATTGCCATAAACCACTGTATTGCCTTCTTTCAGTCTGTGATGAGGCAACCAAAGTGTTTTTGTGTAATCAGATGCAGAAACATGAGAGAAGCCTCCAGACCAGACAGAGCAATACATGCATTTATATGTTTATGCATATGTGTATGAGTCCATCTATTTCCACAGAGAACCTTCAGTGATAAGAGAATCCCCCTGGCTTCCCTTCTTCCTGTGGGTACAGTCATTGCTGCTGTGCGTTCACACTGATGCTTCTCCACCTCAACACAATCTCTTCACTAATTTCTGCCGACTGCTGCTCTCGTCTCTGTCCTTGGCAACCTTCATTGCTACCTATGGGGTAGGAAGGTCAGTTTGCTCTCTTGGGGCTTACTTCATTAATCCTGGCAGGAACCCATTTGTTCATCTGAGAAAATGGCTGGGATCTCACTGGTTTTCTGTCAACCCACGGTGAGGATCTCCTTCCACACCAAAGTGTCTCCAACACCCAACAGGACTGGAGCTAAGCAGGAAACAGTTTTCCCCTTGCTGCAAAATTATTTTGGATTTCAGAATCTCTACTGTCATGTACTGGAACAAACCTGAAGCTTTTCCAGATGCTTTATGTCTGCACACAGAGTGAGCAAGCTGGAGGTGGTTCAGCATATGGGACATGCACTTGGACCACTGCTCCCTCTGCACTCCTCATCCAGGTTTGGAATTTGTTTGGTGAACAGAGTGGAGAAGGAGCGCAAGGCAGGTACAGATTAAGAAGCCCTGATTTAGGTCTCTGCCTGTGGGTATCTGACTTTGCAGAGCCATGGCTACAGACAGCTGAATAGCTTTGAAGCCCCGCTCTGTTCTCAGTTTCCATTTAAGTACTCAAGATGGAGGTTTGGAGACAGCTCTGTACTTCTAAAATCCCACCTTATGTCTTGTCCTTATAACTGTTCTCTCTTTTTTTTTTTTTTTTTTTTTGTCTAATTCAATTGTTAAATTAACAAGAACACTTTTTTTGACATCACTTTTTCACTTTTTACCCAAATCTTTTTTTTTTTTTTTTAACAGACAAGGAGGAATGCAAAATATTTGCTCAGGTTGACAGGGTGTTCAGGTGATCTCAGATTTCCTCTGCAATGATGTCCCCTTTTGGCTGTTGTGATCCCCCTTTAATTCAGCAGTGCTTTCTGCATGTTCCTCAAGTTCGGCAAGATTTTTCATCTCCTGTTGAAACTACTCTGCTTTTGAGGTTTCTGAGCCCCAAATGACCTTGCTCCATTTTATTTTATTTTATTTTTTCCCTTTATTTGCTGTCTGGAATAAAAATGTCTATGAAGTTGCTAGCCCGTGTAAACAGCTATTGAAAATCCACCTGCCCCAGTGGAAGTACTTGGCTACAGTTCTCTGCTAACCACCAGGATGGCTTCATTTTCCTACTTTTAAGGTTTTAATAAATCCACCATCTTCCCACATCCATACCCCAGCAAATATGAAGTCTCCACTTTCAGAAATACTTTTGAGAAGTCTGAACTCATAAAACTGCTGAATTCCCAGTACTATTAACAGGGAATGTTCACAGAATTACGCATCATTTCTTAGGTCCTTCATTCAAGCTCTTCTCCAGTATCAGGACTTGGAACATGTGTGCTCCAAGTCAGCCAGTGCTCAGATTAACTAACAGCCCTTAGAAATCAGGCATTTAGGGGCTGTTGGTGAGCCTTTCTAACGGAGGAACTGGCATCTTTTTGTGTGCATACAATGCTTGTGAAAATTATTCCAGTGAGATAGTCTCTTTTGGGATGCAATGTGGCCAACAGCAAGGTGCTGTGGTTTTGGAACTGTTTTCTGCACACATTTCCCGCCTCCCCCCTNNNNCCCCCCCATTTAAAACTTCTGCTGTCTATAATGTAGCCTAAGGGCATAGCCTCTGCACTGAAATAAGTTGGGTTTTCCCACTATTTTGTTCTTCCCTGACCCCATTGCATATATGCTATGTTCTAAGGGCAGCTACCATACAGAATGTGCCGTGCTGGCAGAGCCAGCCTTTAACGATGAGGACAGATGCCACAAAGAACTCAAATGAGACAACTCTGCTTGCAGAACAAGTATTTCCTTCTACAGAGAGGCACCATTCTAGTTTACCTCATCTGACCTCTTCCTTCTTGCTGCTGCTTCTATTTCTCAAAAGCTTCCCTAGCGTGATTTTCAGGATATCATCCTTGCCCACTCCTCTCTCTCGGATGCTCCAGCAGATCTCCACTCTTCTCTCTGTATAGTGCTGCTGGCTGATCCCATACATAGCAGATCTCCCTATGCAGGTGACTGACACAGCTGTTTTAACTTTTTTCTGGACCTCTCTCTTCTGTTAAGACCAGGCCTACCTTGCCAGCTCACCTTGGATAATTATCAGCTCACAGAGTAACCAACGCAGGTCTCAGCCAAGCCCTCTCCTGGCCTCCCTTCTTCGCGAGGGAAGCTTGTGTTGGCCGCAAGCTGCCAGCAGACAGAGCCCTGGAATTGGGGGCAACACTCAGTTCACAGCCCTCATCTCCAGGCTGTTCTGGTAACTTGCATAAATAAGGGTATAGACACGCCAAACTATGTATCAGATGTGTTTATTTGTGACCTGTCTCTTCTAGATGTTGTTTCAGTGTCCAGCACCTCCCTAGAACTCCCACCCAGGCTCCCACGGACCCCTGCCCAATCCTTTTGCATTTATCTAACCTCCTGCCCTTGAACCCTTTGCATCTGCTTTGGATCATGGAGGGCCAGCAGCATCCTTTTGTCTCAGGAAAGCCATCATCAGGTGGGAGTGGAAGGACTTCCAGATCCTCCACAACAAAGCCAGGAGGGAAGTCACAAACAGATGCCGAACATGACTGCCTTTTCTTCCTGAGGCCATTCTGTGCAACAAGATGTCTCGACGTTTACACACCGCTTACAAAGTAGGAGAGCACTTCCCAGGGGCACAGGCATGGGCTGGACAGGGCTGGGAGGTGCTCCTGCGAGAGCGGCCGTTGCCCCTCAGGCCCAAGGGTGCTGTGGGAAGTGGGCAGAGGCCAGCTGGGGCTGCTGGGAGCAGGGGCAGGCCTCAGCCCAAGGCCTTCCTTGGGGGTTAGCTCGCTAGAGAACATCGACAGGTTTTTGGAGAGGTGAAAATCCAAATGGAGACTCCTAAGCTGAGCTATGCCACTAAGGGCCTTAGATCCATAGCAATTAAGGAAGTAATGGCCTTTTTGTTCTGGCTTGGTGCACCATGCAATGAGGTCTTGATCCATGGCTACAACTCCTAAGGAGTAAAGTAATACAAATAATTAATAATAATAATGAGCTGGGTTTCATTACATGTCTTGCCCTGAGTAAAATCCCCTGTGAGCAGTTACCGCCTGTGAGAATATTTAATGTCTTACTGCAGTCTGAAAATGTAGTGCAAATGGCAGTGCAATAAACCAAAGAACTTCATCAACTTCTAATCGAAATTAATGAGAACTGAACTACTGCCTTGTACATAAATGAAGGGACTTCTTCCCCATCCTTAACAGCAGTTGGCTCCGAGGGTGGTGTGGCTTAGCTTGAGTTATCTTCTCCTACCTCAAATAATGCTCATTTTGCAAAAAAACCACTCTTCCTTCAGGCAGCCAGTAAATACCAGAAGGAGTAAAAAGTTACACTTTTCTTATGGCCCCTGCACGATTAGCTCATGGTCCCCAGAACCTATGCATGTATCAGATCCACAAGAAATAATGGACATCTCCATTTTGGGAGGCTGGGACCTGAAGAGATTTCCAACCTATGAGACCGTTTTCTACAGCACCCCTTCAGGAACTTAGGCACAGACCATATCTTAACCAGAAAAGACTTATTTCAAGGTCACTTTATACCTCTGTGACAGGAGTATAGAGGTTAGAGATGGCATCAGGCAGAAGCACGGTTCGCTGAGGCGTGCCCGCATCCCTCACTGAGCGGCTGTGGAAGGCCTTTCCCACCCCCTGGCAGCAGAATGGAGTAGCAGGGACGGTTGGTACTGGCCAGTGAATTTTATTAGCATGCCATAGCTCAGGCAAACGTGACTCCCCATGCTGATGTTTTGCACCAGTTTGAGTTCATGGGCACCCAATGATCGCAGCGGGGTATGGCTGGAGCCACTCAGTTCCAGGTTACTGGTGTATTCTGTCTTCAAAGGTGCAATATTTACTTTTGCAATAAATTTTTGCTATAAAAACTGCTAAAAATGAGACCTATTTTTTTCCTTCACTGGATTTCACAGCCTTGCAAAGCTTTAAGAACATCTAACTTGCTGGAAGCTTTTACCATGCTCGTTCTGCTCACTCCTCCTTGCTACACCGCAGCTGTTTGCGCTAGACCTTGTGGGTCACTCATGAAGAGAAGAGTTATGGTGATGTGTTGTACTTCCCTACAGCAGGCACAAATCAGGAGGACTGCATTTGGCGGCATATCATTGAATTTCAACAAGCAGGTTTACAGAAGTCGTTCTTCCTATGAGATCACTAAAGCTGCCATTGCCCATAAACCATTTTAAAGAGCTGAACAAATGGCTACTTCAGGTCCTCCGCTGATAATGCTTAATGCTGTGCTTTGTTGTTCCTTTGGCTTTTATTCTCCTATTTAATACCTGTTTGGTTTTTGTTTTGTGTTGTTTTTTGCCTCAATGCCAGAAAAATGTCCGGTCAGGACTGTTGGAGAAATAGGGTATTTCAATACCCATCTCTGTCAAAAACCTGCAGAGAGACCTAAAGGTCTCTAAGGATATTGATGGCTGCAGCACATGTGGACAGTTGGGCTGTGACAGAAGCATGCCATGTGAGTCTCTGGGAAGCTGAGTTGTAGTATCAACCTCAGATTCTGTTATTGTTGGTTTTGTCATAGCAGTTATGCACACCACTTTTTATAAATAATTCTTTTTTATATACCATCAGTCTGCACTTTGAGTTTAATTGGAAGGCCTCAAAATCAGTGGGGATTATTCTAAGCAAAGATTAGAAAGATCTCTAGAGAAAGGATAGAGCTTGTGATAATTTGTTAGATTTTCCTGTATCTCAATTTGAAGACGTAACAACTTCTGTTTTCTGAAAATGTGACTGGTCTTCACCTTCCAGATGCTTGGAAAGCAGTGCCCAAAGTCTGCGTACTCCTCTCCAAAGCATTTTCCCACTTGGAAATATAAAAACCTTATCCAGATGCCACTTTTCACAATGAGTCTTGGTGGAGAAGGATGGTTTCTACAGCGATGTTATGCACTAACAAGAAATGAATCGATTTACACTTTAATCATAGAGGAGCCAATACTATCAGCTGGTGAGTGCTTCTAGTTTACCTGAACTCACAATTACTGGACTGATTTGGCAGACATTTGGCAGATTTGCCTTTACAACGACATTTGCTTTTGGCATGACATCCCTTGACTGCTCAGCCTCCATAAAAATAAATAAATTCTCGTGGAACTGTGCTAAATTCATTACCAATTAATTTTATCTCACTATATGAAATTCTAAATTAAAAGAAAGGCAGGTTTATTTTAAGCTTTTAACAGACTGTTATGGTTAATCATGTGTGTGAGGCAAGAGGCTTGGTTGCTAAGAAAATCTTTGGCCTGCTTCCATGGGATTTGTGTAATATTGACAGAAAAAGTACCAAATTATAGGAAGTGCATCTGTTAATTTGAATAATGAAACAAACAAAAGAAAAGACAATAGAATGATTTTCTGCTCAACTTTTGAGTTAATGCAAGCTTAGGCCAAAAATAGCTATGCTTCCTACCAATTTACAGGGCAGATGTTTAACGCTGGAGGCCTGATTAAGATTTTCAACAAATTTAAATCCTCTTTTCTACATGGACAAATTTAAGGACGTCTAGTTGCCAGTGGCTGCCCTTACACTGCTGCACAGGTGTCCCGAGCGTGAGCTAACAGCTACGGTAGATGCCCAATACACTAGTTAATTGCAGCAACACCCAGTGTGCTCGTTACTTGCAGGACAAATGTCAGCTGCATTTGCATGTAGCACTCTCCACTCTGCAGTTGTCTGCCACAGGATCAGGCACAGCTTTTGCTGCAATTTTCCCAACTGCCGTGGCATAGAAGAGCAGGGGGAAAGACGGCCTGCGGCGGGGAGACAAGACAGAGTGGGACCTTCCTTAGAAAGCCGTGGTGTGAATGACAGTGCTTCTAGGGCTTTAGCTGAAGTAAGCCTGCCTGCAGCAACAGACACCTAGTGCTGGGGCTTAGCTGGAGCTCGGAGTGCTGCCAGGTGCAGGGTGGACACGGCCAGGACACCAGTGCAGACATACAGCCCGCACAGGCCAGCGCTTAAAGACTGCTGACTGCGAAGAGCACGATTATTCCACTTAGAGACTTTCAGTTTTGTAATTAAAATATGGGCTGGAGTCTCCAGCCCTATTTTGGATCAAGAACCAAGCAATGGGTTTAGACGTTTTTCACATATGAGAGGGTGATTTTAGTTGCTCTATATTAAGACCCTTGGCTATGCTCCATAATCAGTACATGACCCCCTAACTTATGATTTTGGGAGGAAATGAGCCCCACAGTGTTTATTTTCCTGGAGAAAGAAATCTTGAGTTTTGGTTGTCTCTCATTTAAATGTTTCTTTGTTACATCAGCTTAAACACAGGACAAGTGTATAGGAACAGGTTCTGGCCTCCAGTTACCATTGAGCTAACTAACTGGCAAAACATTACTGGACAAGGAGGGAATCCTATTGGAGCTAAGAAAACAGAGAATATAAGACTTTCTGGTATAATTCAATAATAGTACTGGAGAGAATTATTCATTTGCTATGGGAGATAAGTAGGCAAGTTTCTTTTGTTTTCCTTTTGCTTGTATTTCTTCACCCACCCTGTGAGTTTGGGCAGCCCTCCCAATGTCTTGGTCCCTCAGTCTTCCCTTTCTGCAGAGCAACAAATCAGACTGCCTTGCTGGAACGCCAGGGGGTGGATGTAGCACTCCATACATATGTAACAAGCTCTATTATTTTCTTGGGAGGCATACATATATAAAGCTATATGTATATATATACACATGTAAATATTTATATTTCTTTAATATTTGTCATTGTTCCTGGTGTTTGTGGGTTTTTTTTGTTTTTTTTTTGTTGTTTTTTAAGATATAGTAACAGAAGAATAAACTTAAAAGCTACTATGACATACATCAGGGAATGCCAAAGGATTGTGTCAAATATGTCAGTCAAAGTTCTCTGTGAGTCTGTTTTTCAGACAGCGCTGAGGCAAGGTGAACCTGCTCTGTCTTCTGCCTACATATCCCTAGAAATAAATTAGATCTACTTTTTTAAAAAGTAGATTCTCCTCATTTAGTTATGAGGAGAATATCTGTCTGCAATACTTAATGCATAAAATGCTTCATACCTGCATAGCATACTCATAGAGCATATGTTTTAATTTTAGTTCAGTTCAATATTTCAATTTCAAACAAATTAACCCAGAGTACTCTCAGGCTATTTTTTTAATATATGCCAGATCACACAGAAGTGGTACTAATAGAAAAGGCAATCATTATACCTGAGCATATTTTATTTACTTCTCATTAAGAGAAAAATATACCTGTCTTTTTATTTAGAATTTCATGCAGTAAAGGAAAATTAATTGATAATGCCCTTACCTTGTTATTTCTTCACAGATTTTTTTTCAATCATTGTTTAAGGGCTTATTGAATTGAAGGTGACATTCAAGTTTTGTTACTTAGGGCTATTCTTAAAAGTTGTCCAGCTTCCATGCTCTTTAACTAGGGGACACCATGGTCTTTGAACTACTTCTAAGAAAACAGGAAAAAGCAAGGCAGAAGACCTACGTTTACTGGTCAGGAGTCCACAGTTTTAATCCTGTGAAACAGTATCTAGTGCGCGTATTGGATGCGTACTCCAGTAAACCTGCTTTCTTCTATGGAAACCTTATCTTAACATTGGATGCCATTTCTCCAGTATCATGATAAATGTTCTGTGGTAATGCAACCACCAAAGATGATTGCTTTTCAGATATGTAGAACTGTATGATGAAGCCCCTCTAACTGAATTCAGAAGTCCTCTCCTGAAAATCTTCTCACTGGAGAAAATTCAATAGTCTATATTAAAGCATGCTGTTGAATCCTCAGGTATTGCAAACAACTGCAGAAGTCATTTAAATAGAAGTAAGGAATAGACACTTTTTTTTCCTATGCAGCAAGGTGGTATTTGCCAGAAAGTTAAAGATGAGCTCAGCATTTAATGCCCACGTAAACAATACCTTTAAGTCTCCTACCGAAATCTATTCTGCCTACAAGGAATGCTAACTAGTCTAGAAACATGCATCCTCCTTCGTGTCTGGCAGGGCTGCCTACAGGGCCTTCTGCTTCCACCAGCCCTTAAACCTTCCGTCCTCTGATCGGCTCATATGAACCCTCCTCTTCTTGTCCTGGTGCCATTGTCTGGGGTGTTTGGGAGAGAATTAACTTTGGTCTTTACCAGCACGACTCCTGGTGCCAGGATTGGCTCACAAGCAGCTCAGCTGGAGAGGGTGGAAAACTCTAGTGCAAAAAGGTGGGGAAAGGGAGGTGTGTCTGTTGTTGGGGGGTGTAAAGGGTAATGAGTGTGGCAGAAGCTACCTAGGGAGGGAATCCCCTTCAGTTGGTTTGGCTGAACTGGAAGCAGGTGGGCCCATGGTAAGGTAGCTTAGAAAGAGATACAAAGGATGATTTGCTTGAACTTGCTTTCAGAAGCTTACCTAATCTTGCCACACTAATACAGCACCAGGTAGCACTGATCATAGAATCACAGAACTGTCTGGGTTGGAAGGGACCTTAAACGTTCAGTGGGACCTTAATCCGTTCCGAATTGTTTGTTCGTTATTTGATATTAGATTGCCTACTAATACACAGTTGTCTGCTGTTTTCAAAATGTGAAGTTACAGTTCAGTGTGTACGGAATGCAAAGCCTCTATCAGGTGTATGTTCTCTCGTCACTACCACCAGCAAAAAAGGGAGAAATCCACAACACAGTTAATCACACCAGGCAGTAAGACAGCAAATTGTCTTTGTAGAATCACAGCATGGCTTGGGTTGGAAGGGCCCTTAAATCTCCCCCGGACCCAACCCCCTGCCGTGGGCTGGTTGCCACCCCCTGGGTCAGGCTGCCCAGGGCCCATCCAGCCTGGCCTTGAGCACCTCCAGGGATGGGGCACCCACAGCTTCTCTGTGCCACAGCCCGTGCCAGGGCCTCACTGCCCTCCGAGTGAAGAATTTCCTCCTGACATGTAATCTAAATCTCCCCTCCTTTAGTTTAAAACCATCCCCTTGTCCTATCACTATCAGACTATGTGAAAAGATGGTCTCTGATGTGCAGAAAATGATGGGAACAGAAAACATGGCTGCAATCCCACCCTTCCTCTGGTGCAACCCCACCCTCCCGTGCCTCACACAGATGCAGGTGCGCACAGCTCACCTCCTGCAGCTGGACTCTGCTCTCCTCTAACCCAAAGAGTATGTCTCTGGCTACTTCTCAGCTAACAGGAGAAGGCCACTGGACTCTCCAGAGAATTTAAACTCCAGTCATTTCTCTCTGGGGGATCCCAAATACTGGAAGGAGGAGGTATGCTCCGTCCCTTATCTTGAAGCCAGATGGAGACAAGAAGAAATAGAAAAAAGGGAGCCAGTGGCATAGAGGTGGGCACACCAAAAGGCAGGAGACAAGGCTGTGCTGTGTTCCTTCCTCCTCAGCTGTTTTCCAATTCTTAAGTCAGTGACAGTCCGGGGTGAGGCACAGGAGTGTCCAGAGGTGAGGACCAGGCTGGGTGGGTTGCTCTCCACTTCACAGTCTCTCTGCCCCTCTTCTAGCGGCTGATCTTTATTCAGCCTTCTGGTTCTGGAAAGTTTCTCTGCACTGTGTCATCTTCAGAAGAAGAGGAAGTGCCGCCACACATTACACAAGAACTGGAGCTCTAGGCCTGTGTGCATAAAGTAATATTTTAACTTGATGCACCATTGTCTGGAATATTTCTACTTCTTCCTGTGCTTTTAGCACCTGAGGACCCTTCTGCTGGGTATATGTTTAGACCCCGGTCACAGCAAGGTTCTGCAGAGCCCACTCTTGTCAGCATGCCTTCCATACAACCTGAAAATGTGCCAAAGCCCGGAAAGACACTGCCTCTGTTGGGGAGGTTGTGCTGGGGCAGGCACCAAACTGCTCAGCCTTGCAGAGCTGCTCTCAGAACAAACAGGAGTGTGGCTTAGGAGTATGAGGAACTGAAACGCATAGCGGGATTGAGGCGCTCCCAGGACTAGCCAGAACAGACTCACAGACTCAGATCCTAAATTCTGCGTGAATCTCAATATAATTTCCTTTTTTTTTTTTTTTGAGGGGGGTTGTTTTTTGTTTTTTATTTTTATTATTTAGTCCTAAAAGTCTTGCCTGTCATCACATAAAGGTGCTACAATGGAGCAAAGAACTAAATTCTGTCTCTAACTCACAGACTACTATGGTACAGCAAATCCAGTTTTCATGTTTCAGAACATCTGTAAGTCCTCATTCTTTTGTGGAGAGGTGGATCAGTACAGCAACATGCACTTTTCATATGGGCACCTGCGGAGCTATTCCTGATTTATACTGTTATACTGGAAGCTGAGTCAGGTTAATAATCTTTATCAGATATTAAGGGAACAAAGTTTAAGTTGTGTCGAAGTGTTTTTCTATTTTGGATTTTATATGGAAACCAGCAGTGTCTGCTTATTCCAGTGCAGAGCAGAAGACAGTCTACTGCAAAAATGTTAAACCAAAAGCAGACTGTGTTTTATACAGCCATTTCTTAACATGATAGTCATTTTCCCATTTCTCTTTACTTCTGGGTTATAATTAATCTTAAAAAAGAAGAACGGCTTAAAATTTAAATGAACCATAAAATCTATAAAATACGAAGTGCAGTATTCAAAAACAGGCGCTTGGCAATTACATTTATTATTGCACATTGACTAAGACACAGCATCAGATACAGAAGGACAATTGACATCAAACAGGCACTCTACATAAAGCGCAGCAATACGTGTTAGAGAGGAAAGACGTTTGGGGGGCATTTGATTAATGTACGTTTAATTGGACTTGCCTGCCTCATTGGTTTTATTCTCCCAATTTAGCTCAAGCTGCTCAAATACGTAAATAGGCAATGCACCTACTATAATTAACAAAACACACTGTTTGCAAATTACCAGATATGTCAGATTGTACATAAACAAATAGTATATTATGCAAATGTTGTTGAAGTCTGCAGAAATGTAAACAGAGGAAGGAAGTCCAATATTCGCTAAGAGAAACCCTACACCCTGCTCTTTGAAAACTCTTTAGGACGCCCGATTTTTGGGGGTGGTTTTCAACTGCAGTTGTCACTTTAGTTCTATATTTCATTAGGAATTTGTATGATGCTCTGCCAGTGTCGTTAGGGATGGAATTTGAGTGCACTCAGTTATGTCCCTCATGCAATGCTCTCTGCTCGTATAAAGAATGTGTGAGAAAGTATTTGTAGCATAGAAATCAAGCAACAAAACTGAACAGCAAACATATATTGTGTGAAGAATGCTTACAGCAAAGAAACCCAATGGAAAATGTTAGCTTATATTGCTATTTATAGCTTTGAAAAGATCCTGTTATTTTTAAGGATCCCGTGGCATGTACTATACATCTAGGATATAATTTTAAAAGAATTTTAAAAGTGCAGAGCTTCTAATAAAACAGATTAAATATATTTAACAACTGAAGAAACCTTACTGGTAATTTGGACTTGCTACTTACATTCTCAGCAAATAAGAATGAAATTTGGACAATAAAGAACATGTACAGCGATTCCATAATCAGGGTATGAGTTGAATGAATGATTTGCTGCATGAATATTTGAAAGAAAAAAAAAAAAAGACTGAAAAAATGTGCATTTATTTGAGTGGTCATGTAGTTGTACAGGATTTTAAAATCCATTAGTGTAACGGTTGTCATCATTGTAGAGATTTTGCTCTTTAAATACTCTTCAGTTACAGTATTAAAAACCTGAAAGATCTCTCCTTTCCTAGACAACCCTCTTTTATTTGCATATTACATTCACTTCTACCCTGGGAGCACCACTATTGAACATATGTGGTATGGGGGGTGGGGGCACTGGGGAGTCTTCCTACCAAATTTATGGTTCTTTTCAAAATTAGATTAGGAAAACATACAGTTTTTCATTTATAGAATGAAAATGGAAAATTAGAGACATATTCCACAACCCACTTGTACGTTTTATGAGCCAGCAGGGAAAGATGTGATTATTTTCCTCCTACAAATAAGCAAAACATTACTTAGGAAGAATCAAATACTGGATTTATTATGTATTTACTGCTCTCCAGTCCTCCTTCAGTACTCTTTACTCTTCACTGTAGAAAAGTACAAAATGATGTTTTGCTTTTTATTAATAGTGCTTTTCCATTTCACTTCACAAATTCAGTCATGTAGGCTCCAATGCTTTAGTGGTTCTTAGCATGAGTGTGGTTGCCCTCATTAATCAATCACAAATCATTTAAACAAAATCACAGAATGACCTAGGCTGGCAGGGCCCTCTGGGTCCACCTGGCCTAACTCCTGCTCCAGCAGGGACACCCAGAGCAGGGTGCCAGGGCCATGTCCAGGCGGCTTTGGAAGGTCCCCAAGGAGGAGACCCCACAGCCTCTGGGCAGCC
>VXAV01001515.1:0-64836 GCA_013399715.1 Alectura lathami | reverse complement strand
TGGGTGACCAGGGTCAAACCAGAGAGAACTGGAGGTGTTTTTGGATGGGGAAAAGATGGCATTCCCATAGAAATGCAAAGACTCTGAACTATTTTATAGCCGCATTGCTGTAGTGTGTGCAGGAGGAAGGGGAAGCTCCCTCTGGGCAGGAAGATTGGACGGGAAGATTGCATTATTCACTAGGCTGCAAGGCTGTCGACTGCTCTCTGCGAGTGAAGGAAGGTTTATGCCTCAGGCTGGGGAGGGGAGTGACTGATGTCCTTTGTGGCTGGGATTTCTGGGCAGGCTGCGCGTGGCAGGTGCCGCTGGGTCCTGGTGCCACCGGAGCAGCGGGACGGCTCACGTCCGACCCGTCGCCAGTGCTTCCACCCGGCAGCAGGGGCACGGATGCTGCTGGGGGCATACAGCAGGGAGAGACAGGAGCAAAGAGATCTCCCAGACGATGCCCGCAGAAGGACTGGGCTGGATCTGGCCAGATGGGCTGCTCCGAGGGGGCTAATCGCCCTTCCTTGCTCCTGCAACGCTGCGTCGGGCTCAACGCAAATAAGCAGGTGCTGGAGGCTTGCAGTCGGCCCAGAGCTGGGCCCCGCGCTGGCTGCGTCCTGCCCGTGCCAGGGGCTGGCGGTGTCAGTGCAGCCGCTCCCCTCCCGGGTGGGCTGAGCTCGCTCTGGGCCGCGCTCCTCTTGCTGCAGGCACCGCCAGAGCACGCAGCCTGCTCAGAGCCACCGGGGTGGGAGAGGACCTGGCCTGAGCCCCGCTTTGTTCTGTGGCTGCAGTAACCTCTCCTTCTTTGGAGAATAAGATCTTAAAGAGCTTTTGAGAATGATCAAGCCCTTCAGCTTCACTGCTGTGATTAATCAATCACAGCTGCTGCTTTACTGCTCCACATTTTGAGGCATTTCAGGTTGTTCCATAATTAGCCCAGTTCAGGGCCAGTAAACACGTTCCTAAGCCCTGGCAGGGTGCTGGGATGGAGCAAAAGCTGAATTTTCCATTGCTGTGCTTCGGTCAAAGCCAGGGCTGTCCAAATCTCTCAGGGAGAGCTATGGGAGCTCTGCCTTTTGCTTGGCACAAAGGAGGGCAGTAATGCATTACTCAGACTTGACGATGTTGTCTGCAAGGGGAATTCTGCTGGGAAGTTCTGCCGGGGCGGGGGGGACCTTGTGGTGCCGCCCGAGCTGCACTCAGCTGGCACCATGGGGCCACTGCCAGGTGCTGGGAGCGTGCTGGGGATGCTGCAGCTCCGTGGGGAGATTTAAGAAATCTCTTTTCCCTGGATGGCAGCTGCATCATTGTGCATATTGTCTGATCTGCCCTTCCTAGCAGGGGAGAATCCGAGGCTCCAGGTGGCAGCTCTGAGGAGCTCGTGTCAGTTTGGGAGGCTAAGATGCATGGCTTAAAAACATAACTCTTAAGGAGCATTTACAGCTAAAGAGCCAAGCAGGATCAGGAAGTATCACAGCTCTAACAGTTGGTAAGACTACTGCCAAGCAGATTAAGCTGGAAATGGAAAAATTGCTGGTGAGGTCCTTTGGTGCAGCAGTCCTGTGTGGTGCTGGGGAAATTAACCCGTGCAACTGCTTCACCCCCCGCATCCTTCGACAAGATGGGTAAGGATGCCTCTGTCCCGCCTCCATGAGTTATTCTGTCTTTACATGCCAGAAGAAAATGTTTTTAAATTCTCGGGGCATTTCACACAGAAAGGAGCAATTGCAGTGCTCTCTGAGTATCACTTACTATCAATGTGTATTTGAAGACGTCTGGTTTTAAATGTAAATCAAAATAGCAACACATTTTTGATATTTTTAAAGTGTGTTTTCTAAGTCTCCAAATTAATTGGCCTGTGAAACACAAAAGGAATAATCATGGCATCAAAGAGAATATTTATGAGCTGCTGAGAAGGCAGAGGGATAAACAGTGGTTGAGGACTGTCCTTAGCTCTCTGATCCTCTGCCAAACTGTCTGCAAACCCAACAGGCTGGTCTCAGACAGGCAGAGCTGCAGGGAGGGACTGTGAGTGCCCGGAGGTGCTAGTTCCACTGGTCACCCATGGGAGACCTCCATGGGCTCGTGCCTGGGTCCCCAGGTCCCAGCAGAGGGGCTCCCAGCAGGGCAAGGGGGCAGCTCCTTGCCCTGCTGCAGCTGCTTCATCTGGGGACTCACGTGCTGGCACTTGCAGTGCCTGCCAAGCCAGCCGAGCAGGGACAGAAACACTCGGTGGAACCGAGCCAGTCCTCAGCGTCCTTTTTTGTTAGGAGCAGAAAGGAGGGCGGCGAGACGACGTCTCTGAGGTTTTGCATTGGCAGCGGGAAAGATGCATGAGATTGTGCTTGTGTACACCCCGGTGTCCAGGTTTTTCAGCCTGAGCCATGAAGTGGGCTTGTCTGGAGGATGCTGTTCACAAAAGAATGAAAGTCCACTCTCCTCTCCAGATTACTTGATTCAGAGAGAGCTCTGGTTGGCTTAAGCCTGGCTGTGCATTACAGACCCCTGGGCTTGTGTGCATGGTGCTAACGGTCTCCTCACTGAGTATGGTTTGCAGCACTCTGCACCCCCTTGGTTTCTCCTTCCTCTATTGCCACATTCTCATCTGCCCCTGGCCTTGGGCGTACGCTCCTTGGCTTCCGCCTCCCGTTGGTCCTGCCAAAGGGAAGCTGTGACTGCCCTTGGGCTGAAGATGAGCCCATCCCATTCCCCAGGTTAATTGCTTTCCTCTGGTTACTGCTGGGAGAAAGCTGCTCCTGCCCCTCACCCCTGCAGGCTTGCCTCCTGCGTCCCTCGATGCTGTGTGGTGGGCACCTGCGGTGCAGGGCGTGCTCGCTAAGAATTCCGGCTATTAAATAAGCGTGTCATCTGCATAAGTGTGAAGCTGGAAGTAAAGATGCTTCCTATGGAGCCCGTGATATCCTTCACAGCCTCTGCCCTGCAAGTCAGATTTTCACATCCTTACATTCTCACAGCAAGGCAAATCCCTCCCAGGTGCTCTGATTGAGGCCGTGCCGCGTGAAGTCGGGCAGCGCTGCCTCCCCCTGACCTGCCACGCCTGCCCCAGGCCCCGGGCCTGCCTTGGGCTGTGGAAAGCTGTCCTGAGGAAGCTCCTGATGGTAGTAGGAGCTGAATCCGGAGGGAGGCTGCCGGGGCTAGTGCAGCCTTGCAGAGCACCACGGAGCCAATCGCTGCTGCTAGGGGTGGAGCTGGAGCTCCGGCAGATGATCGCCGAGTGCCTTTCCAGCACAGTTGGTCTGGGCGGCTGAGAGATCTGGTCGCGGGGAGAGGAGGGCTGTAACCGCAGCCACAGCGCGCTCCTTCCCGGCAGCATCGCAGCAGCGGCCCCGCTCCCCTCCGAGCGCCAGCACCGCGAAGGTACTGCCCCTCCCTCTGGCTCGCGTGCTGCTTGTTGCTCGAATCCGTGCTGATTGTTGGAGTTGCAGGAAAGTTTATGGGGAAATCAGCGCTGTGCAGCAGCAGCAGCAGCAGCAGTGCCTGCGGGAGCTCGGTGGGGGCGATGCGCTGCGGAGCCCGGGGTGCGGTGCCCGGGGTGCGGTGCCCGGGGTGCCGGGGCGGTTTCGGTGCTGCTGCTGCTGCCGTGGCACAGCCTGCGCTCGGGGTCCGCCAGCACCGGCCGCGCTGCCCTCGTGCTGCAGCGGGAGGCCGGGGGTGGCCGGTGCGCATCGTGCGCGATGCAGACCCCGCGGAGTCTCAGGATGCTCTCCCGGCGCTGCTGCCCAGCGCAGCATCCACCTGTTAGCAGGCGGCCAGAGCCCAGCTTGTGCCTCGGTGGGGGCTTTCCTGCGAGGCCGCTCCCACGCTCTCCACAGTCGGCGGAGACGCGGGCTGCACTTACTGGGTGGGCTTTGTGCGGGCTTCCCTACAGCCCAGCTCGGTAAAGCAAGCTCCTTGGGCTGCAGGCCGTGAGCGTGAATGTCTGCAGATGCAGGAAGACAGCTTATTCTCTCTGCTGCTTGTAAAGTTTGGAGAACTTCCCAAGCCAGCCCCACTTAGAGAGCACAAGGAGGTGGCTGAGCCCTGGGGCAGCTGTTCCCGGGCAGCCCTGCTGCAGCAGCCCGCAGGGAAACAGTTGCAAACTTGCACCAGCTGCTGTGCTGGTGGGGGGCTCGGTGTGCATCTCTGGGGCAGGTTGACTGCACATGTTGCACCAGAGCTGTGCATAGGTCTGGGAGCCTGGGCATAGCCGTGCCTCATGCAGCAGGAGCGAGGGGGCTGCCCTTCGAGCTGTCTGAGAGATCTCTAGTAACAACTCTTGAGGCATCTGAATTTTGGTGATCTGTATCCACGGACTAGCAATACCTGAACAGCAACGGGGCCTGACTGGTGCCCTTCAGGCAGCTACACGCTCCTTTTCCATCCTGTGGTGGCGGAGTGACCTTAGCGTGCAGCGCCGGGTGCGGAACGAGGTTTGTAAAGCCTGGAGTTGGCAGTTAAAAATCACCAGTTTGCATTTTCTGCATGAGGCTGTGCTGTTGGCTCTCGCACGAGCACGTGCTCTCTGACTGCAAAACACAAACAGCCGGTGGGAGGGTGAGCTGGGGGAGCCGTGGGACACACCGGGCTGCTGGCAGGGGGAACCTGCTGCGGGCTCTCATCAGTGCGTGGGGAAGGGATGGTGACCGGGGGTCTTGTGCTGCCTTCCCTAGTCCTGTGCTGTGGGGTGGGAGCGGCAGTGACTTGATAAACAATTTTGTAAGATATATTTTGATAAAGGTTGCTAGACAGTGACTCATCTACTGTCGGAAGGGACAGGAGGGAGGGGCAGTACAGGAGCTTTTTAGGGTGAAACTGGAAAACGGGTCTCCCCCAGCATTTTTCAGAAACAGTGAGGGCAGAACTCCTTTACTCCCAGAGGAGAGAGAACCTGTCAATCAGAAACCTCCTGATCCCAGTGCCCCCTGCACCTGCTCCAGCGCCTTCAGCATCCCTTTCCCTGTGGAGGATGCTGCCCAGAACCTGACTTGATTTTCTGCCTCCCCCAAAACTGATCTTTTCTGATCAGTCTTAGTCACTTCTGAGTCACTCCAAATAATTAATCCTTGTCCCCGTGTTGCAGTTGGTGCTGCATTTCTGCCTGTACTGCCCGACCTGGGTGTGCGTGGTTCAGAAGTCACTTCACTTTGCTCTGTGCTGCTCTGTTTTAACTTTCCTCACCAATCCCCTGCTGGGCTTTTCTGCCCTGCTCTGCCTGCTGTGCTGGGATCACAAAAAGCCTGGAAGAGTTTGCACGCTGCGTCTCCGCTTCCCCCCTTCCTCAGGTGTGCTGCAGAGCACACCCACCCCGACAGGTTTCCCTAGCTGTTGGTGACATTGCTGCCTAACCCTTCTTGAAAAGGCGTCCTCTGTGCAGGGAGGTGTCTTGCTGATACTTGCCAGGATCCATTTTAGTTGCTGCTTGCAGTGTGCAGTGGGATTAGTGCAGCCGGCCGATCCCTGCTGACTTGGCACCTCGCTCCGGGTGCCTGCACAGAGCCGTGGAGCCCCCTCTCCGTGCCCGGAGATGTCCTCGGGAGCACGCGTGGCCGCCCTGGTCCAGCTGTGGGTTTGTCATCCCTCCTTGCAGAGGAATCGCTGCTGGGGACTTGTCCTGGCTGTGGCTGCGCAGGGCCACCTGGGCACCATCGGGGCTGGGTGCGGTGCTTTATCTGGGTTCTGAAACCCAGAACTGTCTTGTGAGATAAAAACTGGGCCAATTTCTAGGCCAAAACCTGGCCACTGATGTTCCCAGGGGTGGATTTGGGTACAGAAATGGATAAATTTCAGGGGTCTCATCTCCCTGCATTGCACAGGTCCCATCCTGTGCTGAATGCAAAAGCAGTTGTCTTCCTGATGGCAATACGTGGAAGTTGAATCATTCCTTACAGCGAGTGAAAAATGCCCTTTGCTGGAAGGTACAGGAGTTGCGTGGTGCAGAGGACCTGTCCCAGGAACAGTAGCAGTGTCAGGAAACGAGGGGAAGGTGTTCCCTCACGCCATGCCACCTTCTCTGCAGTGAGCGTTCACTCTGTCTGCATTCCCTAAAGGAAGGTTTAGCAGCGGCAGGTGCTGCTGTGTTGGTTTTGCAGCTGTGACCTTCAGGCAGCTTGTGGCTGAGACTAGGAGACGCTGGCTTAGTGAGATGTACATCTTTGCCCCTTCCTTCAGCTCTGCTGTAATTTCTTGGGCACTTCGTTGGCACCATGCTCAGTGTCTCCTGTCCTTCGGTGCAGGACCTGCCAAACCGCTCTCCCCAGACCTGAGGCCAGCCCAGGCAGAGTGCAGGTCGTGTGGCACCCGAGGGTTGCTGGAAGCCCCTTGTGCCCTGGCCAGGATGCAGCAGAGACCGATGGCCAGAGGCTGTCCTGCTCCTTTCTGCAGCACACTTGAGCAATTTGGATAAGCTGGTGTTTATCTAGAGGCAGACATGGGTCAGTTTAAAAAGTCAAGAGGAATTAAATACATATTCGTAAGGGCTATGGCTTTTGTAGAAGTTGTGCATAGGAAGAAAATGTTTTATCTGGGGTCACGAATGCTCTGCTTTCTGCTCATGCGTACCCAGCCTGGCCCTTGCAGGAGAATGTTTGGGTCTTTGCTTTTCTGGTCACCTTGCCACAGACGCATGCAGTGAGTTCCGTTCTCGCTGCCTTTGCTCCTCGTTCTGCTGACAGCTGCATTTCCCCAAAGCTCCGAGGTGTGAATACTTCTACCTGCCACCACCTTCTGCTCCCACCGAGCAGGAAGCTGGCATTTTGCAGGGGCTGGGGGGAGCCATGCCGTTCGTGTTGTTTTGTTAATTAGAAAGAAATAAAGTTGCAGAGAAATCAGATTTTGAGAAAGACCCTGAGTTTCAGAATGCTCCCAGAGGATAGATCCCTAATTACTCTCTAATTGCATTAGAATTTAATTTGTTATTGTTTTTACTGTAATGTTCCCATTTTTTTTGACAGTTTGTTTTGTTCCATTAACTAGAAATGTCTGGAGATGAATATTCTCAGTATTAAAACTTGCCTGTTGTGCAGTGCGTGATGGCTTTGGGCCTTTGATGTGCTGGCAGGAGACGCTGGGGCTCCAGCCCCATCCTCCCATTGTGCCGGCAGGGCGAGGGGGAAGCCCGGAGGTGGGTGCTGGATGCCATCCGCCTTCCAGGCTGCAGCAAAATGCCCAGCCCAGCTTGTCCTGCAGGGCTGGTGGGCAGCAGCGCTTCAGGGGCTCCTGTAATCCACGTCACCTGTGCAGGGAGCAGCAGGCAGGGCTTTCAGGACATTAATTCGGGAAAAGGCAGAGGAGAAGACTATAATTCCCTTTAATTACAAAGCAAAAATGTATTTACCTTGCCTTGTTAAAGGGCAGATGAGGGGCATGATGCAGTTAAGCCGCTTTTTGCCGTTATACATCCATGGGCGAAACAAATCCTTAAGGCAGGAGAGAGCAGATAAACATTGCCGGGGTTTCAGCTTCTGCGCCTGAGGCCCCGAGGTGCCGCTCGTCTCCCCCTTTGATCTACCTGCCTGAGATCACACAGGTGCCGTCGGTGCGTGCACCTGACCGGGGCCCTGGGCGTGACGGAGCTGCACGCGTGTCTTGTGCAAGGCGATGCCAACGCTGGGAGCCACGGGGAGCTGCGGTGCAAACTGGAAACTGCTCCTAAAGAGAATCCAGCCGCGTAAAAACAGTGGGTGGACCTGGTGGCAGAGCGAGACATGGGTGTTTAAAGCTGTCTCGGAGGGTACAGCTACAGACACGACACACAGCAGCTAGCTGCTAATATTCAGCACACGCTGGTTTCAAAATTACATAAAGAAAATGGGGAAGGCTCTGAAGGTGGGACTTCAGCACCTGGAGCGGCTTGTCAGAAACCCCAGGAATGGGATGGCACTGAACACCCACAGCTTTTGAAGCCGTAAATTAGTCAGTTAAACCTCCTGTTGTACAGGATGCTGTGCGAGCTCCTCTATTATTTGAAATATAATAAGCACATGTGAGCTGACAGCGCTAGCGAGAGCAGCACAGCCCTGCCCGGCCTCCACGCGCTGCTGCGCCGCGTGCGGGCCGGCTCGGTGCACCGTGGCCAGCCCTGGCCTAGGAGATGACGCCCCTTGCCCCGCACCTTGACACGTCGGCTTCGCTTCAGCGTGCCTGGCTGCACCTGCGGCCTCTCTGCAAGCAGCAGGAGGCCGGAGCAGCCAGCGGGATGTTTCCTTCCCATGACGCAAACAGTGCCAGGCAGCCTTGCTGCAGCGTTGCCCTTGCTGCCCGCCGAGCCTGCAGCAGTGCCGGGGCGGTGCGAGGCGCACGGCTCTGGCGCGCCAGCGAGGACGCGTGCTGCAGCGCAGGGTGCCGCCAGCTCGGTGCCATCTGCAGGGATCTTCGCCGTTCCGTGTTTATGAAACTCTTGAGCAGTTTCGTAATCTCGTTCTGTGATGCAGGCTGGTTTGCATCTTCGGCTTTCAGGTTACCAAGCTGAGTGAGCTCTGCTGCCGCTCTGCTGAGGAGGTCACGGGGCTGCTTCACGTCATCTCTGGCAGCCTGTGCAGCTCACGGTGAACCCCGCTGCATTCCGTCTTCCCGGGAATACGCTGTGATTTAATGAGAGCTTCATTCTGCAGCCCTGACTGTGCCAGACGGCGCCTTGGGAAGGTGAAGTTACCTGAGGGATGCTTTCCCCTTCCTCAGAAATCCCCTGCTGCCAGGTCTTGACCTCTTAGTGCCTGGTTGGAGTCCTTAGTGCAGAACAGCTGAGATGTCTCTTTAGTCTGCTTTTATTTTATTTTATTTATTTATTTATTAATTTTGAGGAGTCTGCACCTTTCTTAGAGGTTTTGATCTGTGTGCATGACACAAAAGGATTTCCACCTCTCAAAGCTCAGAGATTTTTTGGTTTTGCAGAATGTATGAAAAGTCCTTTTTAGCCTTATCTCCTGTTTTTGTTTTTCCCCAGAGGGGAAAATGCAGCAAGAATTATCTGAGTGGCTTGCTGAAATGCTCCCAAGATACAAGGCAGATCTCACGTCCAGCTCGATTCTGCTCTCTATGGATGAGCATGTGAGATGTTCCTGCTTTCTAAAAGAATGCAAATGCAAACAAAAGAATTTCTTTTTCTAAAATTAAGGATGGACAGGGAAAAGACTGTAGGAGCAATGTAAATGTTTTATGTTTTATTTAAGATAAAGGTCCTTGCTGTTTGCTGTTGCACGCAAAGTTAATTGACAAATTACATGATAATATGAAGAAGTTTAATGAAATCTGCTGATACCCTTTAGAGGATGTGGAGTTTGGAACCGCAATTAAATTAGGCCAGAGCTTTAGCTGCTCCTTGCTAACTAGGGGACTGAGACGCACAGCATTTGCATTCCTGGTGTCTGGTTTCTAAATTACTTCATAGATTACAAAAAGCTATGCTACGGCAAGGGAGCTGTAGCTGGAGGGAGCAGAGTCCATTGATCATCAGAGTGGGAAGGTTCCAGCCAGTGCTGCTTGGCCACCTCGGGCAGGCTTGGGTGCTTGTAAATCCTCGCCCACGGAATCGGCCTGACCTAGCTGCACACTCTGCAGCTGCCAGCACAGCACAACACGCTGGCTGGAGCGTGCTGCACGGAGTGGCATTGCACCGCAGAGCTTTGGCATGGCCCATGGCCACGAGCCTGGCAGCATGCACCGGCTGCCATCTCTGTTTCCAGCTTGTCGTCCTTTCCCCAGTTTATTGTCTTTTTCCCAGCCTGGACCAGTGCACGTCCCCTCCGCTGCCACCTCTGGTCCCTCCAACACGCGATTACTTCGGCGAGGGCTGCTGCTTTAGGGCCTGGTTGCTCAGGACTGCAGCGTGGTGGTGGAAGTGCTGGCTCTGGTCTGGGCACAGAGGCTGCACTCGAGCAGTGGAGCTGCAGCGCTGAGGGCTGAGCCCTCCTGCGCTCCCTGCCCAGGCCAGTCTGCAGCAGACACCAACGGCCCCCTCGGCCACTGCCAGCTGCACAGAGCATGGAGGATGGTCCCAGGGGTGGGAGGGGAGCTCGGGCGGCAGCTGGGAGAGCTGGGAGCGTCCCTGCTTACCTGTCGCTACCTTTGTTAACCTCTTCTGGGCAGGGAGCGTGTAGTGCCGTTGGCAAACGGGTGGTGACACCAAACTGTTTTGGGTTGGTGTTGTTGAGGCTGAAGATGTTTTCTGTGAGAGGTGCTTTAGCTTAGGCAGTGAGGCCAACGCGCAGACTTTTATCAGGGAATGCAGTATTAAAATAATCCCCATCAGTGATGGACAGATTTGTTCTCCAAAGGATCCTTCTAAGCTCATTGCCACCTTACAAGGCTTTGCCTCCTGGGTTTCTGAGCTGAAGCTGATGGGGAATGACAAGTCCTGATTATGCAAAGTACCAGAGGCTATGAGCTGCCGGAGCAGGATTCGGCTCGACACGCTTCCTGCTGTTTTGTACGTTATTAGGGAGCCATGGGAAAAAGTAGGGCTTGCTTGTCCAGAAAAGAAGGTGGCATCCCGCTGGCAGGTTCAGCAGGGCCCTGCGCCCAGCCCTGGCACTGGCGTGGGGCAGTCCGAGCCCACGACCCAGGCGCCTGCAGCCTGGCCGTGCTCCGGGAGGCACGGGGACTATTTATGCGTCTTTCCGTGAGAAACCGCCGTTTCCATGGCAACCACGAGCATCACATGGTAACCCTGGCTCTGCAGCGTGCCAAGCTGCCGGGCGTCCAGCGCCGGCCCTGCGACGCCTGCGGTGCTGGGGGGGCCGGGCAGTGGCTGCTCTGGTGCCTGCAGCCCTGCCCCAGCGCTGAGGGGGCAGCCAGGGGGGCAGCCCCGGGGGCAGCGGAGCGGGGTCGGGAGGGTGCAGGAGCCGGCTGTGTCAGCCCCGTGTTCCTGCCCACGGGGAGCCTGTGTTTGCAGGGAGGTGCCGGTGGTGACACCTGGCTCCCTGCCTGTGCCGGTGTCTGCATCCCGGTATGAGCGAGGCCCTGCCCTCTGGCTGCATCAGCCCCCTTGGCCCTGGGGTGCAGCCTCTGCCGGAGCCTGCGCAGGTTCTGCTTTAAGCCCTTCTTTTGGGTGCGTTTCTGGGCTGTCCCTGCTGCCAAGGGACTGAGGGGTGCCACTGGGCTGCTCTGGGGCAAGTGTCAAAGCCTCGTCCTTGAAGTGTGCAGGACACAGAATTACTGCCATGAGGCACAAAATGTGGTTGCTCTTAGTTCTGTTTCCACAAACTTTATTAAATCAGTCACAATATATCAGTCTTTTTTTAAACATATTTTTATTCAAGGCAGCGCATTTGCAATTAAATTCTGCCACACCATGTAGTGTGAATAATCAGAACAATTTGTATGTATAAGCGGCTACACGTATTTGTAGGGAAGGGATGGTGCTGCTCTCAGAATTGCAGTGTGCCTCCCTTTAAAGTTGGCAGCATCCCACCCCTGCCACCCCTGCGGCGGTTCATGGCACAGAGGGTTTGCTCTCTGCTGCACGCACAGCTCTCTCCATTGCTCTCTAAGCCTCCGTGCCTGTGGTTTCTCCAGCTCAGCCCTTGTTCCTACCTCAGGCAGGGGGTGGTCAGAAAGGCAGTGACAGGATTTTACTGCTGCTCCAAAGCCTGCACCTCTGCTGCCTGCTCCCACGCATGCTGAGCTTTGCCTTTGCTGCCCCTCTGCCTGGGAGGCACTGCCAGCACCTTGTGGCTGTCCCTGGCCGGAGGGCACGGCGTGGCAGCTCCCAGACTCTCCTTCCAAAGACTTCTTCACCATCCGCTGCGAGGACGCTCTGCTGTCCGCTAGCTCTCCCCTTCTTTGCCCTGGCAGACGTCGAGGTGGGTCCCAGCAAGGGGCTGCTCGTGCAAAGCTGGATGTTTGGGAGGCTCAGGCTGAGTCCGCACTGAGGCTCAGCCTCCTCCGTCTCGCTCTCCTCAGCCTTGCCTCTGTGTTTTGACACATGCCTCAGACACGTGCGGGATTTCTCCTGCTCTCCAGCTCATGCCATGCACAATCTTGTTCTGATTTTCAAAGCTCCAATAAAGCGTGTCAAAACGCATCAAAGGCTGAAGGCAGACGTGAAGCAAATTGACTCTGGAGAGGATTTCAGGGGAGTGGGGCGAAGTAGAGGGATGGTGGACGAACCCTGAGCCAAGGAAGATTTGCAGGGACAGTAAAGAGTGGAAGAGATGTGGGCAGATGTGCAGCACAGCCGGGGGGACGCAGAGCGTCTCTGGTTCAGCAGCGCAGGGCGAGCTGGAGTCAGCGCGCACGCCCTCCACCGTGCAGCCTGAGGAGAGCTCAGCTCGTGGAACGGGCTCAGCCACCCGTCGTGCTGAGCGAGCTGGGACAGAAGGCACTTCAAAAGGCAGCGCTCTGCGTTTCGTCAGGTGCCTTGTGGTAAGTGCGGTGACACAGTTGCTGAAAGCACATTAATTATTAGCAAAGACTTTTTTTTATTGCAAGACAAATTAAACAACTGAAGATAACAGGAAGTGTTACACGAGATGTTAACGCATGGGAGAGTGACAGCCACAAATAATTCATAACATGAAAATCAGGATGTTTAATTTTTGACTTGTTTGCTTTTGGCATTCATGCACATGCTCAGTTGTCGCTTTTCTGGTGCTTCAGTCCAGAGGTTTCGGAAGCTGTTAATTCTGGCAAAGGTGATTAAGGCCCTTGAGAGTAAATTGGATAAGGGACCACAGTTTTGTTTTGTTTTTTCTTTTGAATGCAAGAACTGGAGTTGCTGAATTCTGCGCTTTACCGTATAGGGTTCCTTGTCCCTGGCTGTGCAACCCGAGCAGCAATCCCCCGTGCACCTCACCGTGGCCACGCACCCCCCCGTGGCCAGGCCCGGAGCGAGGCGCTGGCGTTGCAGCGCGGAGCACGAAGCCCCGCGGCCCCGGTGGGGACCCGGACGCAGACCCCGGCGTGAGGGAGCTGGTGAGGGGCTGGGGCTGGGGGCTGCGGCCGCAGCGGCGGAGCGAGTGGCCTCCGGCACGTTTGCCTGTAACTTCTGCGCGTCCCTGAGGCGTGTGTCGAAAAGTTGAGACAGCGGTTACCGAGGGATGTGGCTCTGATGGCAGATTTAGCTCCTGTATTTGCTGTCTCCACTTAACGTGTCCCCTCCTGAGCCGTTGCTCCGAGTGCCGGGGGAGCTGCGGGTGCGGGCGCTTGAGGACGGGAGGTCTGGAGAAGCTGCAAGCCGCCTGCTTCTGGCAACGGGCTGCTGAGGCGGAGGGCGGTGCTGCGTTCTCAGACCCCCTCTCCTGAAGTGACGTGGTTTTCTGCTTATTGTTGTCAAAATGCAGAATAACTGACAGTGAGAGTCACCATCCGCTGGCTCCCTTGGCCCAGGTGAGGCCCTTGGGCGGTTTCACCGCCTCGGCTGGGTCTGGGCTGCAGAAGCGTTTCCTGCTGGTGCGCTTCCATGGCCCTCCTTTGTGACAGATGCACGTTCAGCACATGTCTGCTGGGCTTTAGCTGGTGCAGCGCACCTCCTTAAGGAAGGAATGTGACTTTGAGTGTGTCTCTGATGTCAGGATGTTGATTGCTCTCCTCTAAAATTTAATGCAACTTAGTTAGCATCTTTCTGGTGGTTGCCAAAAGCTGGAGTCAGCCCCATCAAATTGATTTCCATTAAGCTGTTATAGTCCCTGAAACTGCTGAGAAGAATCGCAGCCATATGGCACAGGGTATGTAAAATGAGGTCTCTTATGACAGTTTGCACTCCTGGAGGCGCTGAGCTGACTTGTGCAGAGGTTACTGCTAGGAGCGGGAGGGGGGACTCCAACAGCTGAGTGCCAGCACAAGAGGAAATAACACATCGCAAACCCCACTGCAGGAGGAGGCGAGGTGCCCAGTGCTGGGGGCGGGGGCACCGTGGCGCTGCTGGAGAGCAGCCCCGTTCCCGTTCTGCCTTCGGGCAGAGGCTGGTGCTGAGGATCAGCCAGACTAGTCAGTTCTGGGAACTGTCAGGCTCTTGTAGGCAGGGAGAGTTAAAGTGGAATTAAGTGATTAGAAATGCATAAATATTAATTGCTTATGAACTCCCTTTATGAGGCTCTCAGGTGGAAGCAGTTAATAAATCACTGCTGGCTTTGACCCACAAAACAATGCAGAGTGTATGTGAGACGAGGCAAGAGGAGGGGAGGAAAAGGAGCTTTTCTGGAGCATGAGGAGGCACTGTTTTTAGGTCAGGGAGCGACACAACAAAGCCTTTTTCTTTTTCCCGAGGCTTCATGTCTGGAATCTGCCTTTTGCTGCAGGCAGAAGCCCTTGCAGTTATGCGCAGATGTCACCAGCAGGCCACCTGCGGTCACCTGGCTGCGGCCAGGGCAGCTCTGTCCGAACCCTCTGCAGGAAGCAGGCAGGTCCTGGTTGGCTCTTGTGTTGGTGCGCGGTCTCTGTGCAGGCTCCCCCAGGGATGCTGGCCCTGGCCCTTCCTGCAGCCCAGCTCAGGGCCCTGGGCCCCGCGGCAGTTTGCACCAGCCGAGTTCAGTGTCAGTGCTCAGAAAGGACTGTGTGGGAGCTGCTCTCTGGCTGCAGAGAGGCAATTAAGAGGCACAGGGAGAAGAGAGAGGGTTTTTTACATTCCTGTTATACCTATCTGGGACAGGTAAGAGCCTGTTTTCCCCAGTCGATAGCTGGTACTTGAGTTTAGGCTGGCACTCACACCGTCACATGGGTGCCGGCAGGGGAATGCTGCTGTGGGCCGAGCAAAGGCCCCGTCACAGAGTTTTGCTTTTGGGGTAGGTGGAACTAACGTTCCTGGAGTCGTGGTTTTGCGTGTGCATGGGAACTCAGCCGAGGCCTTTGGCTGAGCTACAGCTGGACGTGGGATCTCATGGCGACCGTTCCTCGTTTCCAGCGCTGTCAAGCATCGTGCGAACGCTGCTGAATGGAGACTGTGACTGAGGGAGAGGTTTTGCAGCCCAAGTTCCCTTTAGCTTTTAGCACTAATTGTCACGTGTAGTCTGCCACAGTGCTCTTGATGCGTTACTTTACAATCTGTTGTTCCAGCGAGACTTTATTGGGTAGCTTGAGCAGTTATACACGAATCATTCCATCTGCATTTGCCTTGTCAGCGCAGTAACCGCTTCGCCTGTTGGCATCCTTATATCCCCGTGGTGTAACAGCAGCGCACGAAGCTGAACGGGCAGCGTTGGGGCTAACAAGTGCCATACCTGTATCAGAAGTTACTGCGTAGAGAAAAGACCTTGGGTCTTGCTCCTGGATAAGCCTGTTTAGCCCTTGCTGCCACAAAGAGGGGGACAGACCGCTCCGTTCGTATGCGTGTGTGCTAGAGGCAGAATAGACTTGGGATCTGTTATCAGAGCACGAAGGGCTGAGCTAACACCGAGCAGCTTTTGATTTACTCTGATTTTAACAGTGAGAGTTTGTTCTGTGAGTGTTGCAAACTGCATGCAAATGAAGGTGGTATTACCTGCCTCTGTCTTGGCTGCTGGATTAAGATTTAATGAGATTCTTTGGCTTGCCTTGTGTCAATCTGCTGTATCTGAGGGTTTTTTTCTTCCACTTTATTTTGCCTTTGATGCCATTTTGCAACACTTCTTGTAGTCCGAAAAGCGTCTTTTTTGTATCTTTGAAAGTTTCTGGATGCAGCATTTCTCTAGACAGAGTAAATGAAGATTAAACCTAGGCAGAGAACAAGGGTAAACGAGCGAGTCATTTGCAGAATCAGAGGGCCAGGGCACCAGCAGGGGAGCTCTGAGGTTTGTAGGTTTTGTCTGGCAGACCACGAACACCAAAAGAAGCCTTTTCCTGGGGCCGGGGGCTACCCTGAGAGGCCGAGAGCCTCTGGTGTCTGCTCAGGTGCTTTTTGTACAAAACGCTCGGGGGTCTCAATGCTTCTGCGACTGCAGCGCGTGCGGGTGTTGGTGGCCCCGCGGGAGGCTGGCACAGCGGTGCCCCGAAGCTTCCTTCGGGGTCCCGTTCCCGGGGGATGCGGCACGGCCGGCCCGAGGTGGCCCCGTGCGCGGGGTCCCCCTCGCCTGGCCACGCTCCTGCTCGTGAGCTCTCATAACCTGATTATTGCCGTGTTGGTTTTCTTCCCAATCAGCGGAATAAATGCTATAAAAACAGAATTATCAGTCTTCATTGTGCCTGCGTTTGTTATGATTATGAGTTAATAGAGATTTTATCTTGGCATTACTCCGAAAGCATTGGCCTCTGTTTCCATCTCGAATTGTACTGGTGTATGTTTTTGTTTTGTTTTGTTTTAAATATCCTGTCCCTGAAGCCACTTCTGGTGGTTTTTGCTCTGCCTGGGCTCAACATTTTATAAGCCTAAGCCTTCCCGATGTGCATCTTGGTTATCAGCCCAGTGCTTGGTACCTGCAATTGCATGACAAGGAAGGTGTGGACAGAGAACTGAAGTATTCGTGTGCACCAGATCGCACATTGAGCTATTTCTGTAAGTGCAAATGTCCTCACTGGAAATGGTGGGGAATGCACAAATGTTGAAACAGCTGCTTGGGAGCACACAGAGCACATCACCAGGCAGTTTCTGTCCATGCCTAAATTGAGAAATACAGCAGAGCACCTTTCCAGCGAAAAAACACCTTCCTCCAAGCTGTAACAACGTTTGCATTTGGAGAAAACTCTTTATCAGCCCTTTCATATCGCACAGCCCATGGCTGGCTGTGTTTAAAGGCGTGAGAGGCGTGGGCCACAGCTGGATCCTGTGGGGACAAGGACTGCTCTGCCCGAGCGCTGCTTGGGGACCTTCACCAGACACAACTGCTCTGTTCTACCCATGCTTTGGAACTAAATCTGTTTGTTGTCTCTTCTCTTTGTTGCTGTGAACAGATGAAATCATCTGACATTGACCAGGAATTATTCACTGAAAGTTACTGCAAAGTGTGCAGCGCGCAGCTAATATCCGAGTCCCAGCGCGTGGCCCATTACGAGGTAGGATGCTCTTTGTTCATCACTGTGGGGTTGTGACTCCTCCGTCGGTGCCTCTGTCAGCTGCGTTTTACAGGGTGGCTTCAGCTACTGTTTTCCTAGTAAGTAGTTACATGAGTATTTGAAGTTCCTCTCTGAAAACTCAGAATTCGAAGGACTATTTTTATTGGTGCTCCATTATTCTGTAAATGATGTCACTTACATCACTGTCTACCGCATGTCTTTTTTTTTTTTCCTGCTTAAATCTGCAAAGTCAGGCTACAATTTGACCTCTACTAAAAGATAGTTTTCAAAGAAACGCAGTTAGCAAGATGGCTTTGGAGTTCAGTGGAACAAACTCAAGTCTTTACACTAAATGTGCTGCCCTGTGCTTTGCTGAGTAGGATCACTGACTGTGCAGAGAACAGATTAGTATTAGTGAACGTATTCAAGCACTTAAGAGGTATGCAAGCAGTAAACAATTAGAAAGGATATATCATTAGAGACATGTTAGAACAGCAATTAACAGCACTGCATATCTTCAAAACAAAATTAAATAAATTCCTATTAAACAAGGGAGGAAATGACTGAAGGATACGCTTCGGTGAGATCCGTCGGGAAGGGAAAGCTGCTGCCTGTCCGTGCTGGCTCTGCTCCCTGGGGCTGGGCTCCGGCGCTGGGGGCTGCAGCAGCGCGGCTCAGCCCTGCGTGACCTTGCAACAGCCTGAAGGGAGAGCAGAAATGTTCTCCTTGATACTCAGCTGAGGAGGAGGAGGGTGCAGGATCAGTTTCTGTGGCGGCTGTGCGTGAAGCATCAGCAAGCAGGCGACCGCCCCTTGCACAGGATGAATCCCAGGGACCACAGGGCTGGCCCCTGCTGGCGCTGCGCGGCTGGTGGCACGTCTGAGGGATCCACGGCGTGGGCCCAGCCTTCCCTGGAGGACCCTAAGAGGCAGAAGAGACGTACAAGGAGAGCCTGTGGATGTTCCTGTATCTGGGGGGGCTGAGCTGCACTTTGCCGCTGCTTTTGAACGTGCTGAACTGAGGGTCTGCAGCAATGCAACAGAGTCAGACCCTGTGCATGATGTTCCCCAGAGTTTTGTTCTGAGTGTTTAGCAGCGGGAAAAAGCTTGTCTCAGTGTGGCCAGTGGAGACGTGCAGGACGCTTCATCAGCGTGCAGTGCCCAAGAATGCTGTGCTGCGTTCGTAAATACCAACAGTAATGCACACTTATTTCTGAGGCACTTTACGGGTCTGTTTTGGCAAACGCTGTGAGACGTTTCCTGTAAATGCTCCCCTGGCTGCCCTCTGTGCTGCACAGGGCCTGGCGGCCGCCAGGGAACCAAGGGCTGCAGTTGTAGGGACACCTTCCAGATCTTGGCCAGTGGGTGGTGCGGGTGCCAAGTCTTGGCCTAGAGGAGGCAGAAGCTTTGCTGCAGAAACAGCGACGTGCGAGCCATGGGGCGCTCAGCCAACCTCTTCTCTTCTGTGTCTGTAATTGTAGGTATGAGCTGAATCATTAATTCCTAGCAGATGTTTTCAAAATGTGGAGAACAACACAGTGTTCTGCTATATGTTTCTGGTGCGAGGTGTTGTGCTCATTTGCCATCCCCGGGGAGATCCCAGCAGAGCTCGGCACAACACTGCCAGCACCCAGCTGCGCCTCGGGGCTGAGGCAGCCGGGGGCTGGGACTGCCTCCCCCCGCCGTGGGCAGCACGCGGGAGGCTCCTTGGGCTGCAGACGGGAACTGGAGGCTGTCTGCAGCGCTCCAGCCTCTTTTCCAATACGAGCTGGATGTGGTTTTAAGAGACCTGAGCAAATAACTTGCAGTGAATCATTTATTAGGTGAACTTAGCCTCTGTTTCTGTTCAGACGTTGGACAAGCAGTCGGTGATTTCTCCACATACATTAATCATGGAAAATCATTGCAGAATAATTCCTACAAATCATTCTTGCTCTGACACTCTTTCATAAGCAGTTTGTTCTGAGGATCTGCTGCACGAGCAGAGAAGGCCGTTCCTCCTGCTGGACTCTTGGGTCATAAGGTGCTTCTCTTCCCTCGGCGAATCAAGCTGACGGTGAGGATATTCGCCTCTGGACTCACAACATGACCGCTCTACAGAACTGTGAAAACCTGGTGAAAATAAAATGTATGTGAAATGTGACTTGAACTGTACGGGGAAAAGTGAAATACTCCAGAACGCAAATCCCATCCCAGTGCCGTGCACACAGCTTAGCCAAGGAATCCCAAGCTCCCAGGCCGCGCTGGCAGCAGGTTTTCCTCTGTGGCTTGGTTTGTTTTGGTCAGCAGAGCCCTTGCCCCTACTGAGCCAGAGCTCAGGGAGAAGGGGAATTCAGCCCTCGGCTCTCCGGCACAGCCGAGTGAGATCCACGGCCTTTGTGCCAGGCGATGAAACCTTGGCTCCTCTGCGCATGCAGAATAAGACATTTCTCTGTAAGAAAATAGAGGAAAGCAGCGTATGAAAGGGGGATGTTTTTATCTTGCCAAACAGGAATAGTCAGTTCCAATCGCTGTCTCATCTCCTTCTCCAAGTCACCCACCAATAACTCTTCCTTTCTGCTGCACTACTTTGCCAGGAATAAGAAATAATTTGATGTCAGTCGTGCAATATTAAGCGGTTTTATTTCCAAGGGCAAGCGTAGTGGAAAAAATGACAAAAGAATCAGAGTGTCTGCAGCATATTTTTGCTTCCAATGTGACACGCAGCAAAATACAGTCCTTATTTTATGTGCTTTGTGCCACCCCATCTGGGGCTTTGTCTGATGCTCCTGTCACACCTCTGCTCCCGTCGCCATCTCTGTGAGGCTGCCAGGTACGGCTGCGTCATGCAGGATGCGCCGGGGGGAGAGCGGATCCGAGCGGCTGGCCTTGGGGTGTTGCCGTGTCCTGGCGTGGCAGGTGCCCAGACAGGAAAACGCCTCGCGCAGCTCTCTGCGGGCCGTGGTGCTGAGTGGCACAGGAGGCTGCTCTGGAGGTGCTGACGTGCTCCCACGCTGCGTGATGCACTTAGCGTTCCCCCGGTGCATTGCCTCGCCCTCTCCCCCATGGCATGCTGCTCTGTAAATTAGGAAGAAGCTTTCTTAGTTAGCTCCAAGTCCTCATTGCTGCACAGAAGCGTTCGCAGCCGTTAGCAGGATGTTACCATTTATCTTCAAGTTTCTCCTTGAAAATCCTGCAGGAAAATTACCAAATATGCAAAGTTGCTTTCAGATTCCACCTTGAGCTGCATATTCATCACCACATTTGCTCCTTAAGCTGCTATAACACTTTTCTTCATTGTAATCTTTATTGCTTCAGGTGTTCAGATGGTACTTTGCTTCTTCATTTAAAATGAAGAAATACCCCAGGTCTGTAGGAAGAGAAGCCCAGGAACGTGTCACGTGAAGTGCTGTTGTTGGCTCGCCTTGTGAAGTGAGGGAGCGGTGCTTACATGTGTGCTGTGGGAGCCTGAGAGGCAGGGGGAGGGCAGAGGCAAAGTGTATTAAAATCCAAACGCAGAGCAAACTCGGGAGAGCAAATACAGTGCTGTGCCCTTTGGCTCATCTCTGGAGCCGAGCTCTTTGGAATTTCTCACCCTGCCACTGTGGGCAAAGCAGGCGAGTGGTATCGACAGCCCCATCAATACTCGTCGTCTGCGTGGTGCTCAAGTTAATCTGCTTCCACGGGGCTGTCCTGCTCCGGGAAGCCTTGCATGAAATGATGGCTTGTCTGATGGAATAATAAACACTGTTTGCCATTGGCACATTAGCGCTTTGAGGATCAAGATGTGTGTGCTCAGAAAAGCAATCCTGTAGCTGAAATATTAATGCAGTGAAAGCGCGCATACTCTAGTTAACAAAATAAATGCTGCACTAGAACACGAGGAGCAGGAACGTTCTGTGTCTGATGGGAGCACCCCACCTGAGATGCTACAGGCGTTTCCAGGGCGGAGGGGCAGCTGGAAGTGAGCCCGCGCAGGGCTCTGCTCAGTCGTGGTGCCTGCTGCTGCTGGGTGCGCGCGGTTGAAGGGAACACCGGTGTTTGTAGCCTCCCTGTTGTGCCACTGCGCTTACCGCAGAGCTTTGGTGTGCTTTAGTGAGAGCAGCCTGCAAATACTTCAGAGGATGGAGGAGGAGGGGACGCTCCTACCTGTCGCTCCGCTGTCCTTCCCCACAACTGCTGAGCATTCGCTGTGCTGTATGCATGTTGCGTAGCTTTTAGCGGCTGCTCAAACTTCACTGCAGGTTGTGCTGAGGGTTGTGCCGGCGTTTGGTAGAACCTTGGCTTGGAAAACAAAATTCCAGCTAAAGAAAGCTTTTTGAGTGGTCTGGTTGCAGAGGTGACAAAGGTGTTGTTCTGCGCCTTGTACGTGCCATTTACCGCAGCAAGGCAAGCGCGCTGAGGTAGGTGCATGTGGCCTCGCAGTGTATGTGGAAGCTGGAGGTGTGCGTCGCGTTTTGTGGTGAGGTTGTTGTGATGCCTCTTCTCTTTTCTGCATGCAGTGAGTACCCGCTCACCAGGGCAGTGTTAGCCACTGGCTCACTGGCTGCTTCACGAAACCACTTTAGATCAAGCTGGTGCTTTACAAGGCTCTGTGTTACTATACTGCTGTCAACGTTAATGGCCAAACATTATTTTTAATGTACTCCCAGTGTCCAAAGGCACTGCTGAACAGCAGCAACAGCAACATAAACCCTTTTCATACAGCTCCCTTCCAAGGCTCCCTCTGCACACAGTCCCATTTCTGGCTAAAATAGCAGAAATTCGTTCGACTGCTCAGAATGGAAGCAAAATCCACCAGGGATGAGGCTTGGGGCAGCGGTCATGGAGAGGCACAAGAGACATCCCCCAGTGCAGCCCAGGCGGCTCGGGGCGAGGGCACGCGGAGCAGCTGCACAAGATCAGCCCCGGTGCAGCCGCTCTGTGCATCTGATGCGCAAGAAGGCATTCTTTTGTTCCAGGTATTGATTCCTGCTTTGCTTTAATATTTTAAGCTCACAACCCGTGTTTGGATTTGGGTTCCAGGTGTTTGAAAGCAGAGCCTTTAGTTGCCTTTGTGTTGTGACAAAATCCGCCCACGTACTGCACTGGGGCAGAGCCGGTTCTCGGCAGCGATTTGCACTGACGTACCTTAAAAGTGATTTGTTTCAAACACGTAGAGACAGGAGATCAGGCAGGCACTGCCGCTGTTTGCTGCTTGCAGCGCCGTGCTGGGTGAGTTCCGTGGGGAGATGCTGCTTTTGTGTTAACTCTTCTGGTGCTGTTTCCCACGCGGTGCCCGTTCCACAGCTGGGCGCTAACAGTGGGGTTAACGCAGCCTCGAGCCCCTGCACCGGGTGGCAGAGCAGCCTGAGCTGAGGGCCTTGGGCTGCAGCTGCTGGCAGTCGGCCTGCTCCTGCCTGGGGGTGCCCGGCTCTGTGCAGGGCCTGGCTCAGGAAGGCAGAGCAAGCCCGCAGCAAAGCCTGCACCCTGGCACAGCTCTGAGGGTAAGGGCTGCTTCTAAGAGGGACACATGAGCTGCTCTTCTGCAGGTCTAAAGGGCTTTAAATGCCATGGAGACATTGATGAAAGGCTCTTTTGCCTCTAGGAAGCCGGTTGCCTGCAATCAGCAAAGGTCAAGCTTGCTGCATGAAGCCTGTCTCAGAAGTTCCTGCCCCAACCCCGTCTCCCAGCTCCCTTTCCTGGGCAGTTCTGTGCAGATGCGCACTGCTTGCAAAAATCCCAGAACGCCAGTGGAAAAGTGAATGCAGAGTTGCGTTAGCATGGACATACAATTCACCTGCACCAGAAATGCCAAAGACATGAGGGTCCCGCAGCGCGTTCGTGCTGTGCCACGCCGCCCACAGCATGCTCTCTGCAGGGTACGGTGCAGCGTGCAGGACAGGGGGTGCTTTGGCTGCGGCTGAACTCACCAGCACAACCCGCCAGTTCTGTGAGACAGAGCCTGCACCATGGGGAAGAACCTGAGGGCAGCCATGGAACCAGCACAGCCCAGGAGCTCTGCCCTCGGACCCCTGGCCCCTCCGAGCCCTCTCGGCTCCTTGTGGGTTGGGTGCTGCGGGCAGCACGGTGTGCAGGCGGTGGTGGCCCCGCTGCCGGTGGAACTGTGCTCCCAGGGTGGGCGCTGCTCTGGGGTCGTGCCCAAAGGAGCCTCCAGTGGGCAATGCTTTTGTGGCTGTCACAGCAACAATGTTGATTTTAATTACACTTGGCAGGCTCCGGCTGTACGTTTTGACCTTGTGTGACTGTGAAGCTGCGCAGAGCAGCAGACAAGGCAGCCCCTTTTATCTCTTGCAAGTGCCTGACTTTGGGTGCAGCAGGTCACCACCGCTTGTGTTACTTGGAGCTTCTGAGGGCTCGTTTTGTATTTTCAAAGATTCAGCAATCAGTATATGGGAGATGCTACTGGTGCCTGTGAAAGGTACCCAGAGGGGGCTGCTCCTGGGGAGTGAGAGGGGCCCCGGAGCAGGGAATTCTCTCGACTTCACAGTGAGGGAATGACCATGGATGCAGAGAAAATGGGACGGACCAGTGTTTGCTTGGGTGAATAGCTGAGAGGTTAATTGCCTTTGTGTGAGCAAATGTCCAGACGGGCAATGAGTCTACCTGTTGCTTAAAGAAGCCAGTGTCCTAGTGCTGGAAATTCAGTTGTATGCAGTTGGGAATTAAGGACATGTATCTGTGTACCCAGAAAGTCACAAGTATGAGCAGACACATTTTAAAAAATTAACTCACGGAGGAAGAAGGGGAAGTGGATAGAAATGACCATAAATTATAAATGAGGCTTTGCAAAAATTACAAAGAGAAAAAGGACATTGGCACCCAGCAGCGTCTGGAATAACAGACAGAGTTTGTCTCTGTGACCAGCAACGGGGATATTGACAATAGTGTTTGCTTGTTGTGTGGGCAGCAGAGGCAGAAAAAGGGAGGCATTTTCTGAAAATATTCTGTCCTCTATTTGAAAAAAGCAGAGGATGTTGTTATATCACAGAATGAGGGAGCAGTTGGTTCTGTTCCAGCAGAAAATTGAAAGTTTGTTGAACAGCAATTATGAAATCTAGAATATTGCTTTTTTGAGTCAGCCGATCTGATCTTTTGCAACCCAGTTGGCTGGAAGGGGCTGGCCATGCGCTCTGCATCGTCAGCGCTGACCTGTCGCGGCCTGGGCAGCTGGAAGGCTGCGGGGCAGCGGGGCTCTGGCGGGGGCTCCGCTGGTGGTGTCAGGGGGACAAAGTGATGCACGAGGTCTGGGGAGCTGGATCTGGCCAAATAACTTTGTCTCTTTTCATGAGATTACAAGTAGGGCACATACAGAAAATACAGTTGATGTAATCACATGACTGCATGTTTCGTGACAATTTAATTCAGAAACTGCCAGCATACAAAAAAGATCAGCACAGTACACACTAAAAGGATTAAAATCCAAGCAAGAGGCTTCTGGAGAAGAATTTATTACAGGCTAAGTGAAGCCTCAGCCATTAGCATTGCCATTACGGTTCCTGTTCTCATTTCCTGCTCCTGTCCCTGCCGTGCTCGGTGAGGTGGGGTCTGGAGGGGGAGGCGGAGTGCCAAGAGCACCGTGAGCGAGCAGGGGGTGGGAAGCAGGTGATGAACGGAACCGTGGGCACTGGAGAAACAGCTCAGGAGCAACCACAGCACAAGGAGAGCAGCAGAGCAGGGGTTTGAGCCTGGTGAGGTGGCTGGTGGAGAGGGAGGAGGTCCTTCACGAGATGGTGAAATATTTCGGGCTGTCAGGTCGGCTTAAATCAGCGGTGCTGGGTGGGAACAGACCTGGGGCTGCTGCAGGCTGCCAGGAGCTGCAGCCTCTGCTGGAATGTCCAGGCCCTGTTGAGATCCCTCCAAGGACATTGCTGCTGCTGGTAGACGCACAAAAAAGCTCTGAAGTTACTGCACCAGTGAACAAATCCTCGGTAAGCCCGGGCTTTCACTTCTCATCCCTTGCTGTCCTAGCTGCAGAGGCGGAAATCATCTGCTCCGTCCGAAGCCTCGCTGTCCTCCAGCCGCTGTCCTCCCCACAGAGCCCCAGCTGCTCCGCTGCACGCTCAGGGCAGAGCTGTGGTGCAAAACTTGATCTATGCAAAACCAAATTGCATTTCGCAGCACAGCTTTGCCCTTTTCTTTGTTAGGGTTGAATTGCTGGGCTGCTGCTGCCCTTGCCGCAGTCCTTGGTATGGGAACAGATTTGATATGGATATAAATGATCCATTTATTTCTTTTATTGATGAGCCTTCTAACAACAGCAGGAGCAGCCTGCAGCTGCTGGGTGAAAGCAGCCTCTTTCCGAGCTCCCCCCACCCCACGCACAGGGGTGTTTTTAAAGCATGTGGTACTGAGCTAGACTTCTTCCCCACTATAGGAGCTGTTTCCAGACACTAGAGACAGAGAATTTAAGTGGAAATGCCTTTGGCATAACACTTTGTAAAGCTCCAAAACAAACATTCACAGGCACAGAAGCTTGTAGCGCGCTAAGATGAAGTTTTGCCGTCTGTTGATGAGCGGGCAGCGCGCTTGTTCCAGACCATGGATTCACAGCCATGTCAGAGTTTTGTCTTTTCGAAGGCCCGTGCATGCTGTGAGAGGGATCAAAACAGGCGCTGTGCGAGCCCCGACCCCATTCGTCCCCGTTTTGTGTTCCTCTGGCCCTCCTGCACCTGTACTCTGCAGGCAGTGAGTGCCATCCAGACCAGCCGTGCTGCTCTGCTCGGCCGTTCTCCTCCAGCTGAGTTCTCCAGGGCTTAGGAAGCAGCCGCGAGGGGCTGGAGCCCGGCGAGCCCTGCGTGGCTCGGGCTGTAGCCGTGGAGCATCGCTGCCACGGAGCATCCCCACCAGCGCTCGCCCTCCCCACGCGTCACCGCCGCGGAGGGTTCCGGTGGTTTTGTGGAGGGGAGAAGACAACCAGCAGGGCTGTCTGCGAGCAGCGCACCGAGAGCAATCGCTTTGCTCTTGCCGTAGCGTTAGGATGATAAATACACATGTAAGTGTAGGAAAGACCAGAGATAAAATGGGATGACAAATAGGCTGCGCTACCGCTGCGTCCTCGGAGGGAATGAGATGCTCACTACTTACTCACAAAAGCCGGGGATGATTTTAAGCTCTGCTTTTATAACCACGAGGTAATAAGGCTGCATGAGGAGCCGTGTAGTTTGAAATGATGCCAAACGTAAGTCATTCCTTTCCTTAGCATTTAGAAGTCCAAACAAATGCATAAGTAAAGTGAGACGTGTTTTACAAGAGTGTGAAGCTTTGTTGCCTTTTACTGCTGACATTTGGACAGCATTTATTGCACAGCTGAGTGCCACGGAAAAGAACACTAGAAGCGATTACTGTTAAAATCCTGCCTTTTTATATCTAAAAAACAGCAAAAAAAAAAAAAGAAAAAAAAAGAAAAAAAAAAAGAAAAACAACCACAAAAAAACACAGGCCAAAACAGAAAAAAGCCTTGCAGCCTGAACATGCAGCGGGATGTGGCTGCATACAGGCAGCCTGCATGGGCACCAGGGTGCAAAACTCCAGGGGAAACCGTGTGGGAGAACCTCGGGGCAGGGAGCAGGAGCAGCGGCAGAGGGTGCGGCTGACGTCGCACGGTCGTCTGTCAGCTCCAAGCGCGTTGTCAGTTCTTAATTATGCCCCTGCTATCTGGGCTGTTAATCACTGCTCGACAGAGAGCACTTGGGGCTTCCTGTGCTCAGCTCTCATAGCAGCAGGCTTAGGGAGAGCAGAGCTCTGCCAGGGAAAAGTCACGTTTTGGAAATGCATGTGGGAAGAGGAGTTAGGGAAAGATATTTGCCATTATTTATCTTGACTGATTTGCTTCATTAAAAGAAAATTATTGCATAGTCACATTTATGCATACAAATTTAGCTCTGTGCAAATTTAACTCCAAGCTCACACCACAGGAAAAATAATGTTCCAGTACATGCTAATGATAATTTAATATTTTGAAATTGCAAACCTGTGATCTGAAATTACAGTATTATGGAGCCGTTGTTCTGTGAGGCAGGCAGAAATGCAGATCCTGAGAAAACATTTGCATAATAATCGCTGCCGTGCGTGTCTGGGCCCTGGATCACGCGTGCAGTGGCCGCGGAGGGTTTTCCTTGTGTCTGCCGGTGTCAGTGCCCCGGGGGTGCCCGTGATCCCGCTGCAGCTCCCCCACCGCCCCAGTCACGCTGAGGACCCCGGGCGGCTCCGTGGGGCCGGGGCACGGCTCCCGCTGGCTGTGCCCCGCGCGGTGCCCGGGGCGACGCGGGCCAGCGCCAGCTGCGTCTGAGGGAAGCGGGGAGGTTGCCTATAATGCACAATTATCTGATAATTTACCCGTGGGAGAAATTTCTTTCAAACCTTTGGCAGGTATCGGTTGGCTTATTTCCTAGCGAGTGCAGTTTTATTCCCTTTATGTCTTTTATTCTTCTGGAAGTGTAGGAACTGTGGGCCTCTGTCTGCACACATGCATCTAATCTCTTCTGTGCTGCCCTGCCTCCTCCCGGAGCCACGCAGCCCTGATCTTCCCAGTCTCTCCCAATACAGAAGTGGTCTGACAACAGGCGCTGCTCCTCTCGCCGCTTTTATTTCCCCTGTGTCTGCGGGGCTGCAGGCGGCAGGGCTTGGTGCAGATCGCAGCACGAGGGTGGACGATTCCCCGATTCCCCCCAGCAGGAGCCTGGCTCCCCGCAGCTCGGTTCAGCTCAGGGAGCGCTGTGAAAGCTCCCGCAAACCTCTGCGAGGCGCGGTGCTCCTCACCTGGGTCGTTTCCCCCTTTTCTCCTCCCGTGTTGGACACACACCTCAGCGGGATGTGAAATGTTATTGCAGTTTGGTTTTGTAGGCAGTGCAACAGAACATCGTGCTTTTTGTAACTTAATCTCTTTTTTGTTTGTTTGCCTTCCAGAGTCGGAAACACGCCAGCAAAGTTCGCCTCTATTATATGCTTCATCCCATAGACGGAGGCTGCCCGGCTAAAAAACTCCGGTCAGAAAACGTGGGTACAGTTTGAGTCCCTGTTTACTCATCTGCTCTGTGAATCAATGATTGTGCATTTCTGTCTGTAACAGCCACAGATAATCAGGTACCCAGAGGTAACATTGAGAATAGCTGAAATGCTAAGTAACTGGAAATAATTTTCAGTAAACTGTATGAGAAATATTATGTGCATCAGCAACTGTAATTGCATTTTTAGTTATTTGAATCCTCTTTCGTAGGAAAAAAGAATATGTTGACAGCAACTATCTGACGTTTGTTCTGTTTAACACAGACCCAGCTACCTGCAGCAGCCAGGTTTTCTGGCGTGGAGCTGTGCAGGNGGGGGGGGGCTCTGGCCAGGGCTCTGGGGCTACTGGGTTTGAACGTTCTGTGCGCAGCTTCCTTCCCAAAGGACGAGGGACACCTGGCAGGGTGCAGAAGTTGCTGTTGGCTCTTTTGGGGGCAGTGCAGTAAGTATCAGGGGTTAAGGCGAGGTCCGGCAGACCCCGTGCCCCTGCTCAGGCTCGTCACCAGGTGCCCCCTGCCCTCCTTGGCCATGGGGCCCCGGCGGAGCAGGGTTGCCAGAGGTGGGGTGGGCACACAGGTCTCCTCTGGCTGGATTTTTTCTCGGAGGTGATGGAAACGAAGTGCCACGGCTGAGGCTGCTCCCAAAGGCTTTGCCATCATTCTGCAGCTCGAGCAATGCAATTGGTTCTTCAGCTGCATTCCAGTAAACAAACAAACACGAGGAAGTCAGAGCGGCTCTCGGCCATTTGTCAGGCAATAAAGGCAAGCTAAATTTATACGGGAGTGATTCCTGGTGAATTATTCATCCAGCTCTTCCCCTGCACTCAGGCCTGTGAGAGCTGCTGCTGCGATTCCAGCAGATAGCATCCAAGTGTGGCTGTGGCTTAATGCTACCAATATTCAGTGAGATATCTTCTAATTAAAGGAAGAAGCCTGCAGGAGTTGCCGAAGGGATCTGAAAGCTCCTTCACACAGTAATTAAAATTTTAGTTGAACTTTTATGTTGCACACAGGGTAATTGCAGATGCAATCTACCCCATAACAACAGAACCTCACACTATTTTTTACTGAGTTATTAATTACAGAATGTGAAAGATAGAGTGGACGTGCACATATAGACTTGGGACATAGTTCTTTAACGAGCTTCATGACATCTGGCAAGAAACCCCAGGCCTACACATGCACCTTAGCACATGGATATGGTGAACAGAGAAGCAAATAGACCTAAAGTAAGTCAGAGCTGAATGACTTCCCATTTCTTTTATGAAAGGGCACAGGAGAAGTACAGTAATTCTGTGCTCCCTGGGGCTTGGTTGTGCCAAGGGCAGCCCTTAATGGGGGGTGAATTGAGTAAGTCCTTATGATCCAGGTGAACTGCTATGTGAGACCTACGTTCTGAAATTACTTACACTGTAAAAAATGTAGCAGGGAAAATCTGCCAGCATGTACAGCGCAGTGTCTGCAGAGTAGCCCTATTGCTGATCAGCTGGTATCCAAGCTTTGCATTTAAAGAGAACCGAAATATTTAGGACATCTCTGAGGCAGCACGATAAGATCATTGCCACGTGCAGAATGCAGCTGTATGACCCAGATGTCTGCCAATGTTAGCCAAGCCGTGACACGCTGACTTTAATGAATATTAGAAATAATCCTCGCAAAGCAATTACATTTCTGCAGCTAAAAGGGAGCGTTAGCCTTCTTTCATCAAAAGCTGCACTGTTACATGACTGCGTGCCATTTCTCTTGTATCCTTTTGGCCGCAAAATTATAATGCTTCATGTTTCTTCCAAATTACAATAGAAGAGAAAAGCTTCCGCAGTTGTAGAAGCTGGATGAAAAAGTCCTAGAGAGAGACTACCTGACCTCTCAATGGCATGGAGGCTTGTGTTTGCCATTTTTTTGAGGAGTATAAAAATATTCTGCAATCCTGAAACACTCGTTGTCCTTCTGTAGGAAGAAGAGCTAGGTTTATACGGTCAGTCTTGCACCGGGTAACATCCCGGTTATTGGGATATCCTTTATGTTCTAACTGTTTTGTGGGGAGGGGGTACAGACCTCGTGTTTGGTGCACTGCGTGGCTGCTGACCTTCCATTTCAGCTTGCAAAATCCACCGTGTGCAATAACTGAAATCTTCAGTGAGCAGGAAAAAACCGAGGCAAAAAGCCTGGTTTTGGAGCCAGCGTCCTCGCTCTGTGCCTGTGCAGGGGTACTTGCTCTTTACTTGCACCACAAGAAGAGCAGGCTCCAAAATGCAAGCGGCCTAAATTTTGCACAGAGCACTATGGAAATGGCACTTTAATAGCAGCACCTTCTTCATGCGTAGAAAATTGCCTCAATTTTAGAAGATACTGTGCAGTGCCTTGAGTGCTATGTTTTATACTGCTGTATCTCGAGGGTTTGTATAATCTTTGCTTCTCAGTAAAACCTAGGAAATGAAGCCAGCAGATGCGTATCTATGGATTAAAAATCCGTACTTTTCTTGAGGATTGCTGAGGGAACACCCAGCAAAGGACAGCCACTGCCTGGTCTTGTGTGAGGATTATGCCTTTTAGCCGCTTGTTCACAGGCATCTGAGTACCTGAAGTTAGTTCCGTTGGATGTACGAGATTTTCTTTGAAGTTTCCAACACGACAAAGAGAAGCCCCGTAAATTAGGCTGGCTGCACCACCGCAGAGCAACGTCAGCGCTGGGAAACAGACACTTGATCTCCGAGGCCGTGCGGGTTGTGCTGTGCTCCAGCTGGTGCCAGGCCATTAGCCCTGTCGCTGCTCTGTCTTTGCAAAGGTTAGAGAGGAGGGACTGCCTGGAGAAAACTGCAAAAACAAATGGCAGGAAAAAAACCCTGTACGTTGGCTCAGCTTATGCAGCATGGAGCGGCTGGTGGGGCTTTTATGGAACTAAATGGAGACGTTGGTGCCTGTTTGCTGCTGCCTTGGGCTGAGCAGGGCAAGGGGAGCTGCAGGGGGAGACACTGACGCACGCGGGCACCGCAGGTCATGGGGAGCCGGCCGGGCTCTGCGCCCTGGTCGGGGAGCGATGTTGTTTTACCGCTTGGCCGCACAGTCCTGTCAGCGCGGTGTCACTCAGCGGGTGACAAAAGGCACCGGGCTCAGGTTCCTCAGCCCATCTGTTTACAGGTAAAACAGCCGCTGACAAAGCGCCAGGCATAATTACCCTTCAGGGCTGGGGCCTCCGGGCAGCTGCGCGCAGGGAGTGGGGGGCAGGCGGTGCTGCCACGAGCGCTGCTGGGTCAGGCTCCGAAGGACACTCCACACCTCTCCTCGATACCGCTGCTGAAGGACAGCATTTAGTATGTGGCAAATGTTAGGGCAAGTTCCGCCGGGGCTTTGTGCAGGGCCCAGGGGGCTCAGACTGAGCAGGAGAGGAGGGAGCTGGCTCTGCGGCAGGCGAGCGCTGGCCTGGTGGTGAAATCCCACCCAGGGAGCTTGGATAAGCCAGGCAGTGAGCTCTGGACTCGTGTAGCTGTGAACCTGGGCTCTGAGTGAGTGGTCTGATGAGGGTGGTTTGAAGGTTTTCTAATTTTTTTAAACTGTAGTGAATGTGGGATTGGAAGGAAAATAAACGTCACCAAAGAGCAGAGCAAGCAGAGGAAGAGACCCTATTGCATACACGCTGAAGTGTATCAGGTTTTCAAACGAGCTCTGTTGGAGGCTCTTTATATGTTACCACTGCTGATGATCAATAGGGTCTGGGAGTTTTTCACTCTGCTCTTAACTTTCAAGTGATTTCTCTTTGAAGATGTAAAATATCTTGAGAGAATCCTGTTTAAAAGAAGTGCAAATTATGCTCAGAACAGTATTTATCACCTCTTGAGATTTCTCCCTGCGGTTTAAGGTGATTTATAGTTAATAACAACAAAAAAGTGATGAAAATCAGTCCTCCTCCTAATTGCGCTTCTTTCTTGGGAGGAGATGACCTCAGACAGCCGGCTTGGTGCCATGGCTTCGCCAAAGGGAGCTGATGTCTGGGAGCATTTTTGCTGCGCGGTCAGCGCTGGGCGAACCGGGTGCCTGCGTCGCCTTCTATCTTTGCACATGGATGAATTGCAGAAGGCATTTACCAGCTGGTGGTGAAGTTATTGTGAAATGAAGATTGCAGCTTCTAAAGCAGACTCTTTTCTGTTTTGACAATGCGCCAGCAGTTGGAAGAATATTTGTTTTTTTTAAAAAAAGAAGAAAAGTGCATGGCTGCCTCCAGCTGGCCCATCCCTGGGCAGCGCTGCTGTGGGGGTCAGCTCTGAGCACCCTGCCTGGGGAGAAGCAGGAGGCGAGCTGCTCGTGGGGGGGTGCTGCCCCTGCGCAGAGCAGTTTCGCTGTGCACCTCCTTGAGCAGGGCCAGGCCCCCCTCTGTCTTTGCTTTGGGCACCGTTGGTTCCTGGGTTATCCCCTGGGTGGGGGGGAGCCAGCGTCCCGAGGCTGGGAGAGGCTGGGCCTGCTTGGGAGCGAGTCTGGGGAGAAGTGGAGGGGACACCCCTCGGAGACCACAGCCCTGACGCAAGCTGGGCTCCTCTCTCCCCTTCCTGTGACTGCCTGGGGGTGACGCGCCTGTTTCTTGGGCTTTTTGTCTCCGTCCAGGGCAGCGATGGGGACTCGGTGGATAAGAACAAATGCTGCACACTGTGTAACATGTCCTTCACCTCAGCAGTGGTGGCTGAATCGCATTACCAAGGGAAGATCCATGCCAAAAGGTTAAAACTGTTGCTGGGTGAGCCGCCAGCGCTCAAGGCCGCAGGTAGGTGGAGGCGGTGGGGGGGGGCGGCTGCCGCCACCTGGAGCTCTGCTGTGTGCCGCGAGCGCTCCGTGCGTGCGGACGGGCACGTGCCATTGGTGCTGCCTTCCCAGGAGAGCCCCGTCCAGCTCCGTGTTCCTGATGTGCTCTGTGGAAGGCAGCGTCTCTGCTGGGCGCGGGCGGCCGAGCCTCACCGTAATTACCAGAAGTTATCTGACAGCTCAGCTAATGCACGTGATAAACCTTTCCTGTTACTGTACGGAGCAGAATCCCATTTGCTTTCACCTCAGAGGGAAACACAGTCTTTAAAGATGCTTTGGGTCGATTGCCTTTTGATTTTCGCCCAGATGGGCGTTCACGCTTTCCTCCACAGTGGTTTCAATAGCACGAGTTATTAACTTTCACATTTAAGAACTCAAACGTTGGAGTAGGATAATCCAGCCACCTTCTCGTCTGCTGGACCATAAAGTCTCTGCCCAGCACGGACAGGCTGTGGGCAGGACTTGCCCTGGTGGTCGGGCCAGAGGACAGGGAGCAAAGCATTCCTCTGGCAGCAGGGACAGCCGTCCTGCAGGCACACCTCTGCGGTCACTGCTGCTGTCGGTGGCACTTCTTTAGAGCAGAACATAAATGTTGCTGCACGTTTTATGTCCTGCCTACCGAGATGTGCATAAATCCTAGAAATGACCATAGGAGGGGTTTTGTTCTGTGTGTGTGCTTTTGTTGTTGTTTCTGGCTTTACAGACTGCTGTTGCTGATGCATAAAATGTCATTTGTCCTTTGTCGGGGTTGGCTTGGGAAAAGCTGTCACCTTTCCCCGAGGGAATGCAGGGGTTGTGTTAGGTTGTGGCTTGTTTCAGCCAACGAGGCTGCTCAGAGGGCTTGTTATGGGAGGGTATGGCAGCGTCCCCGGGTGCCTGGGGCGCACCTGGAGACTTTGCTCATCCTTTGGGCCCATGGGTGTGGAACCTGCAGCAGGGGCAGGGTGAATAGAATCATAGGATGGGTTGGGTTGGAAGGGACCTTGAAGATCACCCAGCTCCAACCCCCCTGCCATGGGCAGACACATCTCCCACTAGACCAGGTTGCTCAGAGCCCCAGACAGCCTGGCCTTAGACACTTCCAGGGAGGGATCCCAGGCTGCAGCAAGCCAACAGCCCTGTGAACAGGATCAGGGAGGTGCATGGACAGCAATGGGCAGAGCAGCGCGAATTGTCCCGTCCTGCACCGGAGACCCTTGGAGCAACGGGGGCCTGGCTCCCTGCAGCGTCCCCACGAGACCTGCAGCGCCCAGCAGCGCCGTGCTGCTGTTGGGCAGAGGCTGCGGGGCTGCGCTGAAGCAACAATGTCTGAGAGCTGCAGCTCTGCATTGTGTTTTAACCTGATTTTTTAATCATCTGAATCAACCTCAGAGAAGCAGTAAGTGAGCTGCACCTCATGCTCGGTAAGTAATGGGCTCTTCAGCTGCGGTAATCACTGGGAAAGAGTAACTCAAGGACTCATCGAGTCTTGCAGATACTTGATCTGATGAAGCTGAGCTGCAGGAATACGCTAATAAGCACCTTCTTGCTCTCCAGCACTTCTCAGAAACGTGTGTTTGGACACAGCGTTTTTCTGTGCTTCCTGCAGAGCTGCTCAGCGTTTCTCCGCTGGGATGCTGCCCTGCTCCCTCTGTTCTGGTACTTGGAAGGCTGGGAGCCGACGGTGCCAGCCAGTGCCACACGCCCTTGATTCAGTGCCGAGTCCACCAAAATGGGCAACAGTCTCCAGACTGCAGTGCCTGATGTGTAGCCTTGCACAAACTCGTACCCTGCAACCCTAAACTCTTGTGGAACTCGGAACGTTTGCTTGATGAGGTGGTCTGATTGTAAAGGGAGGAATGAACTTGTGAAATTCCTTGCACAACTGTATTTCCAGAAGTCATTTCACTCTCACAGGGCATACAGACGTCTCTGTGGAGCACAGTAATGAAATGAGTGTAGGGGACAAAATGAGGACTAATGAATGCAGTTGAAACTGCAGGGAAATTCAGAAGGAATTCTAGAGCTGTTCAAAGAGTAGCATTTTCCAGTAAAAAAAAAAAAAAAAAAATGCATTGAAAAGGAAAATTTTGAAACATTTCTGCAGCTGGAAGTCCATTCCCAGTAACAAGTTCCTGAAGGCAGCGGGACCCTGAGCTCCTGCCAGAGAACCCAGAGGCATTTCCCACCTCCTTTTGCTGGGGAATTCATCCTGCTGTTTTCAGGAGGCTGCGGACCTGCTCTGCAGATGTGTGCTGCACACGCTAACGACTGCAGTCTGCCTCTGAACAAATCCCTCTTTAATATTCTGGTTTTTCTGTTTCATCAGTCTCATAGAAAATTAGATTTATTCTCAGCCTCTTAATGGGGCTACACCTTCCCTGTCTATTTTATCATCCTAATGAAATACAGATCTTCAATTTCTCTGCTGGCGCTTTCAGAAGAGGGAGGAGTGCCGTAACAGTAAGGGTTCCCACAATGGGAAAGCAATGTCTCATCCCTGCAGGGCAATATTGGTGATGATTTTCTGTTGCTTCTGCTGTACAAGGTTGTAGCCCTCAGAGGCTTTACGTTACCTCTGTTTCCTATAAATCTCCTCAGTCAAGCCCAACACCTTCCATCAGCTTGCACCCAGCCACCAGGATGAGTTATAAAGTACTGCGGGGGAAACCAGCTGCTGCGTGCACCTATCCGCGCGCGGGAGCTGCAGTGGCCCTTTGCCGTGGCTCAGCTGCTTTCTCCTGTTCGGTTCCTGGAGAGTGGCAGTGACGGCAAGTTAGTGCCATTTACGCACAGCTATGAATAAAAAGCTGTGCATGCAAAAAAAGAAGTCAACATTAGTTCATTGCCAGAGTGCTAAAGTGTTTCTAACTTTGTATTTTGCTTCATGCAGCAAAGTAAGACTTTCTCGCTTCCCTCCCACAGCACAAGGGAATGTAAGGCAGACTGTTGTGAGCTAGTTAGCATTTGAAATACTGGAAATAGTCAAACTTGCAGCTTTTATGTTTGTGTGTTAGGACGGAGCAACATTTTTAACGTTTGACGTCTTGTGTGTGTGTATTATTAATTTTCATGTGGCTGCTCAGGGAATGATGATGTTTCCTGTTCTGTACTCGTTACGTACCGCATATCAAGATGATAAATCCACCTTGGTGGGAAGTCAGCTTGCATCTGTTTCTCTTCAGGAAGAACTGGAAGATGCAGGATGCTTCCATTAGTTGTCAGGCTGGGCTCAGCATGCCTGAGGACCGGTTGTAGCTGTAAGCTGACCCTGAGGAGTGCAGCTTTACTAGAAAATGTTGTGTGACGGGAGCTGAGAGGAGACCCCAGGCAGCTGGGGCACGTGGGGGTGGTGCAGGGCTGGGGGCACCGGGCTGGGGGCACGGCGTGATCTCGCAGCAGTACTGCTGCCTGCCTGGCTGGCAGCTGAGCAGCGGGGATGCTGCTGCTGGGTTTCCTTAGTGAGCGGGAGATGTAACTCCTGCCGACACCACCAGCTCTGCGGAATTCAGCCCCTATGGTTCCCCTCTGGCGGCAGCTGACATAGACAGGGAGAACGCTGAGCATTGCAGCTGTTAGATTGAGCTTTACAGCCCAGGGCCTGGAGAGGGGCATGGCGAGTAGAGCACAGGGCTCCCGGGCTGCCGCAGTGACCAGCAGCTGCGGTGCTCCGCTGCCCCAGCACCGCCAGCCCTGGCCGCTCCTCGTGGCCAAAGGCAGGGGTGGAGCAGGGAAACCTCTCCCGAGGGGGTGCAGAGTGGGCACCGCTGTTTATGTTGCACGCACCCCGGAGGGACTGGGGCCCGTCTGCCCCGCTGGGATGTGAGGTATGGAAGCGGGGATGGTCCCTGGTTTTGGAGCACCCCAGTCCCTGCTGCGCTGTGCCAGCTCCTGCCAGCTGCTCGGGGTCACCCAGCTTCCCCTTCCCATGCTTCGGCTCCGACTAGGCTGGTTAACTGAGGCCAGGTGAGGACTGGGCAGGGGAATCCTCTGGTGGGGTGAGATAAATCCAGAGGCAATGATGTTGGCTAGGCAGCAGAATGAGGAGAATAAACATCTTCAGCAGGAGCCAGTTATGCAGTCACTTTATTAACGAATGCCCAAAAGAGCTCATTCCGCCAGCAGTGTGCAGAGCGAGGGTCACGTCAGCAGAAGTGAGAAAATTCTTCTGCTGCTGTTTCTGCAAAGCAGGCCTGGATGGGAGGACGGCAGTGCCCCACAGCCAGCACTGGTCCAGGCAGTGAGCACCTGATACCCCGCTGGTTGTCATCAAAATAATAGAGGCTCATAAAGCCCTGGAAATAGATAAGGTTGTCAGTAACAGAATATGTAGGATCCGATTTCCTTCAGGAGAGTTAGTAGACACGCATTCTGAACAGGTCAGCAGAAGATTTGCAGCAACATGAACTCCTGGAGCCGTGGAGACGGTGAGTGCTCCCGCTCGCAGCCTTAAAAATGGCCTCTTCTGTCAGCACGGAGCGAGCGCCGACTGTTAATTATTTAGGCAGCAGCTATCTCACCTGGCAAAAAAATTAGTGCTGCATAAAAAGGAATTTTTGGGTGAGATGTGATAATTTATTACCAGTTGCGTATTTTTGTATCTCAATGTTATCTAAACCATATTCTACTTTGAACTTTCCCGAGGCTTTGTGGTTTATGTTGTACATAGTAGTCAACTTACGGCAAGCGAGGTGCAATTCCGTTACGTGAGGACCCACCACCCCTTATTCTCCCAGAGCTGTTTAGATGACGTTTGTGATCCCAGACAGCTGCGTAGTGAATCTGGAGGGAAATGGGTCTAAATGAAGGTCCAAAATGCAAAGATACGTGAGTGAGCAGACTTAACAGCTTCGTCCATCTGTGACACTGAAATTACTAGCGTTTTCCTTGGTTTTTCCAAGACCAAATACACTGAAAAATAATAATCCTGACGTAATTATAAATCTGCCTCTCTGTCTTGGGAAGTTGATGGCATTGCATGTTTTGTTTATTCTACACTGCCAATTTTTCCTGGAAGCAGCAACTTGAGCAGGCTCAGCCACAAGGAGGATGAGCTGTGGAGCGGCAGTGGGAGCATCTTCTGTCCCAGGCCAGCGGGATGTGGGTAGCTGGGGAACAGAGCGGTGCTGTCCTCTCCTGATGCTTTTTTTTTTTTTTTTAATGAGAAACAGTAGATTCCCGAGCAGTGCCACCAGAATTTTTGCTGGGACACTGTAACCGGTGCTAATGCTTCCCTGTGTCCAACGCGGGACCTGCCCCGGGCTCTGTGCTCCCCGGGCAGCCCGCACACAGCTGACGCCCGCGCGTTTCCTCCTGCAGACGCAGCCCTGGGCTCCCTCAAGCAGCCGCGTGCGGACCGACCCCCGGCAGCTTCGCCTCCGCAGCCGCGCCGGGACTCGGACCGGTACTGCCAGCTGTGCACCGCCTGGTTCAACAACCCCGTCATGGCCCAGCAGCACTACGACGGCAAGAAGCACAAGAAGAACGCGGCCAGGGCCGAGCTGCTGGAGCAGCTGGGGAAGACGCTGGACCTGGGCGAGCTGCGAGGTGAGGGCACGGGGGAGCACGGGGCTGCAGCTGCCCTCTGGGGTTCCTGTGCTGCAAGGACGCCTCTGCTGAGGCGGCACGCTGCACCTCGGCGGCATCACTGAGAAGCTGCCTCCGCCGCTGGGGCGTGCGGCCCTGAGCCGCGGACCGACCCACGGGACCCGTCTGTCCTGCGTGCAGCCGGTGCACGGCTCAGCTCGCGTAACGCCGTGTGTGATTTTGGGACGCGCTGGTTTAAGCCACCTGAGGACGTGGCCTCATGCTGGGTTCTGAACAAAGCTCTTTTTTAGTGTAGAGATGTAATTACGGGAGAAGAGGCAAGGGCCTCCTTCTGAAAGAGTTTTCTCTGTGGTCTCCAATTATAATCCTGCATGCACACCGTGCATTTGACTGAAATGGGCTGAGGAAAAAGTGCAGGTTTGATTTTCAAAACCATGTGGGAGAAGAAGCCTGGCTTGCCAAGACCTGGCACTAACATTTTGAGGTAACTCTTTTTTCCCTTGCTAAAAGAAATAATTTTCCTTTAATCACCGGTGACGGAGCAGTGTTGTGCATTTCTCCATCTCCAGCAAACCCTGTCATGGTTTCCCAGACCCTTCGGGTGCTGCCTGCTGTGACTCAATGCCATAAATGATTCACGTGGCTGAGTCACTGCCCGCACTGAAAATACGCGGGGAAATAAGCCCTGGGACGGTGACATGGAAGCGCTAAGTGCTCTGGGTGATGCCAGGCTCGGGAGGGGCCGAGGATGTCGTTAGCTGCAAACAAATCCGTGGTGAAGCAAACAGATCGTTTAGCTCCTGCTTGGGAGAGCGGCCGGCGGAGGGCTGTGCCCCACCCCAGCGGCTGAGGTCTCCTGCGGGGGCCGGGTGTTACCGCGAGAAGCACCTTTGGGGTGCCCAGGGGCAGCCCTGGTGCTGGCGGCTTCAGCAGGGCTGCGGCGTCCTGCAGCCCGGCGTCTGCGGGGCGCGGACGGAGTCGTAGGCACCTGCTGTCTCCTCCCCCTTCTTGTTTTGCAGCCTCAGTGCTCGCTGGAATGCAGACTCGTTTCCTCTCAAGCTGCCCCCGGCTTTCCCATCACAACTGAAATATTAATTCTATTTTGACTACTGTAGGAGATGAACGTTTGATGCGTTATGTAAGCCTGCGACGCGCGGTGACAGTTGAAGTACAACATTTCAGCAGCCTTTGGTGTTTTGATAATGGCTGTAATAAAATATTTATTGATAAATATGAATGTGTATTTGAGGAATAAGAATAGGGAAATATTTTTGGACAACTGATATTTATAGGAAACAAAAACATTGATTCTTCTTGCCAAGTGCCCATCCTGCAATTCTGAAGTCTTATTTTCTTCTCAGAAGTGATAATGGGGGGAAAAGAGGAAAAAGAAGGCTCAACACCAGCACCATTTCCCTAGCCTGTGCCAGGGTAGAGCTGAGGTCTGCGCGAGTGCTCGGTCACGGCGTCTGCGTGCCTGAGCTGGGCTGAGGGGGCTCTGCAGGTGGTGCGGAGCGGTGCCTGTGTGGCACCGGGCTCCTCCGCGGTGCGGCAGATCTGGGATGGCTGCACAGGGTGCTGTCACCCAGGGCTGTGTATTCTCCATGGAAAGGTAAATTGCCAGAGGTGCGGGTGCTACCTTGAAAAATCAGGCGCGGAGCTGACTTCAATTTTCCTTCCTGGCTCATAATTTCCTCGTGTGCCTTATAAATACTTTTCATTCTGTGCTGTCAATTTTGGTTAGTAAAATGTGATTTAACAGGTACTGCCCTGGAATGTGTTTTAATGCATTCTATGCAGAATGACATTAATGACTTTACTTGTTGATATTTTATTGAATGGATATAGGAGTGCGTTCAGTTTTATGTGAACACGTGTCACGATTCAGGGGAGGGAATGCTGATGTGCCGTGGGGATGCCAAGGTAAACATGAATATGGGTAGGACAGGATTTCCTAGCCAGCTGAGCTGGGGCAGGGCGCTGGGTGCAGGGCGCTGGGTGCAGGCAGCAGCACGGGACTCCACTGCTCGACTGCGCAGATGTGCGAGGCGAAGGAAGTCGGTGTCCCGGGGCAGAGCTGTGATTGCTGGTGGCCATTCCACTTACACAAGTGGTTAGGATTCAGTAAGGCCATTGTTGCTGCCTTAGTTATCTAAATAAAGTATTTGAACAATTTCTGTGAACAAATAACACTGTGGAAAGTCAAAGAGGCTGCTACATGGTGCATTAAAACTGTCCTTAAAGAGTGCAGCAGCCTGTGGGGAGAATCCCACAGCTCTGGTATTTCTAAGCTGAGCCCTTCAGATCCTCATGGAAGCAGAAACCTGACCAGAGAGACCACAGTCTGCAGTTCCCCTCTGTTCTAGAACAGGACAGAAGTTACTTCAGCATCAGTGGAGTGCTGTCACATCAGCGTATGTTTAACGTGGGAGATGCTAATGCTGCCTGTGATGGCCAGGGAATTACTGGGATGTTAAAATACAAAAGAGAGGAGGAGAAAGGAAACAGTCAGGCTGTTAGGGGAGACAACAGAACCAGGCGGTTGGGAACACTTAGGCCTGCACTTATACGCTTGATTTGAGTCGAGTCTTGCCCTGCATAACAGCCACACAAACGCGCCGATTGCCGTCTCTTTGTCAGGGTGCAGAAGGGAAACTGGCGTCTGCAGCTGCACTCTGTCTCTTCAGCGAAAACATGTTAGGTGAGGCACAGAAGTGACTGGTTCTGTAATTCTGCTTTGAAACCACTGTACTCTTTTCCCAAGGTGAAAGAATAATGGACTTAAATTGTACGTATGCTGCAGAGAGGTGAGCGTTATCCTTTCCTGGGGACTCTGCACTGTGAGTTGCACTGACCCTCTGCGCCTTGTTGCCAAGTTTGCTCCATTTGTAGAAACCAGAAATCACTTTTCTTTCTGCCCTTCATTCTGGCACGCGGTGCTTCCCGCCCCAGCTGTGCCTCTCTTGGCCCGAGCTCCTTGCTCACAGGCAGAGAAATAAAAATAACAATAATAAAGAAACAAATTGAATCTGCTGTGCCCAAAAGCTGCTCCAGGTGTGGAGAATCTTCTCCGGCAGTATTGTGTTCCGTTTCTGCAGAAGTCACTAACAAATGGTTTGAGCGAGAACCCATCTAGACAAGCAAAATCAGAGCGTTATTGTGTAAACAACGACTTGATCTGCGATGCGCAAAGCAGGCTGATGTCCTTTCCAGAGGGAGGGAAGAGTGCACCAGAGCACTGAGAATAGATGCTTCAGAAATGGACCAAACTGAGCAACTTTCCAGGAAATATAAACTGACAGAAGCCAAGAATGATGTTGGCCGTTTTGGCCAGCCGCTGGGCAGGCAGCACACTGCCTGGGGAAAAGGCCCTTTGCCTCTGCCTCGGGTCGCTGCCTGTCTGCTAGGTTACTGTTTTTAGATTTTCAGTTCAGTTATACAGTTCAGGGATAACCCTGCAGGGTCTCACTGCCCTGTTCAGTGCATGTGTGTGCTGCAGGTGAATACCCTGAGAACTGATCATGGCTGGATAGATGAGTTGATCCTTTTGGGAAATAAAAAGCTCCTGAGTGCTCTGGCCTCTAAATGCAACAACGAGGAATTGCCCTGACCTGTGCATGCTAGCAAAAAAAGCAGAGGAGGACGTGGTCCTCAGCACTCGTTAGTCTGAGCAGAATTACACATTGTGGGGGAGAGGTGCCTGCGCTGGTGAGCTGTGGAAAGTGCAGCGTCCCCGAGGGAGCTGCCTCTGAACGCTGCTTGGTGCTGCTCCTGCTGTGCCTTTTGCAGATATTGCTGTAGGTGCCAGTAGTGCTTGGATACCCTGGGCTGGAAAAGTAAATAGAGAGGCTGCTGTAAAGAAAGAGGCCTAGGAAGATGGAAATTAAATGTGAGATCTGAGTGCCTTCTGGTTAATTAGAAGCCTGTAGGGGGCAAGGGTTAATGCTTTCCTACCTTTGGTTCTGCAGCCGTGCTCGCCATTTGCCCCCCCAGCTGCCACTGTGGCTCAGAGCAGCGTGTGGCACCGTCAGGGCTGTGCCGGGGACCCAGCGTGGGGGGGACGCACGCTCTGGGCTCTGCTCCCCATCCTCTGGCTGTGCCGTGGAGCGGGGAGCTCAGCAGTGTCCTGGGGCAGGCGTCTGCTGCAGGACAGCCCCTGTCTGGGCTGGGGCAGGTGGGGGCAGGAGGAACAGCAGGTTGAGACTGCCAAGGAGGAGGAACAGGTCCTCGGTTCTGGTGGCCGCCTGTCCTCCTGGTGTTACCACCGCGCTGTTCCCCAGCTGGCTGGCTGTAGGCAGGTCAAGAGCTACTCCCCCTTCCCTCTTGGTTTTCACGGCTAAATGCAAATTCTGCCCACTTCTGCAGCCCAGAGATACTTCTTCTCCCTGTGTAGCCCTGAGCTTGCCCTCAGCCTGCACCATCGCGCTCAGCCAGCGCACAGCTAACCCACCTGGCTTCTCTTTGCAGGCCTGAAGCGCAGCTACACGTGCAACATCTGCAACGTCACGCTGAACTCGATAGAGCAGTACCACGCGCACCTGAAGGGCTCCAAGCACCAGACCAAGTGGGTACCGCCGTGCGCCGGGGCCTTCTGCCGCGGGCACTCCTGGTCGCACCGAGCTGGGAGCCTCGCGTGGGTTAAACCTCAGGAGGGGCGTCAGGGGGGAATGGGGTTGGGTGTTTCCAGGTGAAAATGTTCGTGCCGTGATTTACAACAAAGGTTCTGCCCAAGTCTCTGAGTCTAGGAGGGAATCTGCTCTGATAATTAGCCCAAATTACTGAAATGAAGTGATGGATGCATGGTACTGCAGAGCGGATTAATGAACTAATCTCCCTAATACTCGTACATGTGAGCGTGGGGAACTGTTTCAGGCTGGAGTACTGAGGGCTGCCCAGATGAGAGGAGGGATATAAAAGGTGTCATTACTTACTGACATATTTCAGGTAGTTTTAGGGGCGGTCTAAATGATGAGGCAGGATGATCAAATCCGGCAGTAAGTACTGATGTCTCATTTTGCTTAAGCCACCAAAGGACAGGAGCAGCCCTTTGTCTGCTGGTGGCAGACCTGCAGAGATTCCTGCGTTACTCACGTTAGCTCTGTCCTGTTATCGAGCATTTGAGTGTCTTCCAAATACCACCCTTCCTGGGCCCAAGTATGCCATCGTATCTGAATTAGCAGAAGGATCCGGTGGTGTCAGATTCTGCAGTGCGGAGTTGCGCTGCCTCCCATGATGGGAGGATGGGTGGGGGGAAGGCAGCTGCTGGGTGGCGGCCTGGCTCTGAGGGACCACGCAGAGGTCAGGGCTGGGGGTTGCCAGGTGGCTTTGGGCTGCTCCCCAGGAGGCCACCCCCTGCCCCACCTCCCTGCTCTGTGGTGTGTGCGGCACAGCCCTGCCCCTCTGTGTTACACGCACGGGGATGGACCTGACAGATCGGTGTCGCTGCCCGCTGCAGCCGATCCCACTGCTGGAGAACAGAGCTGACAGCTCGTCCTGCTGGAAACCTGACGTGGGAGCAGCTGTGAGGGGCTGCTGGGGCATGGAGCTGTAATTTATCCTTCCCCTGCCAGTATTTCGGTGTTTGTGTTATTATTGCTGTTGTTGCTGCTGTTGTTATTGCAAAGGAAAAAGGAGTTCATTGCAAATCAGAGCAGCCTCGTGGATAGGAAATAGTGATGTACAGAAGAGATGCGCCACTTTTTTTCAGCATGGAGTGAGCACTTCACCTTCTCTATTTGATAGCCACACGTTCTGCTGTTTTTCAGTCACCTGCAATTAGCCTCTTGCCTCCAGCCGTTAGACAATTCCTGCAGGATGACTCCTTCTGCATCTGTTGCTTTTCCAGATGTTTTATTCCCACTTACTCTGACAGAGACTCCAAAGACTCCTTGCTTCATTCCTTTTTCCTTAGCTGAATTTGGAGCCTAACAGTCAGTGTATTTGCTGCACAGTGCTGGCTTATTTTCCTTGGCTTGATGGGAATCTCTGGGCAAAGCGTTAGCAGGAGTTAAGACAATTGTTGCTCTCCATACCCAACTCCAGAGCTGAGCCTGTGCGGCAGGAGGCCAGGCCATGCGGTGGGGAGTGTGGGACTCCCAGGTGTTCCCTGAGCATTCCGGAGCTCCAGGGAACTGTGGGTTATGGGTAGGAAGGCCAATTCTCCTCCATCTCTGGGAGGATCAAGTCAGCCCATGCAGGGAACACTGGAGTGACTCAAAGGCTGAAGGACTTCCGCGTTTCCTTCAAGGACCTCCCTCTTTTACAAATTAATATTCTTATCAGTCTTTCTAAATTTAGTTTCTTTTCATTCCTTGGTAATGATTTAAATCTAGTCCCAAGAGATTTTCATGGGCATTCAGTACAAAAGGAAACAAAGCAATAAATTCATAAGAAAGTATGTTACAAATGTAATAATGGAATGCCAATTAGAGACATTTGTCGGACCAATTTCTATGGGAAATTGCTCTGATTATTCCATTTCCTCCATCTATTGTTCATTCTTACACAATTTTCTTTGAGCCTAACGATGTGAGTGCTGCACAGCTCCCTCCAGCTCCTATAGAAAAGTACAGAAGAACAGGAGACAATGGGTTGGCTGCTGAAGCAGCTGGGCCAGGGATGCAACCCTGCACAGAGCCTGGGGTTCTTCTGTTTGCTGCGTGCCCAGAGGTGGCCCTCTGTGACCCCTGCCCTCAGCCGAGCCTTGCTCCCAGTGCGAAGGGATCTACAGAGCAGCACAACCGTGGATGTTGACAGGGCTGCATCTGGCTGTCTGCAGCATGCTTCCTGCGAGTGGCTACCTCTTCCATGCACAGAAATCCAGATGTGGCTCTTCTGTGTGCGTCCCCACTGCCACCTTGTCCCCGGCGTGTCTCTCGCGGGTGCAGGGGAGCAAAGTGCTCCGCGTGTGCGCGCGGTGGGGGCCCTGCCTCCCCCACACCTCGTCTTGCTTCTTGCCTGACGATTTTTGCAATTCTCATTATTGTGGGTTAGTGTCAAGACTGTCCTCTTCCTCATAACCCAGATTGAAGCTGGTGCATTGCGGTTGCCAAGGCAACAAAACATTTTGTGTAGCTGTCATATTTAATATCATAAAAAAGGGGCTGTAGAGGGAAGGGATTTAGCTTTGGGACAGGCTAACGGGGAAGGTGCTCGCAGGCTGGAAGCTGGTAGCACCCAAAATACACCAGGCAGATGAGTTTTCTGAAGAGCTGCTTTGGCAGAGAACTGTTAGGAGGGCTGAGCCAAGTAGCAGATGCTTATTATAGCTGCAGAGCTCTCCAGAGGGCACCGTGCATCCAAGCCATCGCTGGAGCTGCTTTAAATAACCCAAACCAGCCCCCGGGCGGCTGCTCCGCGGGATCTCGGCCCTCCCCTCGCGTCCCCACGCGGTGCTGGAGCACCCACAGCGGGCAGGAGCACAGAGGCTGCCTCGCCTGCTGCCCGCTCCTCCTCGGCAGGTCAGGTGGGGAGGGTTTGCTGATTACCTACAGGAACATCAGGGTCTCCTCCGAGTGCTCCTACTGAATTTGTTTGACCAACAGGTGGGAAAAACATGGGGAAAAAGTAGCTGAAAGTGTCTTGGCTGGCGTTTTGGTGAGCTAGTCCTTCTCCCTCTGGTCAATGAATTTGCAAAGCAGGCTGCACGGGAGCGGGGCTGGAAATGTGGCTGGACTCTGGAACATCTGCAGCAGGGAGGAGCACCAAACCTTTAATTAGGGATTCATGAACTGTGCAGCGATGATTGAGTCATTGTTTGTCTTGCTTGCCAGAAATAGACGCATTTTTTTTTAGTCTCCCCTTCTCCCTTCCTCCTCCCCGAAGCGAGCAGGACGCAGTGACACGCGGCGGGTGCCCGCTCAGCCGGCCCCGGCCAGCGGCTGCGTTTCTATGGGGACTGGTGGCAACCACAGAGCGGGGCTCAGAGGAGCTGCGGGAGCGAGGTCACGTTGTCTCTGAAGCACTGGGAGAAAACCACGTGCTGGCCTTGCTTACTGCCTACAGTGGGCTCAAAGAAACAAAACCGTTCGCTCTTCTGCGGTTTGACGTACACTGCGAAGACCAGATGAAAGTTGTTTTCAGCGGATATGGGAGAATTAGAACCGGGGTGGTTGTGAGAGGGGAGAGGGGATGTCCAGATCCTGAGGCCAGAAGTGCCGCCAGGCTGCTAGCTGAGGGCTGGTAGGAAGCGCTTCCCTCCTGCCATCAGCGTGCACGCAGGGGAGCTGGGGGGAGCGTGCCGTGCTCTTCCCTGCACCCAGCAGAAAACTGCTCGGGGACAGCGCCGGAGCGCTCTGCCACATCTGGAGCTCGCAGAGGTACCTCGGGCTTCATAATTGCTCATTTGCACGAACACACATCTAGGTTTCCCCTTCAGACTCCTGCCGTTGGGGCAGGACTGGTTCAGCAGGAGCCTGAGCAGTGCTTGGCCAGAAGGAGCTTGGGCTGGGCCTGGCCTCTGTTTTGGGAGGGGTGCTCGGAGGCTCTTCCCCCACAGCCCTTCCCGTGTTTGGATCGCGTCCTGCGGAAGCCCAGATGATTAGTGGCCTGCTCAGGAGCAAGTGACAGCAGGCTTAGTGCCTGCGAGGGCTTTTTTTTTTCCCCCTTTTCTGATTCAGAACGCAGATGTCTAATTTGAACAGGGCACTTATTAACGTAAGCTGCTTGGCTATTCTGAAATCGGAGCTAATCAAAATATTGTAAATATCGTGCCCGGACAAATGTCACTCTTCACCATGATTGCACTTCCATATTTTTTTCAGTCTATTTAAGAAAGTGTAAACAAATATCTGCCGCCTGTTGTGGCTGACGCGTCCCCCGTCGCAGTGTCTGCAGCGGGAGGCGTGCGCGCAGCACAGCAGCGCCCGTTCCCGTGCCGCTGGGCCAGGATAACATTTCCAATGAATTTCAGGAATTTCAGGAAATTGTATTTAGTACTCGAGCAGTACCATGTGCTTTACAACAAAGTAGGATGATTTTTTTTTTCTTACCTTGATGTCTGCAACTTTTATTGTTAGCAGTAACATTTTCCATATATGCTTTCTGTAACGTGTAGTGGCTGCTGCCTAAGATATAGAGAAGCCTTCGGAGTGATAATAACTCCCGAAGAGGAATAGTTATAAAAGGTAGATGGAACTGAAAGGCATTTTAATTTGTCATCATTTCAGTGGTTCCAGAGAACAGCTGAATAATTACACTGCATATAAAGAGCAGGCGTGTAATTCTTTCTCTCATTACAGGATTAAATTGTCTCCCTTCCCTTTAAAGTAAGTGACAGTAAAGGTATCGCTGGTATCTGCTGTTTTGATCATAATTTGAAAGCTGCAGAAAGGCAGGTGCAGCCCGGTTTTGTGGGGGCTGGTGTGCGGATTAATTATTTTAGAGCAAAGCATAAACAGCCTGATTCCTCGAAGAGTAAATCTGATATGGCCCACGGCTGCTGCATGAGGAGCTCCTCACCGGCCGACGCGTGCCGGCTGCTCACAAACAAGGCGAGTCTTGCAGACAGTGCTGGTCTCCTCAGTTTAAATTGAGGATCCACGGAGAGTGCCCTCTGCCAGTCAGTTACAGCAGTTTTCTGTCACAAAATCCGAAATGCTTCAAATTTCAAGCATATTTTTAGATCTGCTATGTCCTCATTGCTCTCACTAGAAACAACCAAACAAAACCCAGCGACTCCTCCAGCCCAGCCTGCACCAGCCCTGGCCGCTGCCCGGGGCTGCGGGGTCGGAGCGGGGCGCGGGGCGCAGCGTGGGGCAGGGAGCTGTGCTCGGACCGGGGGCGCTGAGCCCGGCTCCGTTTCTGTTTGCAGCCTGAAGAACCAGTAGCAGCCACTGGCCGAAGTGGGGAAAAGCACCGAGACTTCTGCGGGGAGGAACTGCTGGGCGAGGAGGGAGGCTGCTCCCCTGGACACTGATCCCGTGTGGATTTGGTGACTAACATGTAACTAACCTTCGCTTTGGACAAATACATGGATTTTTTTTAATTTTGTGGTGAGTTACAATATTTCGATGGATTTTTTTACCCTTTCAAGAGGATATTTATTCAGCACAGAGTCTAGAGTACGGTAACTATCCTGTAAATACGACACTTAATCAGCACTCATCGTCAGAGACAGTGGAAACAAAATATTTTACTTTTTCATATTTATTCTTAGATTTCTTCAGAGAGTATAAAAATATTCTATCACGTTATCCATGGTAGTGATGTAACCAGTCTTCAACCAGAAATAAACATACTTTCTTCACCTTCTCCAGCATGGTTTCTGTCAACACATAGACAGCCAAAAGTGAGTCGCAGGCATTGCATAACGGATGAATGTTTTCCTTCCCTTTTGTCTTCAGAGAAACAAATGGTTCACTGAACAGAGCGAGCTAGAGTGAACGGGCAGGCTCTTTTCCTGCCGGTAGGACTCCTAAAGGCTGGACAGGAGCTGTCCGCTCTGCCGTCTCCGAACGCACACCCAGTGGCGGGGCCGGGAGGCTGCTGCCGGGACACGAAGGCTGACCTGCGCCGTCCCCTCGCCGCGGGGGAGCTGGGGCGAGCTTTGCGCTAGGGCAGAGATCAGCCCTTGGGAAGCGGACGCCTCGCGAGCCCTGCAGACAGCTCCTGGTGCCAGCTGCTCCGGGGCGCATCCAGCCCGGGTTCTGCACAGCCACGGCCCCGCAGCAGGGCCCACGTCCTGGCTTACGGGGAGGAGAAAGCCTCAAAGGATTGGAAGGGAAACAATGCAACAGCTTTGGGTGTTGAAGAGGAACGCCGTGCGGATCCCAGCGGGGTCCAGTCTGTAGCACTGCAGTGCTCGTCTGCGAGGTGTGGGTTCCCCACTGGCTTTGGGGTGAGCTGAGGTGTGAGTAACTACCCACTGGAAATAAGGGGGCATGCAATGGTTTTACGTTTTCTGCTGCAGTCAGCAGAGAGAGACCAGATTTCTCACCTAGCCCTCTGCAATGCAAAGAACTGTGATAAACCAGATCAAATTTCAAGGATGTGCTACAAGCAACTCAAAACAAACCTTGCCGTGCCCTGTGTTCTACCGGCTCGGTTAGTGCACTTTGCATGCAGCAAACCTGCCTTGTGAATGCTGATAGAGATTAAGCAGCACCTCTTCAAGAGCAGTCTGGTTGGTTTGTGTGTCTGTAGTAGCACAATTCTTCTGAGACTGTGGCCATTTCCCTGCTTCTGCATCTCTGAAATAACAGGCTCTGACATTTCCTTTTCGTGCACGCCCAACCAGAGGCTGCCTTGTGTCTTTGGAAGTGAGCAGCAATGTCTGTGCCTCCATCAGTTCATTTACCAGAAATCCGGCATCTCGAGGAAGAGCAGTGACCCGCTGCTGCTGGCTCTGCATTGGGAATCTTCTGCTTTCATCCACAGCTCGCCACGGTGGCCTGCAGGTTTGTGAATCTTCTGCCAAGTGAACAAATCATCTGTAGGTGACTAATCTGTGCCCTCCGTCCGCTTCTCTGCACAGTAATAAACCAAAGCAAAGGCAAAGTGTGCTGCTTGGTGTCGAGCAGTGCTGTCCGTTTCAGAAGAGACAGTTGGGCACGTCCCTTGGACACCTGCTGTCACGATGCAGATGTCGTTTGGTCTGTTCGTAGATTCGCCTCTGCTTTACATCTGCAGCATGGTTGCCTGCAAGTCAGCGAGTTCGTGGCAGAGGATGCTGCAGGCACTGCTTGCTGCCTTGGTTTGTGTCTCACTCTGGGTGAAGCAACGCCCGCAGGGTTCGTACAGCAGAGCAGACCTGAGTGCCCAATGAGCATGTGAAATGGAGGCAGCTTCCTTGTCACCTCACGCTGAACCATATTTTGAGCAAAGGCAATATTTAAAGTCGTTCAGTCACGAGGTAACACAGGCCGAGAATTACCTGTCCTGAAACCAGCGCTGGTGCCTGTGGGACTCCGTCACTATGAGCAGTTCCAGGTGTAAATGAGCTGTGGGGCGAAGCGAGAGCAGGCTCCTCGTGGAGGGGCCGTGCGGTGCTGGAGGAACAGCAGATAGTCTCGCTGCCGCTGGTGGGCTCTGCTCCTCGTGCCTCTCCCCCCCAGGACGTCCCCGACAGGTGCTGCGGGGAGCGCGCAGAGCTGCTCTGCTTTCCCCTCTAATGACAGTGCTGTGCCGCTGGCTTTTAATTGCTGTCTCATCTGGGACTCCGCAACCCCTCTCTACCTCGCTTGCCAGGGTCACCTGTTTGATGAAAACAAACCTATTTTTGTTGGTGAAAGTGATTCTTTTGCCTTGAAAAGGCAATTAAAAGCCCAAGCTCACCAGATTTATTTTTAAAAGACTCTTTGCAGATCTTTGGGAGAGCAGAGTAATAATTCTTCTAAATCGGGAGGAAGATCAATAACAGACGTTGCTCCACAGAAGCCCGTGTTATTTTGCCTGCCAGCAATGAAAACAAAATAGACCTCTACCAGTCCAAGAAGAAATGAGACTTCTGTGGATTGGCATTGTGGGTTGTGTGTGTGCATTTTTTCTTTTGCTTGTTGGGTTTTGTCATATGAAATCTATTATTGGGGAACGATAGGCAATGGTCAGTGCTTTGTTTTCATTTGGCGTTTAATCAGAGGGGCGTGCTGCAGCTGTGTGATAGCTGGGCTAACTGACGTGGCCAGACACAGCAGACCATTGCTCACCTCCACGCTGGTGAAATAAATCTGAATATTATCGCGTTTGATCACAGAGATTACAAAGAACGTGGGGCAAAGCGCCTCGCTTGATTTTTTAGCTATGACAGGCAGGAGCCACAGGCACAAAATCCACACAGCGGAGGAAGATGGCTGCGTTGCTGAGGGGGGCAGCGAGGACCCGCAGAGCTCATCGTTAGAACCTGCCCCGTCGGTGCTCTCGCCTCGTCACTGACTGCTCCCGTTCCATGCCGTGTGTTTAAAGGTGTCCGTATGTGAGTGGGGTGGCTTGGGTGCCTGTGTCTGCGCACGCCCCCGTGTGCGATACCGGCACTGTTTCTGTGCACGCTGTGTTGCAGTCGTGTCGAGAGGCTCCTGCACCCACAGCGTTGTCCCTGGCTGTGCCGCTGCTCCTCGCCCTGCCCGGCAGCCTGCCCCTTCCTCATCCCCACCCGCGGATCGCAGCACAGGATCTGGGCAGCACCGGGGGCCTCTGCTCCCTGCACCCGGGGCTGCCCGGAGCTCGGCTCGCTGCGGAGCGGCGCGATGCGCTTCTGCCTTCAGCCGTGCAGAGGGAAGGGTCGGGTGTGGTGCTGTGTGTTTTCTCTCTGGGGTCAGTAAAAAGTACTAAAGAAGCTCTACTTGATTAATCTGTGCTTTTGCATCAATGCCTTTCATGTGTGGAGGAGAATGGGCTGTTTGCAGATGAGTAAGCATCTCCTTGGGTTTCATAGCTATGGGGCTGTCTCATTTATTGTGTTCTGGGTGATAATACAAGACAGTGCTTCTGAAACTAAACTGCCTCCTTACAGAGAGAATGATGTGCAGAGGTGAGACACGTCATTCATGCGTGTGCAGACTTTTCTGAGCCTCCTTCCCACCAGATTCCTCCTTCCTGCAGCCTGTGCTCTTGCCTCCAGGTTGCACTCAGGGTGCCGCAGAGGCGATTTTGCCAGGAGAAAAAAGGATTTTCTAACTTGTGTGCTCAGGTAATTACTACAAGCTAATTGCAGCAAATTAATTACAGCACAAACACAACTTCTTTCCCCGGGCAGGTGTGTAGAGAGCTCTGGTTTTGCTGCAGTGAGCTGGGTTGAGCTCAGACCCTGCAGCCAGCACCCAAGAGTCCTGACGCAGCTGTCCTGCCTGGCCCGGAGCTGGTGTCTGCAGACAGAGGACCTGCCGCTGGGTTAGAACAGCCGCACGTCGCGCTGCTCTGGCAGCTCGGAGGTGCACGGTTTGCCCCTGCTGCTGCAGGGTGGTGCAGGGACGCACGGGAGCAGGGGATCGAGCTCGGAGGATGGCATTGCCACGTCCCACATCCCGGTGAGCTGCAGGCATGTGCCGTGAGCATGGTGCTCCGTCACCACCCCAGCGCTGCCCTGCTCCAAACCGGGGTGGCAGGGGCCGCACAGTGCTTGCTTTTGTTGCCAGCGTTGTCCTGGTCCGGTCAGTCAGGCTTTGGTCCCCAAATCCTTCTAATCTCTTGCTTTTCCTAAGTTCATTAGGCCTTCAAAGCAAGACATGAGAAGACAAATCTCCTAGTGGGAAGTCAGCGATCCCTACAGAAATGCCTCCAGATTGCGTGCTTTTCTCTGATGTTGAGGCTAGTACAGTATCCCAGGCTTAAATGCTGCATGCAGATGTCTTTGAGATCTTTGAAACTGGATACAGTGAAACCCTTGCATCCCTCAGGGCTAGCTTAAATTGAAGGGCAAAGGCATTTGCTTATAATTTCTTCATTAAAACAACACAGGAGGCATTTTTCCTGCAGCACATCTTCTACAATACAGAAGTTAATTTTGTTCTGGTCAAACATTTTCCCGGCTTAAAATTCTGCGTAAGACAGAAGTCTGTAGAGATGATGACTGTCAGCCTGGTGGTGCCTTGTCACTCGCACGTTTCTTGGGCACCGGTGCTGACTGGAGCGCTGCCGGCACTGGTGGCGGCTGGAGGTGTGATGCTCAACACCAGAACTGCGATCCTGGGGACGTGTTCTGTTCCAGGCTTGCAGCACATACTAACCCAGCTCTTCAGGCTCTGATGCAAAGCCTGCAGGTGATGTTTCAGAAGGCAAGACGCTACCTTTCTGTAGGGTTTTACGCTCAGACGTGTTACAGCACCAGTGATACATGGGTCTTCACTGGCTTCTTGTGTTAAGGCAATAAAGCTCTGTGGCAACAGTCTGTAAAGTGACTCTGCCCTGAGACACGCCACTTAATACAAAGAAATTAATCATGGGAGAAGAATGCTCCTCGTACGTAAGTGGTACTTCCTTTGTGAAGTTCCTCTTGCATCAACTTAATTAGCAAGTCCTGACCTTTAAAAGCACCTTCCATAATCTTCAAATTATGCACGCGACAGTCTGCACTCCTCCTCCCGGCTGTGCCAGCAGCTCGTCACCGTTCCCTGGATCCCTCTGAGCTCCTGCGGCACGAGGCCGCCTGCAGTCCTCTCCCACCTGCGGGAGGTGGTTGGGGACCTCCACTCCTGCCGCAGGGAGGGGCAGGGAGGACCCAGTTTGGCCGTTAACTATTCGTGACCCTAAGGGAGAGCAAATAGCCGTCAATATTGCAACGTGTTCCCCACATATGTTACTGCACTGAGCTGATTTCGAGACTCGAGGATATATTTTCCAGTCTCATTTCTGTTTCCAGTGGCAGAACAGGGGTGGTGGAGCTATTCCCGTTGACCCAGTGGCATTCATCTTTGCCGAGTGTGTTCTTCTCGCTCCCAAGTGCCGGGCCAGAGGGCAGCTGCAGAACTCTTCAGGACAGAGCGGTGCCTCGCCGAGAGGAGGGCTGTGTTTGGGGGTCACTGCCGGGAGGCACTGCTCGTGCAGGTGCAGAGCTGCTGGTGGCAGCCGCTTGCTTGCCTCGGTGCCACGAGCTGGGTTAGCCGTGCCAGGGCTGGGAAGGGAACAGTTTCAGCAGCACCTCCTCCGTGGTCCGCTGCTCGCTAATGGAGCCTCGTGGCGTGCTCGTACGTCTGTGACAGTAGCCTTTGTCTAATATGTTTTTAATCAGTGTGTGCATTTCAATTTGCATGTTAATAGCGAGGAGATGTTGTTGTACTCTGCTGTTGATGAGATGGTTGTCGCGCCTTGCCTTCCAGTCTGAGGAAAGACAGAAGCTGCATCTGTTGTGTAAAAGATGAATTGCACATGTTTTAGATCTGCCTCTGTCTTTATCTTTGCCTTATTTATTTTGTTAATAGCTCAGATGGATACATTAATTTTTTTTTTTCCTTTGGTCAATTTTGCCTAAAAACATGCCTAATTTAAAAGGATTTTGTGGCTCTTGTGACAGGCCCAAGCTAGCCTAAATGTCACGTTTATACCAGACATCTTTGACATCTTTGTAAAATGGCAAACGCTTGACCCAGTTTATTGCAGCTGGCCACAGCAGCGTCCAGCTGCCAGTGGCGAACAACGGCTCTGTTCATGCTCTGGGTCTCTGCACCTCATGGCTGCCACAGGCCTGGGCTTCCCTGGGGAGTTCCAGCTGCCCGGGCGCATGGAGCTGCTGCTCGTTCCCGTGCAGCCCCGAGATCCACGGCCCCAGGGGTACACAGCCCCAGGGATACGTGGTGCTTCTGCTCCAGGGCCTGAGGCTGGGGGGGTGAATGCTGTGGTGACTCAGGAGCTGAGCTCCATCTGCTCGCAGCTCTCATCCCCTGCCGTCAGTGTTTAATCCCCGCTCACCCCGAGGCTCCTCTCCACATCCTGGCGCTAGGAGATTGTTTATCTTGTTTTCTTCCTGCTTTTCCTATCCCTTTTCTCAGCTCTTCCCCTGCTGCGGTGGATGCACAGACCTCTGGCACAGCGCAGAAGCTCTCTGTGCCTCTTGGCTTTGGGAGGTGATTTTGTGCGCTGGTTTTGCTCTTCACCTCCCTTCCCACTTGTCTCAGCAGGAAAATGGCCAGAAGGCAGGAAGCCAAGAGTTAAAGGAGAGAGATGAAAAGAGAAACTGAGGAAACTGGAAATGGAAGAAAAAAATGCAGAGGAAAAAGCGCATCCCCACCAGCCTGACTCCTCTAATTGGTGTTGCAGCTGTCTGGCAGAAAAGCGGGGTGGAGGAAAAGCGGACGTTTTTGGCCAGGGAGGGCTGGATGCTGGGGGAGCCTGCTGGGTACTGCTGGGGGGAGAGCAGCAGCTTTAAGCCCAGTCCAGTTTTAGCATCACCAAATTTTGAACATGCTTTCCCAGTCTAGGATCAAAGCACACAGTCAGCAAAAGGCATTTGGAGGGAGAACAGAGCGCTATTTTCCACCCGTTCCCCTCTGCCAACAAAGCTGTCCTTGCTGAGCAGCCCCAAGCACGGGCTGCCGGAGCCTGCCAGCACCAGGCTCCTGCGGCTGGAGCGGGTCCCTGCCCCTCCTGCAAGGAGCAGCAGGACACAGGGAAAGCCCCCGGGAGCACCCCCTTTGCCGTGCAGAGTGACAGCGGCGGGCGCGCGACTGGGGAGCGGAGCAGGCACTGTTCATGCAAGCGCTGCATAAATGTTGAGCGACAATATTTTGAACGAGGAACCTCTCAGCGAGCTGGGAGGCAGCGCAGAATGAGGGGTGTTCAATCACACCAGCTCCACAAGAGGAGGGGCAGGCTGCTGATCTGAAAGCAGCCTGCAGTTCCTGCAGCCACCCGCTGCAGGCTGAGCGGGACAAAAGGAGCAATCCGAGGTAGGAAAAATCCCAGTGAGTGTTCGCTGTAGAGAGAGTGGCTGGAGTAATGAGACCAAGCAATGGTGTGGGACGGATGTTTCACTCCAGAGCTTCAACCCATTTATATAATCACAGTTGTTATCACAGCAAATGTAAATAACTGATTGAGTTCAAATTTAGTGTGTGGCAACACTGATTCTTTGTGAATACACACTGAATTCTTGTAGAAAGACTTTATTCCATCAGACAGCCCGACGATCTGTTAAATGGTCCTGTAGGCATTTAGGTAGGGCCATATTCCGTGATTTTTCTTGCTCTCCAAAGCATAAACGCTCTCACAAGTTCATGTTTTAAGTGATTGCTTGAATCAAAATATGTGACAGTTTGGCAGCTTGCCTTTTTCTGCGTTGCTGTAGCCTGCAATAATAGCAATAATGGTATCACGAAAATACAAAAGGGCTGTTTTGCACCTTGTCAGCCCAAGGCAACAAACATCCAGGATAACCTGAATTTGTTTTCTACCGGATGTGTTGGCCCTCAGCTTTCAGTAGCATCCAAGACAGGCACCAGGGCCACAATCCCTCTCCCTGTGCTGAGGACGCACCTCTGCAACCAGCGCGGCTGTCAGCTCCTGCAGCGAGGCAGAGCTGCGCCCGCGTCCCAGCCATTTGCCTCGGGTCGGGGTCACACCGTGCATCACTCAGGCATCACTCCGTGGGTGCCGGATCCCCTGCAGCAGACCCCGACCCCTCCGTGGCTGCGGTGTTGGGGAAGGTGCCGAGGTGCTGATCCCTTCTCTGGTGCAGAGTCCAGGCGAGATCAGCACTTTGGGGCTGGAAGGGGGTTTTCAAAGGCTGGAAGGCAACTGGTATTCAGAAATAGATCAGAGCAAGCACTTTTATTCAGAAGGGAAGAAATAGCAAAAAGACAGTTCAGAATAGCATCTTCTGTGATATCCCACTTGCACGTACTTATAATGAGACTAGTGGTGGCCTTAACAGGCAAATGACCTCAATTCAGTTACAGCTCTGTGCTGTTGATACAATGGCTTCTCTTAACGAGGGAATTATTATCTTTGTTGGGAAATGTGGAAAGTAGCAGGTGCATGGTGTTGAATAATGAACAAGCAACTCAGCCAGAGCCAGGAACATTGACGGTGCCCTGCTGAGGATGAGGGGCCCTCGGACGGATGCCGCGAGGATGGTGTTTTGTGTTTGGCCTTGCAGAGCATGACAGCAGAGGCACCTGTGGCGCCGGGCGTTTGGATTCAGGCTGCTGGAGGGGGCTCTTGCTCTGGTGGGTGCCACCGTGCTCTCTTCCTTCAGCCTGCCCTGGAGAGCAGTTGGAGGCGGATTGCTCAGATCTGTGCCTTCAGCTGCCTCGTCTGAGCAGCGAGCACCTTTGGAAAGGTCTGGCCCGAGCCCAGCTGAGATCATGCTTTAAATCACCACGGGCACTGTCACAATTGCCTCCCCCACCCCGATGTGAGTCACTTCCAAACACACTTTTAGTTCATTAATGCAGTGATGCATTAAAATGAACCTCAGTAAAATGCCAACGCTGATAAAAACAGTTCCCACCCCCCACCCACCCCCTGCCCCAGTTCTTCAGGCTCGTTTTTGCCTTCGGATCAGGCTGAGGGAAGCTCCGATGTTCTGCAAGGCTGTGTCTGGTCCCAGGGGAGCGTGGCTCAGCCAAACAGTGTCTGCACCGCGAGCTCCTGCGGGGCTGTGTCGGGGGGGCCCCATGGAGGCGATGGGTTGTGCTGAGAGCGATTGCTCAAGGAGCACAGTCCGTCGGGACCTGCTGCGTTGCCCCATACCCAGCCCCAGGGACTGCATTTGTGTTGGTGCACTGACTTCAGGATCCATCGTCTGGAACAAGACCACGCAGTAACAGCATGGCCATAAGATTTTGCTCGGGCACCAGCCGAGCTAGATGGTGATTTCTTGTATTCCACGGAGTCAAACAGGAAAATGCAAAGGAAAATGGAGGACGAGAATGCTTTCCCAGCTGGCAAGATCTAAAGCAAAGCAACTTGTAGAGGAGACCAAAACCACCCAGTGGAGAAAACCTTACAGAATAGAACTAAAAAGCTACATGATGTGCTCTTTTCTGGTGAATTTACTCAGTGGGCAGCAAAGCACGGCTGATAAGCAGGGCAGCATAAATCAGCAAAGCGTCTGACACAGCCCAGCACGCTCTGATGTGACCTGGCAAGCTCCACAAGCCAAGCTATCAAATCATTTGCACAAGAAATGCAGGCAAAACCTGCTTACCCACTATTAACCAGCATTTTGGTAAAACTCATCTTTATTTTGGATGTTGTCCTCAACATTACAGCGGTGGTCACTTAACACCCCTCCAGCTGCTGCGCGGGGCTGCCCACGGCCCCCTGAGCCAGCCAAGCCCCGGGGCAGCGATGGGGCCCCAGCAGGCCCACATGCGCTGCGAGTGCCCTGCAGCACGGGGACAGCAAGTGGCATTTTGCACTTGTCTGGACGGTGCCAGCCAGCGGCAGCACTGACATCAGCTGCTGCTTATCCGTGTGCCCATGGCACCGTGCTCGGCCGGGGAATGGGATGCTGTGTGAAAGCCTGCTCCTCCCGCTAATTAAAAACGCTGCGTGCTGTGTTAATTTTAACCCAGCTGCCTTGGTAGCCCTGGGTCAGATCTGTCCGTGCTCACACACGAGCTCAGCTGGTAGCCAGCTACCCGCGGGTGCGGAGCAAGGAGCTGGGGAGCCGCCTCCTCTGCACGGTGCAGAGGGAACCCCTGCGAGCCCTGCAGCGCCCGGGGCGAGCCGGCATCGCCCCGACCCCGTGGGCACAGGGTTTCTGCCTGCGGACGCTCTCTGGCTGTGACAGCAGCGACAGCGACTCTGCGGGGTTGCTGCTGACTTTCCCCATCGTGATCGGCTGTATGTAATTTAGCACTAGTTGTAGTGGTGGTGATCGAAGGGGATGGGCAAATTAAGGTTTGTAGTAAAAAACGAAGCTCATAGTGAAATGCACTGCTTTTTTTATTCAGAGTATCCAATCTGGTTAGAAAATTGACAGGTTTTAGGGGAAAAAGAAAAAAAAAAGCCCCAGAGGGCTTCTTTGGTTCTGAAATAGAAAATAACAACCTTCAAGCTAGATGCAGATTGGAAAAAAAGTTCAGCTTCAGTTTAATATAATTATGGCAACAGATCAGACAGGACGAAATATACCGGTAAGCACCTGTAAAATCAGCTATTTCAAACCTCATGTATTGTTTCAAATCTGGGGTATTTAAATATTGCCACAACCAGCACCTAATTTCCCAGCATTTAAAACAAATTTCTTGTTTTGCAAGCTACAAAAAATTGGAACTGTCACTTGGCAGAGGTGAATTACTCACGTTGTGGTCTGCATTAGGGTTTTTGGACAGCGCTCTCCGTTGCCATTCAGCGTGCCGTGTGTTTTGTGCGTGACAATGCCCAGCCTGGTAATTTCTGTTCTGAGAACAGGGTATTTGTGTATGCACCATTTCTGAAGCAAGCACAATCACAGAGATGTATTTCAAAGGGAATGTTAAGAATAAATAATTTGAAATCTAAGCTAGACCATTGGATTTACTTNGTTTTTTTTTTTTTTTTTTTTTTTTTTTTTTAAGGCAGGATTTCGGTTGCACTCGTTTTCTGCCATGTCATCCCCTTGGACGCGCCCTGCAGCAGCGGGCTGCCTGTGTGGGTCACCCAGGTGTGCGGCAGCCCCAGCCCCCTCCCAGCACATCTCTGCTGTAAATCACGAGGCAGGGGCCTGTTTCCTGCGGGAGGAGCACCCGAAGCAGATGTGTCTGTCCCAGGGCAGAGCCACTGTTCTCTGTGCCAGGCGCTGCAGCTGTCTCTGTGCACCTGTGGCTCGCCCGCAGCCGCGCTCCGCGGGGAGCACGCGGCAGGAGGAGGTGGGCAGCGCTGCCCGGGCTGCGGTGCCCGTGGGGAGCAGAGGGGGCCCGGCAGGACCAGGAGCCCTGGGCTTGTCGCAGGGCAGAGGCAGCCCTGCAGCTTCGGCTCACCACGCATCTTGTCACATCAAAACCACTTGGGTGAGACTTTCACCGAGGTGCAGGGGATGGCTGAGATGCTCAGCACGAGCCGAGGCTCATTTTGGGGTATTTGCCCTCCAGCAGCCCCTCCGTGCCTGCGCAGTGCCCTCCTGAGGAAGCAGAGGCCACCACGCAGCCCGCGTGCCGCCTGCCTCGCCGAGCGCTCTCAGCCACGCTGGCTCCCAGCTCTTTTATTTCGGTCAGTTGCAATATCCGCCAGGGGGACAGTGCGGGGAGATACCATTTTCCATGGCATGCTCTCGCATCTTTGCACCGTTTGCAAGGCAAGGTGCGATGGATCTTATCTCCCACGGACGCTGCTGCTTTTGTCAGAAAGTATTTGACACTCAGCAGCCCCAGAGCTGACACAGAGCGGGGACCAGGGCTTATTAAGCCATTTGGCCTTTCTGGGGAGATTTGTCCCTGTGGCAGAGTGCAGCTGATGCCTCTCTGTCTGTGCCACTGGCGAGCCCAGCGCTCTGTCCTGGCATTTCCGTGGGCTGGGTGTGCTGTTACTGCCGAAGCTGGATCAGACAGCCAGCCTGGGCCGTTAAACGTCTCCTGGCTCTTTGCCCCTCCAGCTTTGCCTCATTTTTCTCAGCCAGGTAATTAATCCCATGGTTTCATGGGGACACTGCATGGTTTTCCACACACTGTTTTTCCTTTCTTAATTTTTTATAGACCAGCAGTGGCCACACACTGGGAGCCGCTGCAGATCCTGGCAGGCAGGGGATGCAGCTGTGCAAGGAAAGGCACCGGGGAAATCCAGCATATTGCTGCCAGTGCTTTCACAAATGGGCACTGGAGGTCACAGTCCCGAAGCTCCTGCACAGAGCAGCACTGTGCGGGGTGAGGATGAGCAGGGCTGGCCCACGGGGCGGGCTGTTTGCCTGATACGCTGCAGAATCATTTCACCCTGCTGTCCCGTGGTCTTACTCCTGCTTCTCCCCTGGAATGTTCAACTAGCACCTGTGGCTGCTGCAGAGCCATTCGTTAGCCTGTCCGTGATGAGGGATTGCCACACCTGTGTGCCCAGGTGGTCCTGGCTGCAGCAGGCTCATTAGCAGCAGCGCTGAGCAGCTGCACAGTGCTCGCTGCAAGGCTCTGGCTGCAGCATGGCTGTTTGTGTGGGTGCTGCTGCGGGTGCTTCAGAGCTGCTGGGGACAGTGGCGGTGTGCCATGGGCAAAGCCCAGCTCCAAGCCCTGCATCCTAGGATGTGCTGCTGTCACAGGCTGTCCTGCCAGCCGAGCCCTGGCACTGCGCTGAACGGGCTGGCCTTGCAGTTCCAGGGCTTTAGTGATCAGCCAGCGGTGCGCGGCTTTGTTCCAAGACCTGCAATCATTCTGCACTTGGTACAAGCCACGCTGTGACGAGTTCCAGCAGTGATTCTCATGTCTGTGTGTTAAGTGCGAGGTGCTGCAGCCAAATGCTCTTAGGGCTGGACCTGAGCAATGCAGGCTGCGCAGCTTTGTGGCTCGGCGTGGGAGCGTTGGCGATGGGCTCGTCGGGCTGAGAGCACCAGAAGCCTGCTGGGAGCAGGGAGGAGACAGCAGCCTGCAGGTCCTGGGCAGGCACATACGCAGCAGGGCCTGTGGCTGCACTTGAGCAGATGAGCCCTGGTGAGTCACTGCAGTTCTTTTTGTTTATTTGTTTAGCTGTTGTTGTTTTTTTGTTATTGTTATTGTTGTAATGTCCACAAACATCTTGTTCTTGAGCTGTGTTTTTTACAGTTTGGAACTTCTCAGCAGTGTTTACTCTTAGGTTTATTCAGGGACTTGTACAAGGGTGAAGTCATCCCTACTGTGCTCAGGTAGGATTGTTAGCAGGGACAGGACATTTTTTGTCCATGAGACAAGGGAATTTTCTCCAGCAGATGCTTTTGGCTGTCCTGTTTTGTGGCAAACGCATTTAAAATTGAGGCAACGTTAAACTAGTATGGGTCAGGGCATCCTGTCCTGCTGAAGCTGGCAGTTTGCAGGTGGTGTTTCCAGCAGGGCCTGGCAGCTCGGCACCGTTTAGAAGGAGGCGCCAGGGAAGTGCCACGTTCTGCACCGACCCTGAGGAGCGATGGAAGTGCCAAGGAGCAGACCCTGCATCGGATGCGGAGGCAGAACATGGGCTCCTCAGGAGGGGCCTGACCCCCTCCGCGTACGGGCTGGCTGTGACCCACCCCAGTGTGCTAGCTGTCTGTGACCAGCTCAGAAGCTTCTGCATTAAAACAGTGACAATTATTTTTGCATGTTCAATGTTCCTATAATAGTTACAACAATGTTTACAATCCCAATCAGCCAAAATCTCTGCCAGGAATGTTTTAAGCAACAGTTCTATAAAATCAGTTTCTGCTTTTATCAGACAGGAGAGAAACCCAGGGTTCACTGGGGACTCCTGCGCTGGTCGTGGCTGTGAGGAGAGACGCTCGTTAGCTTGCTTATCTCCCCTGAGCGTGCACGGCAGGCTGTCTTCCAGGCGTTTGCAGGCACTAAGCTGGCACCGGCAATTCTGCTGGGCTTATGCTGGAAATGCAGCCAATAAGCCCTCTGGAAGCTTCTTTGTGGAGCACTCGCGCATTCGTCAGCCTGCTCCGCCAGGGAGTGCGCAGCAGGACCTCAGACAGGCACTGAGGCTCAGTTAGGAGGGTGCAGCTGATAGCACCGTGAGTTAATTAAGGGTGAATTGTGTAATGGCCAGGGAAACTGGACCACAGGAAGAGGCAGGAGAGCTGATCGCTTTTCGTTAGTCTGCCCTAGGTGCCTCCTGCAGCAGCTGGTGGGGCCAGCTGTGCTCCTGCCCCCCAGCCTGAGCAGCGCCTGCCTCTCTGTGGTGACACCGTGAGCTCCCTCTGCAAGGTGTCTGCAGGTGCACGTGTATTTTGTAGGGAAAAGAAGCATCTGAAGTGGCAAACCTGCACATGTTAAAATACCTTCCTTGCAGCTGGTTTTTCCATGTCTGTTTCTCCTTCTGGCCTCTCCTCTGCAATTAGAAGTGCTTTGCTGAGATGTCTTTAATGCTTGCTAAATTACCTCGTTTGTTTTGCTTTTGAAACAGGTCTGTTTGCTAACACACACTGCTTGTTGCTCTACAGAAGCAGGGGCTCTTGCTTTTGGCACAATTTCTTTCTTTCTTTTTTTTTTTGGTAACACAAGTGAATTTCTAGAAATATTTCCTGTTTATAGATAAGTCCTCTGATGCTGTACAAAATCAGAACACGAATTTGATTAGATGCATGAACTGAAAGTTGCTGGTTGCCCTCATCTGAATTGAGCTGGGCTGTAAGAAAGCTCTATTAATGCTTACTGGTTTCTAAGCACAGAAGTTTGCAAATCTGTCTAAAACTTGTCCACGCAGCAAAATGAGTTTCTGCAGCCCGGTTTGGTCTGTGCCCCTGCAATCCATTAAAGCTAATGCTCCCTGTCCCTTAAATTCTGAAAGTGTTCATCCTGCTGTGCAGAAAGCTGCTGCCTTTTGTTTTCCTCTTATCAAGCCTGGTGCCTCCTTTACGGAGAAGTGGTCTGAAACTAATGCCGTGTGGGTGCTAGCAGTGCAGCTGCCCCTGCTGGAAGGAAGCCGCGAGTAAAGGAGGGGTGTGTGTGTGTGTGTTAACAAATGTTCCTCATCATGAGCAGAAACCAAGTGAGCTTGTCTGAAGAAACTGCAGGCTTGGGCAAACCTCAGTCAAACCAAGGAGGAGCGGAGGAGTCAGGAGTTCGTGCTTTAAGGACTTTCAGTGAGAGCAAAATTGGATCTGGAGCAAGGGATTGGGGAGTGTGGCTAGGAGGTCGTTTGTACCAGGTTATTCAGGGATTTATTTCTCTCTGCAAGGCTGTGGATTGGGAAGACATCCATTATTCATATGGCAAGAATGGGTGTCTTCCCTTCTGGTTTTCTTGTGAAAATATCTTCTGTTCATAGCTCTGCAGGAAGCGTGATATAATTTATCTGAAGGTACCATCGGAATTCTTAAAGTATAAAGAGCTGCAGCAAGCGGGATTTTGTGTGGCTGACATTCAGGACCACAGGCCTTGCGGATTTTGGGTCACAGTCACTGCCTTAATCCCAGTACCACGGGAGCTCCTGTCACAAGCTGGGAGGGGCTGGCAGAGCACACGCAGCGGGTGCCAGCCCTCAAAGCGCCTCAGCCGGGCAGGAACCTTGCTGGATTTTTGGTGGAGAGGTGCTGGGGTATCGCTCTGTGTGCCCGTACCCCGCCAAGGACTCCTGTCCTGCAGAGCTGCCCAGGACAGCAGCACACCAAGCAAAGCCCTCGTTAGCTGCGCTTTGCTTCCCCTTCGTGCTTGAAGTCAGCGGCCAACGCGGTGGAAGTGGGCACGGTGAGCTGTGCGTGCCCGCCCCGGGGGTGGCAGCCCCGGTGCTGTCACCTCACGAGGGCACGCGGCTGTCCCGTGCTGGGGTCGGGCGGCAGCGGGGGCTGGAGGGGCTGCGGGCACGGTGGGGCACGCAGCAGGACGACGTGTGGGGGTGAAAAGCAAACAGCAACCAGAAGTCAGGCACCAAGCAAGGTGCTAGGAAGCAGCTAGAGGCAGCCCGGAGGAAGAAGGGCCTGGTATTTGGCACTAAGCTCTCCTCAGGTTTGCTCCCCTACTCTAGAAGTTCAAGGCAAGAGCATGAGCGTGAGGTCCCCTGGGAAACAGCAGCAGCTATTTGTTCCCAGTTGGTATTTACCCATCACCTGCCACGCAGGTGTTCCCCGCTGCACCCTGGAAATGCGTTCCCTGCCCGCTGTTGCGCTGTGGTTGGTACCTGCAGCTTCCCACGCAGCGGGGCCGCTGCTGCCACCCCGTTCCCCCACAGCAGCCCGAAGCTGCTCCCCACGCTGCTCCTCGGGTAAAAGGACCCAGGCCCACGGGTTCTGCAGTGATCTGCAGTCTCCCTTTCTGCCTCCAGTTACTGTGTAGCCTCATTTTGAAAACTTCCTTTTGGCCCCTGGCTGCAAAAGCGAATAATGCTCCTATCCTCTTTATTATATCTTTGGCAATAATTATCCTTCCTCTCCAGAAGTGGCATTTTCCTCTTTATGAGAATTTGTGCTCATTCTCATTTCCATCCTGAAAGTGTTGTTTTCTGCTTTATTTTTAATTGAAAGGCTGGAGGGCAAATGCAATTAAGCTGTGGTGCATGAACTGTAACTTGTGAAATATTTAAGGAAAAAAAAATCACCTCGCCATTCACAAATTACTTGTTTTCTGATCTGAAGCCCATTTTAACTCCAAATTTTGGTTCTCATGATCAGAACAAATGGGGCAAAATCACAGAGGACTGGGGGGGGG